>CM029373.1:3022489-3222489 GCA_017165825.1 Hepsetus odoe | reverse complement strand
ATATGCTTTCTGTATTTTTAAGAGATCCTTATTTTGTAGTTATTTACTCACTCACTCCTTTTCATATCTGCTTGTCCAAATTAGGGGCGCAGGGGTGCCGGTGCCCATCCCAGCTCTCACTCAGGGCGAAACACCCTGGACGGGTTGCCAGTCCATCGCAGGGCAGACGGTGGGAGGAAACCGGAGCTCCCAGAGGAAACTCACACAGACACGAGGAGAACAAACTCCACCCAGAAAGGACCTGGACCGTCCCGCCTGGGAACCCGAAGCCAGGACCTTCTTGCTGTGAAGTGTGACAGTGCCGCCCCGTTTCACAGTATTTAAGCGATTAAATAATTTGTCACTCTATAAATAAATATAATAATAATGACAATGATTAGCATTGTTATTGTGGAGACATTTACACACATACAAGATAAAGCAAGAACCAAAGGGAGGCATCCCTTGAAAAAAAGAGAAGGGGAAAAGAAAAGAGATTATCCGAGACCTGAAGTGGGAAAGGGAGGAGAAAAAAGAACGTACTGGGAAGAAAAGGAGCGAGATTCTTTCCTCTTGGCTCGGACCACGAGGAATCCCACATGTGGTTGAGCAATCGCCTCCTCGCTGCCTGTTCCATCTCCACCATAAACCCACTGTATTATCTTCAGTTATTGATTGCTATGAATGCCTCATGAGCTGGGATATATTTACTGCAGCAGTTTGTAAAACACTCAATGCAGTCTCATGAATGCAAACAGACACACACACACACACACACACACACAAACACACACAGACACATACGCAGTCTTGGAAATTATATAAACAGAGACACAAAAAGTTGTAGGACACTGAAAGGTTAATTTACAAAAACATTTCCATTTTCATGGACTTCCTCCATAAACACACACACACGCACGCACACACACACTTTTACACACACACACAAGGCAGGTTCTCTGGGGTTTGTATACATGATAACCACATACATTTAGGCAGCAACATATATAAAAATACCACATCAGCAAAATAAATTGAAATACTTTTCACTAAACTGTGTAAGGTTTCATGCTCTTCGAGTTTTTGAGTTAAACTGCAATAAATGCAGTTTTGAAATCATATTTGAAAAATGAACCAATTCCTGCGACGCTTCGTAGAGAAAACGTGTTGGACAAGTCCTCCACGCAGAACGTTTCCAGATCCTTCAGACTCTTGAGTCTTGGCTTGAGGACGGTCCTCTTCAATGCAGACACAGGTCAGAGAGGATCACCATACCCAGACAAACTTCATGGCTAAAATATCTTTTGATTTAAAGGAGATTCTTTTTTCACTTTTCGTTTTCATAGCGTATTTAGGATTAGAAACGAGTCTATTAGAGGGATGGCTCAAGTTGGACATTTTGGAGACAAAGTGGGAGAAGCAGGTTGTGTTGGTTTGGACATGTCCAGAGGAGAGACGAGGATTATATCAGGAGGAGGATGTTGGAGATGGAGCTGCCAGGAAAGAGGAGATGAGGAAGACCAAAGAGGAGGTTTATGGACGTGGTGAGAGAGGACATGCAGGCGGTCGGTTTGAAGGAGGAAGATGCAGAGGACAGGAAGAAATGGAGACGGATGATCCGCTGCGGCGACCTAAACTGGAACAGCAGCGTTTATTTCTGCTGCCCATTCTTTGACAAAATTTCAAACATTTTCCAAACTTTTATTCACCGGCTTGATTGTGCTTAATCCCAGTTTCACCATGCTTATCATCCTACATAAATTTTTACTTCCTGTCATATTTGAGTTCACAGTCCTTTTGTTCTATTGTTGATGGATGATGACAGAGTGTAACACATGTGTATCCTCTTATTTACACCTCTGAGAAACAGGGATGCATTACAGCATCTTAAAACACCCCACCTTAATAAATCGCAACATTTACTAATATACTACATGTTCTCACATATTACAACACAAACTGATGTTCTGCAGGGCTTATTCACTCACTAAAACACATACCCGTGTACTAAAGCCCCCAATTACATACCTAGTACTTTACTAGAGCACCTAACAATGTACTACAGCCCCAATAAATGCACTATATCAAATATTATTATATATCTTATATTACATATACTTCATAATGTACTAGTATGCTACAGTATGCTTTCATACTACATTCTAATATATACTAATATATTGTACTTTACAAATCTATTACTGCATGCACTAGTGCACATTGTAAAGTTATACATAATATCTAAGACATATTATGCCACATATGTATCCTATGCACTTATTATGTGAACAGCATGCAGGTACTGTGGATTACCATACAGCAGGCAAGGGTGGTAGCTGGATTTGTTTCTCACTAAATCTGGCAGAAACAACATGTAATGCCTTCTGCCTCCATTCATGCCTTCATTCAGTGTCATTGTTCTGTTCTGTTTTGGAAAAGCACTGAACGCAACCCTATGGAAAGCTGTGTTTTCGAGAGAGGTCGTGGAGGCCAAACTGTGTTGTTTCTCTTGGTTCCCCGTCCCTCAGGCCCATCTCTGGACACTCTCAGAGACACATTACGTCTTCTTTATGACAACCACGGCTGCACGATATTCAGATGGGTAGTTTTTGGTCTTGGAAGGATGGGAGCATCCAGTAGTGTCTATCTCCAGTATTATTCTCTGGCCTTTGCCTAGACTTACACTCATAAAGAAATGGAAATGGCTCAAAGGTTTCCTTCTCCCATGAAGGAGTGAACTCATTAATTCCTGTTGCCATGTGTTTTAGACACTATACAGCCAATGGTTCATTTCGAAATCCAGGGGAACCATATAGGCACCTATAGGGCCTGGTTGGAACATTGCTATGAAGATTTGGTAGCATTCAATCTTAGTAGTTTTAGTGAAGTAACCTACTGATGTTAGAAACCTCTGGATCATTAGCGTCACTCCAGTTCATTCCAGGGGTGTTGGATGGGACTCTACCCGGAAAATGCAATTTTTCACTGCATTACAACTGAGTGTTGGGGGTTTTATACCCCTGGGCTGATGCTTAGCATCATGGGGATCTGACTTTGAGCGCTGCACGTTCTGTTGGAGAATAGCTGTGTATGCAGTTGAGTGCTGTGTCAGCAATGTGCTGCATGTGATAATGTATTATGTCCTTTAATATCACACAACAGCGCTGACAATGTATTACAGCCCCAAATAATGTACTGTAGGACCCAATAATGCATTACAGCCCCAAATAATGTACTGTAGGACCCAATAATATAGTCCATGCTCTAAAAATGGACTATAGGACCCAATAATGTATTACAGCATCTGATAATGTAGTACAGGTCCTAGAAATGGACCACAGGACCCAATAATGTATTACAGCCCAAATTATGTACTCTAGGCCCTAATAATGTAGTATATAATATAGTTATGTACTACAGGAACACTACAGGACTACAGGACCTTAAAATGTACTATAGGACATAATAATGTTGTACAGGATATAAAAAAATTACTATAGGACCCAGTAATATATCACAACACCAAATAATGTAGTGCAGGTCCCCACGAATGTACTGAAAATGTACCCTAGGACTAACTAATCTAATAATAATCTGCAAAGACAAATATCACACTGTAAGCATATGATGACAATATGTAATAGCACCAAATAATGTGCTATAGGACCTAATAATGCAGTACAGAACTTAAAAATGTACTATATTACCCAATAATGTATAACAACTATAATGATGGGACTAAAAACTGGACTATAGCGTCCAATAATGTATTACAGCCCCAAATAATGTACTAAAGGACCTAATAATGTAGTACAAGAACAAATATCACAATATAGCACATGACAATGTGTTAGGGCACCAAATAATGTACTAAAGGGCCCAATAATGTGCTAGAGCACCAAATAATGTACTATAGAACCTAATAATGTAATACAAGAACAAACATCACACTACAGCACATGACAATGTATTATGTGGGGCAGCGGTGATCTAATGGTTAGTGGTTTCATTTATTCCCTAATAATAGTACAGCACCCAATGTATTCCTAATAATGTCCAACAACACCTACAAACGTGCAAAAGCACATTCTGTATATTGAGATACATACTACATATTGTATTACAGCAGATGCAGTGGTATTACAATAAGTGATGCTTTTAAGCATGTTTTTAAGTACCAAAGTACATGGTAATTTACTAAAGCACCTAATAATGCACGACACCTAATAATGTGCTGTAGCACCTAATAAAGTACTACAGCACCAAAATAACAAATATGCTTGATTACATTTCTACAGCCATTTTAATAAAGTACTTCATCACATACATTAGTCAAGAAGGGTGTAACCAGCAAGATTCTGATTGCCGAAGTGCATCTGATGCTCTGTGTGCTTCTGTGGGTGAGCCTCTGATGCGGGGACTATCCGAAAGGTGGAAATGTGCAGCACTCCGGCCTTTAGGCCTCGGCCAAAGCAGTGATAGCTGCTGTGAAATGACTTTTGGTGTGATATTATGTAGAGATGAAATCTCGATGGCTTTTGCTTGAGTCCCACGTGTGGCTGCTCTGGTTTCACAAGGCTGAGTGAAATGGAGGCATGTGGGGAACAATGAACAGGGCTTGAGTTTCAGCTGCACAATCTCACTCAAGGCTTAACCTTCACCCTATCTCGCCCCTATGGTTTCAGATCGTAATCGTGCAAGCAGTGCATGCGTGTGTGTGTGCTTGTGTGTGTGTGTGTATAAGGACAGCTGGAAATGGTTTGGAGGCCCCTGCACAGAGTTTGCTTTCAAAATGGGACCTGGCCATTATGTAAGTATTAGTTTTAGGAACTCCTGGCACTGATGGATATTTCATAAATCACAAAGACAGCAGTGTTTGATCTTTGTTTGAGAATCCACCAGGATTGTCCGAAAGCTCATCCGCTTTTTGGCCTACAGTGTCGGAATGCCACTACGAGACCGTAAGCCACGATAAATTTGAACGCCTCTTTCATTCATTCTCGCATGATGCTGTAATGTCCCGTTACGTCCCTTTTTTCTCAGAGTAAGCCTGTCGAGCGGGGGTCCTCTCGTCCTGCCCCCCCCACCCCAGCCCCCCCCCCCATTTTCCTGAGGTTTTTACAAGCATATAAATCACAGCAGTGCCAAAGAACAGAAAAACACAGGATTAGAATTCCACTTTTTCTGCCTGTCTTCAGGAGTCCAGCTGCACTCGCCTGTTTGTTTAACACAGCTGCATGGGCCGAGAGAACGAGGGGACGAGGGGGAGAGAGAGAGAGAGAGAGAGAGAGAGAGAGAGAGAGAGAGAGAGAGAGAGAAGTAGGCCCGTGCTGGCAAGAAAGAGGTTGTTTTGTTTGGCAGGCTCCGAGTCCTTTCTCATGGTGATAATTGCACTGTGGAGCCCAACAGAACCGTCTGCTTAAGATAATCTAGAGGCCCCCAAATACACCTAGGTGGAGTAAATATGTTTTCAAAAAGGTCTGTTGATGTTTTCACTTGAAAGTTGTTGCGGCATGCAGGCCTTTCTGAACCTCCTGACTTTCTTGAAATCAAGAGATGGGACCAACTGAAGCTTCCTAATTGCTGCACAGTAAGATGAGAAACCCAGCAGGAAACGAATTCTGCTGAAGTTTTAAGTGGAGAGCTGTTGCTGCATGAAGACCCCTTGAACAAATGTGATTCATGTGATAGCAGCTATAGCAATGGCATGCAACCAATTCATTTTCTTTCAGTAACACCTTTACTTGGGCTAGTTTTAATGGAAGCCTATAATAATAATACTAATAATAAAAATAACAATCAACTGTAGCAACTAGAGCGTCTAAATTCAACAATCAGTTCATTGCAGCCTGAATTCAGGAAGTTTTAGGAGTAGTCCTGTCCTCAAGTGCTGATTTGGTATACACTTCCTAAATGTTCTCAGATGCTGCTGAATGAAACGAGACCTCAAAGCTGATGGTCAAAGGGTATCGTGGGTTGATGATGCAACGTTCGCCAAACTGTGTGCTAGAATGCAGGGGGACTGGATCAACATGTTCATCGAGTGCTGTGTGAGGGAGGGCAAGAGTAGGTGCAGGCAAGCAGGTACAGGTGAATCCTGACTTGAGAGAGTGTGTGTGCTTTTCAACAGTGTATGCGTGTGTGTGTGTGTTTGCACTTAACCACGGCTGCCAGACAGGTATTATCTAAAATCTCCCTCGCCCTGTCTGAATCATAGCTGTTTACTGAAGACAAGAACACAAAGCAGAGGAATTATCATTTCTGTACCTTCTCAACACAAATCTTCACTTTATTCCCAGGGCAAAAAAAGAGACAAAACAGAAACATTGTCGAAATCTACCTGTTCCCCCCACCTCCCTTTCCCACCCAGTCCGCTAACAGGTAAACATAACTAACATGGTTCATCGGCTCGAGTGCCAAGGCACTGTCAGGTCGAGCTTTGGTGTAATTCCACACCGAGCAGAGACCCAGCCAGGGATGTATTTCTCACACAAAGCACTGTATTCTCTCATTTAAAAATAACCCAGCGATATCATCAGCGGTCGGCCTGCGGAGAATGTTTTTTTTCCTGTTCCTATTAGTATGTTCCAGAGCAGAGAGAGAGCAAGAGAGAGGGACAGTGGGGAGAAAACAGCTTCGGTTAAGGTTGGGCCCTCCCCCTCCCCTTGCAGTCAGCTGCTCCGATGCCTGAAAAAGGTTGTGTTGTGTTTTTTATGGGCCTGACGTTGAACACGGCGACGCATAAAACTGATGACTTCCAGATCCACTGCTTCACTGGGAGGGTCTGTCTGCACTGGGTCTGGAAGGATATACCCTAACGCAGAGAGAGAGAGAGAGAGAGAGAGAGAGAGAGAGAGAGAGAGCGAGAGAGAGAGAGAGCGATACAAGAGTGCAAGTTCCAGAGTCTAGGCCTCAAATATCTCCACTTAGCGATGGTTCTGCTAAAAACCCAATGGTACTTTCACCAGCCCATGCTGGTCATCGACCAAACAGCCTCATCAGGAATTGTAAACCAATTTCTAATACACATGAGGCTTGTCACTCGGAAACATGTCCGCTGCTAAGGATGCTTGGGATCAATTATATGACTGTATGTTCACACTGGTTGAGGCGAGAGCATCATTCATTTTCTATTCATAGTCTTCACGTTTCTCAAAGCATCGTCCACCTAATGGGCAAACAATGGGCGTTGCATAAACGTTGTCTAATTGGATGCACTAACCGATGAAAACTAGAGAATCCCAATAGAAACGCAAAGCCCAGAAGAAAGAGAGTGTGTTCGCCATTATGTCTTTGGGGAGGGAATTAAAGAATGAAATAAGAATGTCGTTCATTGGCGAGTTGACCAGTTACATAGGGCCTTCTTTTAATAGGTCCAAATTACGGAAAGGGAATTTTCTCTCATTTTGTTAAGGTTTCTTGTAATATGTATGTAATATTAAAAAATAAGTTAACTAAAATGTGCTAGCTCCATGCAAATACTGCAAATACTACAAACTGCATTTGGATTCAAATCACTCCACATAAAATTCACACTTCATACAGAAATTAATCCGCATGTTTTGAATTCTCTTTGTCCCAAAAATTTGTCTACTGAGCCAAAAGCAAAGTGTACTATCCATTCATGCTGGAGTTATAAAGAGTGTTTCAGCCCAACCTGATTTTTGACTGAAGCGCAATACAAAGCAGCCAATCAGATAAGAGACTATTTGCATATCTTAAAGGCACAGAAACACAGCAATTGCATTTTGAATTTTAAGGGTTTTTTTTTTTTTTTTTTACTTTTTTAAATTTTTATTTTGTACATGACACTATTATCAACATCATGTAAAATGCGACATTATTCATGAGGTTACTTTTACTGGTTTTCCCATTATTGAACATATTCAAAAATGTATAAAGAAATCTATGAAAAACGTGGTAAAAGTATATGAAATGTGTAAATAAAAAAAAATTTTTACATTAAAAATAAATTTAAAAAAACAAAAGTTTTTGCAAACTGCCTTTAAAAAATGTAATACAGACATTACAGCCCAATACAGCCCTGATATGTATGTACTGTGTGTTCTGATCCATCTTCTCTTACTTAAATACTTCACTCCATTGCAGAACACATTGCAAAACATCACAATCTTTGACACCAAACGTGTCTTGGCTGAATTTTAGGGTCAGAAGAAAAATTGTGTAAATTTGTTTCACCAAACTGTTGCTTGAAATTCATACTGACAGAAAAAGAGGGAGAAAGAAGGGAGGGAGCTGTATGGGAACAGGCTGAAGGGTCCTGCTTGCATAGCGTTTCCCAAGGCCAGTTTGAGGAAATCCACTGGCTGCATCTCCCTGACCTCTGTGACCAACCCCCCCTTTACAAGCCTGAAACTACCCCCGGGGGGGCTTCTTTGCGCAATGTGTAAACCAGACAGCCAAACGCATCCTGGCTGAGCAGAAAGAGAAAGAAGAGAGACATGAATAGAGGAATGAGGACAGGCTAAGCCTGGCCTGAAAGAGGCTCGACGTGGAGTTAATCTGGAGACCACACAGACAGGACGAGGGCCCTTTAGGCCTGAGTGATGTCACCTGTGGTCAGCGTGTGTGAAACTATATCTAATAAATCACAATGAAAGATACTGCGTTTAAAAAAATTCATATTATGAATTCGTAATATTCATTTATTTTGTGCACATTTTATTTTATTGAAATTTGATTTCCAAAAATTTCCTGATTTAATTGAACTGTTGTAAGGTCAGAGGTCAATGTTTGTGTGTGTGTGTGTGTGTGTGTGTGTGTGTGTGTGTGTGTGTGTGTGTGTGTGTGTGTGTGTGTGTGTGTGTGAAGAAGGCAGGGGTGTAAAGGGAAGCTTTATCCATCCGTGAGCTGAAAGTGACAGCAATCACTCTACACAACAGAGGGCAGGTGTATGACTCCTCTGAGACTCACAAATAAATTGCACAAAAGCATGCACGCACACACACACACACACACACACACACACACACACCCCACAAAGGTCTCCTGCAAAATGTCAAAAATGCAGCTCAGCAGCGGATGTGACCTGCTGAGAAACGTTGAGGTCAGTGGGGGTAAATTAGAGCTTGTGGAACTATCTTCATGCAGATCTGCTTGCTGCTGCCGTATTTGAACAGAGGGCTTCATTCTTCAGCTCAGTGACTGGAACGATGGAAAAAAAGCTTAAGGGATGAAAGCGTTAGTGGTTGTCCCGTTGGGTAGAGCCATTGGTTGTCCCTTTGGTACAACTACTGGTTTTCTATTTGGAAGAATTATTTATTGTCCCTCTGGTGGAGATAGTGGTTGTCCCTTTGGTATTAGTATTGGTTTTCCCTTTGGTAGAATTACTGGTTGTGCTTTGGTAGAACTATTTATTGTCTCGCTGGTGGAACTAGTGGTTGTCCCTTTGGTAAAACTATTGGTTGTCCCTTTGCAGAACTAGTGGGTTTCCGTTTGCTGAACAAGAGGATGTTCCTTTGGTAGAGCTGATGGCTGTCCCTTGGGCAAATGAGTGCTAGTAGCTGTCCCTTTGGGTAGACTTAGAGGTTGTCCCTTATGTCAGAGCAGGACGTTGTCACTTAGTAGCTGTCACTTTGGCAGAGTTTTTGTTTGTCCCCTTTTCTGCAGGTATTATCACCTTCTAGAAGACTGAGAATGAAACCTCAAAGATTTAATCACACCTAACATAGCAAACGCATGTTTTGTTTTTAATTTTAGAGAGTGCATTCGCTGGTGGTCAGTCAAAACAGTTGAAGTCTAAGCTAAGTCCAAGTGTAAGCTCGTCTTCTTCTCCAAACAGTTGTGAATATTATGGTGAAGATCACTATCTTCAGTAGTTGTTCCTGTTGTGCCCCTATTTAGCTCCATGTGCTGCATCTGATAAGAGGTGGTCTCTACATTTTGAGGAATTGAAACTTAATAACACTAATCACTATCCTTACTGAGACTAACAAGTAGTTTTAAAGTTAAAAAGTAATTGGAACAGTAAGGAAATAATCCCATGATCAAGATACATTATCTTGCACCTGATGTTTAAGTCAGAAAAATTGGTGTTGAAAGAGGCACAGGATATTTAGAATGACCCGAAACACATCCTAAACCCAGAATTTGAGGTTTTGCCCCAAACTGCAGTACAAAAAGTACAAAAAAACATTCCTTTTTTTCTCCATCAAGTAGTTAAACGACATCAAAAGTTTTAAGATGTTGTTTCAGAGTATGATTAGTGTGTTTGGGTGTTTTTAACGTTATTCGCAAAGGGTTTGCAAAGTGATGCAGTGTCCCAAAACAAATGTCCCTGTTAGAGAATAAAGTAAACTTCACCCTCCCTTAGTAATTTTCTTCCAAATATAATGCAATGGAAGTTTTTTTAAGCATAAAGGATTTGTTCCCCTCCCAACTCCAGATCAGCATGGCCTCAGGAAACAGGTATGCATTATATATTTATAGTAAGTATGTGTTCTAGCATGGCGTTCCCTGTTTGTTTATAAGATGTTATGCTCCGGTGGGATTCAACAGTCAGTTCATCGACCATCCTATTCCACCCTGCCCACTACCTCCTCCTCAGTGAGGCTTTCCTGAGCAAAACAAAATACCGGTTATTATGAAGAAATCTTGGTGTTTCTGGAAGTACAAGACAGCGGTTAAGAATTTCAGAACAAGGTGTCAGAGTTGGCGTTGAGTTTTAAAGGCAATGAGCCAGTACAGCCAGCCTGTGACCAGTTTAAGTTTCTTTGCTTTGCTCCATGTTTTATATTTAGTTCCTTTATCTAGGGCGCATACATGTAATTTTTAAAATTGCACTGAAAATGTATGACCTTTCTTGTCTCGAGGTTTTTTTTAAGGAATGTAGTTTATGGAATAGTTTAAATTAAGCCCATTTAACTTCTAACGATACACTAAAGGTCCGCTTACACTAGCCATGGCATTAAAATCACCTGCTTAAAATTGTCTCCATATTCTTCGTGCCACCAGAACACCTCTGACCCTCATTTAAGATCATTTAAGTCAGGAGGTGTGGCCTCTATGGACTAGTTTGTCCAGGACATTCCACAGATGTTGATCAGATTGAGATCTGGAGAATTTGCAGTCAACAGCTCATCATATTCTTCAGACCGTTCCTGGACAACTCATTGTACTAGTGCATTATCCTGCTGAAAGGTGCTTCAGGGAAAAATTTAGTCATCAAGGGATTTACGTGCCCTGCAACAATGTTCAGGGAGGTGTCAAAGTTACATCCACATGAACGGCAGGTTTCCCAGCAGAACATTGTCCTGAGCATCATACAGTCTCTGTCGAGTTTCCTTCTTCCTACAGTGCATCCTGGGGCAAACTTTAAAGAGTGCTGATGCATCCGACCTCCCACGAGATGCAAAAAGAAGATATCAGATCCATTGATTCATGGTTTTTTGTGACCTGACAATGTGTCTGGTTGTGTTTAATTTACTGAAGATGAAAAAGCATAATAATATGCTGGCCTGCCCATCTAGGAAACAGTATAATAATAATAATAATGATGATGATGCCTGCGATGGGCTGGCGACCTGTCCAGGGTGCGTCCCCCGTCCTCGTCCTGTGTGCGCTGGGTTGGACACCAGCACTCCCCTGCGACCCCGATTGGGACAAGCGGCAGATAATGGATGATGATGATGCTGATGATGATGATAATAATAATAGCAATAATAATAGCAATAATAATAATGATGATGATGATGATGATGATGATGATGATGATAATGATAATAATAATAGCAATAATAATAGCAACAATAATAATAATAATAACAACAATGATGATGCTAATAATAATAATAAGAAGAAGAAGAAGAAGAAGATGAAGAAGAAGAAGAAGAAGAAGAAGAAGAAGAAGAAGAAGAAGAATGATGATACTACTACTACTAATAATAAAATATTTTTTATATATTGTATTATAGATTTTATTATTTTATTCTGCTAAATGAAGGCAGTTTTCATGCATTAAATAAATGTAGAAAATTAGTTTTGATTTGAGGTTGACTTTATTACTTTGGCTCTATTTTTTCATCTTGCCTTGCGTTTTATCATGTTGTATAAGAAAGGTCCAATTTGAGCTCAGGCAGACGCTGGTCATGAGAAATACTGAGGGGGGAAAAATCATAAGAAAGAAGGGAAGGGAGTGCAGGAGGTTTGAAGAAAACAAGCACATTAACATCCTGGCTTCATGTCAGCTCTGGCCCGTCCATTTGGGAAACCGTAGCTTGCATTTTTTCCCCAAGTGGCCCACGTGTGGTTGTGAAGAGCATTCAGTGTGCTTTGAAGTTCCTGAAAATAATGGGTTTAAAAGCAGCCTGTGATATGAGCAGCCATTTTCAGCTGAGCAGAAGAAAGCGCGGGAAGAAAGGCCGTGACGTAACCAGCTGCTAATACGCTCCTCGTTTTAATGTGGGAGGAATATAATCATCCACACGGCCCTGCAGGATCTTCTGGTGGACCTGAAAGCTCCAGCCACGGCTGATGGAAAAGCTCTCGTAGATGCGCCACTAAATCAGTGCTGGGCTAACAGTGAGCGAAGGGCGAGGCAGAAATGTGAGAATTGAAACACAGTGCCCTTTTGTCTCCTTCTCAGATTGCTGTTTTCTGTTACGCCCTCTGGCTCGTTAAAAGCCGTCACCCAATATGGCACACTCGTAGCGTTTTAAAACCCCACACGCCCAGGCTGTCAATGAGTGCAGAAAGCTTTACTTAGAAGCGAAAGGGTGTGTGATGTTATTTAATGAAACAAACCATTGCAGAAGGCTTCCCCACCCACTGTGGCCCTAAGGGAGAGATGAACACCACACAGGTGCTGACCAGCAACCAGTGCTGGGCCACTAACACTAACATCTGGGGGCTCATAGACCAGCCCCTGTGTGTCTTAAGGTTACACACATTGTCTATGGGATGACATCAAATCAGAGGAAGAAGCATCACGACTAGTTTGGTGGTCTTCTCTGCCTTCTTCTGTCGTTTCTGCAGAATTCAGGCTCAAACCTGACTCCTCCTGCAAAGCAGGCCCTTTACAATCTTAAAATTCACTTTCCAGAATTAGTTTTCATAACTTTCCACTTCAAAGCAAACTGTCTGATTCAGTGATTCAGTGTCATCTTGACTAGATCCAGCAAACATCCATTCTTTCCTTGAGCAGAAGAACCAAAAGTAGAAGAAGGGATTTAACATCTTCCATCAGCTGTTTGAAGCTCATTCCATTTTAATATAATTCAATGACCTTTTCAGAGTAAATCTCCGTCATTTTTTCAACTTTGCAGGGACTAGTATTTATATTCATTTTTACTTTCAGGCCAGTTCTGAGATCATTTTCCTCAATTAATTTACATTTACGGCATTTAGCAGACGCTCTTATCCATAGCGACTTCCATGTCCTAATTACAGGGACAGTCCCCCTGGAGCAACTCTGGGTTAAGGGTCTTGCTCAGGGACCCAGTGGTGGTAGTGCCAGAGGTGGGATTTGAACCTGGGACCTCTTGAGCCATAGATCCATAGGCAAGTATCCTAAAAAAAAAAGATCTGATAAACTTTCATGAACACTTTATTATTCATTATACTTCTAAATCTTCCCTTTCAACAACAACAAAACCATCAAACCAAAAAAACCCACCTTTTGGCACTTAATCAAACATTTTTGGAGATGAGTTGGTGTAAATTTTGACTTCTTTTGCCTTGTTCAGTGAAGAAAGCTTATATGTATGCTACTAAGCAGGCACATAGTTGATTGACAGCTACTGACTTATATCTAGGTTACAGGAATGAAGAACAGATGTGGACCACAAAACACTGATGTACGTCACTCTGGATTAGAGCGTCCGTTGAATGCTTCTAGAATATTCACTGTGATTATTTTATAAGTTTATACCATTTGGGGCAGCCATGGTCTAGTGTTTAAGCAGGATCGGAAGGTTGTGGGTTCGAATCCCAGAGCAGCAGGTTGCCCCGAGCAAGGATGTTGATGCGCTGTGTTTACTTTCGTTCAAATTCTAGCCATCCGCACAGACACACTCACACACATGCAGAGCTCGAGCTGTGTGTGAGCTGTAGTCGCTGATGCACAGTAAGCAGCGGGGCAGGGCGCAGACGAGAGGCCCTCATTAAGACTGAATTAAACACAACTTTGATGAGCAGACCTAGATCAGCTCAGGCTGGCAGCACTTGAAAGATCGACCTTGGATTCTCCATCGCAGAGACACACAGGGATCCTTTCACGCAAAGCACACACACAAACACACACATCCACACGCAGAATCATTCTTTTATAAAATCAGTACCGCCTGGTCATGCAGATGCTTTATATGGATTTTAAATTCCATATGAATGCATGTAAGAATAACAATAGCAGCAATAACGAATTATTATTGTTATTATTATTATTATTAGACGTTCCTGTGAACACACACGCGTAATACAATAATGCACATTCGTTCACACATGCACGCACACACACACTCACACACGCAGGCACACACACGGACTTCAAAGCGGGCAGCTGCTGGGACAGACCTTTGTGAATACATTTACAGGCCACTGCTGGATCATCCCTCAGGCTATACTGACCACTGCTCACAAACACATACACACACACACACACACACTGATAACAAGGGTATGAGGGGAGAGAGAGAGAGAGACTGCAGGTAAATGCAGGTTAACAGGTAATAAATGCACTTTTGCACTTTGACGGCATCCAGGCAGCAGAAGTGCTGAACCCCTGCTGTTTTTAATGTATTTATTACTGACAGATAAATAATGCAGGGGCCGTTTCGCAATCCTCCATTCTTGATTGTTGTCTCAACAAATTCTGATAACAGCCAGACCCAGCGCTGACTTGGCACGCAGCTCTTCTTCTGGAGGTGAAATCCTGCCATTTGCGGAGCCACGACCAGCCTGGGTGAACTGTAGCACCAGGGTGTCATTTCACACAGGCCCAATATTTAGCTTCCACCTGTGTGTGTCTGGCAGTGACGCAAGCAAACACACATAAACACACACACACACACACACACACACACACACACACACACACACACACATTTCAGTGTGTGGGGGAGAAATCTGTGCTTTCATAAATTAAATAGTGAAATGAATGAGTGAGCACCTGAGGGGGAATGAAACATGGGATCGGGCAAATAATACATAAGCATGAGCAGGTCTGACCCACCTCTGTGTGTGTGTGTGTGTGTGTGTGTGTGTGTGTGTGTGTGTGTGTGTGACTCTGAATAACACAAGGCAGTGTTGGAGATATTTTCACAAAAGTGGGTTGCAGCTCCTTGTGGACTGACACACACTGAAAGATGTAAACAAAGAACTAAATACAATAAAAAAAAAAAAAAAGAAAACCCAAAAGGAATGAAGAACAGATGGACTATTAAGCACTGATATTAGGCCCTTCTAAATATTGTAAATGTAAATGCTAATATAGCATTGATTATAATCTTCTTGGTGAATCTTTGATCTTAGACAAATCTAAGATACCAAGAGGTATATAATCATTTTATTCGGTCATATTTTAAAGATTCGGTCATATCTTAAAGACGGTCCGAGCTCTTTAAGCAGTCTTGAATCGATGACAACAAAAATAAAGACAAGTAATCCAAAAGGAAAATTCTGAATCACGTCATTACACGTGTATTAGTTGTCGTTTAAAGCCGTTTAAATTAATTGATGTGCTTTACAGAGAAACCTAATTAAATGTGCGAAGGTAAATGCCAAATCATTGAATAACTAATTGATTTTTTAAACTGGGATCTTATCTGGGGGCAGATCTGATCTCTTTGGGGAGCTGGTTCCAGTAGGGGGCAGCATAGAGGCTAAAGGCCATTTCACCCTGTTTAGTTTCAGCACCAACACCCAGCTCCAACTGGTGTGAGAACAACCAAAAAAAGTGAAAAAGGGAAAGTGACAACCCTTGTCATTGTGAGGTCACAGCACTGCACACCATGAACCACCACAAAATTGGACCTCTGCATTTAACCCATGCACACTCAACACCGTGCAGCAGTGGGCAGCTATTGAAAGCGCCCGGGGAGCAGTGACAGGGACGGTACCTTGCTCAGGAGTACCTCAGGGCAACCTACTTGTGAGGGAATCAAACCCCCAATCTTCCGATACAGGGCCAACTCCCTAACCACTAGGCCACCGCTGCCCAGGCTGATTTTATCAGATTTTCAGGGTTATATTAAGAGACTTATAAACAGTGAGCGTAGAGCTGATCTGATTGGATGCCAGTGTGAGGGGCTGAGGACTACAATGATGTTTTCTCTTTTCTTGAGTTTTTGTTTGAGTTTTTTAAGAAGGCAGTAGATCTTTTTGGGGAGACCAATCAGAAGAACATTGCAATAATCAGCCCTGCAGAACATTAAGGCATAAATATGTTTCTCCAGATCTTGCTTTGACACAAACCTCTGCTCTGATCTGAAAACGCTGATTTAGTTACAGCTTTAATGTGATCACTGAAACCTAGATCCCCATCCTTGATTACACCAAGATTTCTGGCCTGGGTCAAAGTCTTTATTGCTCCAGATTGTAGTTAAGCATTCATGGCCTTCTTTGTTTGTTTCCACACAGAATTATCTCTTGTCTTTATTTAACCCAAGAATTTTTTTTTTTTTTTTTTTGCAGCAGCAGCCAGCCCTTTACGGTGCCAAGTATTAGATTCGTAAAAAAGGATTGCAAAAAATCTACCTTGGTGATGTAGTGCAATCTCTAAAAATGAAAAATCCAACCTTCAATTGAAATAAATGTAGAAAAAAAAATTATTTTAAAACATCTGGAACAATGACATAATAAGTGACTTAAAACTAAATTATGAAACATGTATTTTGTGTCACTATTGAAATGACAAAGCTGCTCACAAATAAGGGAAACAGTGCCACTGGGCTTCTTTCCAGTTTGGAAAAGCAAAAAAGGGCTTTTCAGGAGTTCAGATGTGGCTCAGTTTGAGCTGCTTTTGGAAATACCGTACATGATGAAACTCATTCTTTCGCATTGCTGGGACATTGTCCAGTCAGCTCGGCTGAAGCTACGCCAACCACAAGAGGCGAACGGGGATTTGTGGAAGTGAATTCATGTGGTTAGCAGAAGTAAAAAAAAAAAAAAAAAAAAAAAAAACAACAATACCGTCAACACAGAGAGAGTGGAAGGTAGCAGCACCATCGCATCTTCCTGAAATGCTCCTAATGCATTATGCACAGCTCGAAGCACCTGTTACATCTCCCAGTAGACGCCTGCGCTGCCTGACAGTGTGATGAGGGGAGAGGGAGGACCGTTCCAACACATGCAAGGTCAGTTGCTTCTGGGGAGGTCTGACTTGCACTTTTCGTATCGGATCTACTTTAGTCCTATTGGTTAGGGACTATTGCCCCGTGATCAGAAGGTCATGGGTTCCAATCCTGGACCAGTAGGTTACCCTGAAGTACCCTTGAGCAAGGTACCGTCCCCAACACTACTCAATACATTATCAAGAGTGGCAAGTGGTGTCGCCTCACAGGAAGATGGTTTTGGACTTCCAGTCAGGACTGCGCTTTATGTGTGGAGCTTGTATGTTGTGTGGATTTTCTTCAAGAGCTTTGGTTTTCACCCCCAGTAATGCTTGTCATTGGGGTTAGAGATGCTAAATTACCCCCTGGTGTGACCCTGTTTGTCTGTGTGTCTGCCCTGTTGTGGACTGGGGACCTGTCTGGGCTGTTACGAATGCAGGGGTAGGCTTCAGCAACTCCTGTGACCCTGTTTAGGATAAGCAGCTCAGATAATTAATGGTTGGATGGGTGGAAAGCTCAAACGAAGGGTATCATAAAATTCAGAGCTCTGACTTCCCACCACAGCTCATGGGGCAGCGGTGGCCTAGTGGTTCGGGACTATGGCCGGTTCGAGTCCTAGACCAGAAGTTTACCTTCAGCAAAATACTATCTCAAACACTGCTCCCTGCTATGGTGGTCACTTTCACTTGATTTCCCTTCATCTGGACACAGCAACGGGTTTGTTTCAGTAATTTAAACATTAAATTTGATGAAAGGAAAACTATCATTGCAGGTCTTTCCAGCTGTCCCTCTAGTCCACTGCCTTCGTCTTCCATCATTGCGCTTCAAATATCCTTTTTTTCACATCACTCTCTAATGACTTCTAAAATTCATTTATCTGCAACAAGGATATCAGATCTACCTGGCTGTCACCCACATTAGTGTGCATCAGAGAGAAGGACTAAGATGGCTTTTGATATTTGTGCTAAAATGGATTAAAGTAGTTTTAGACTTCCTGAATCGTTCCTGCTCTAATAATATTTTATCCAATGTTCCTCTTTGCAACTAAATAATTCAGATTTGTGCTTCGAGTGGACTCTGTAATTGTTTCTTGTCATCTTCCGTCCTAATAAATGCCCCAGTAATAGGGAGATGTCGACATGGAAACGGGGGTGATTATAGCAGTGAGATCTGTCTGATGCCCCATCACGAACAAACAATATTCTGTCCATTTCAACACCCTTTCAAAGAACCTCGTAATGGTACTGAATACATTTGTAGAAGATGTCCACATGATGTTCAATACACGTTGTCTTTACTGTTTAAATCTCCACTGGCTGTTGTGTCACTGATAAAGATTTTTTGGGCCAAAATTCGCCAAAAATACGCCAAAATGATGACTTTTCAGTTATCACTCAGGAAAACTGAATTAATTCAGGGTTGGAACATTTGAAAATCATTGCAAGTGTTTTAGGAAAAACAAAGCTGCCACTGTTTGCTATCCGACATTGTAACTGAACACAATCAATATTGCTTTATGTCTCTTTTACTTACAAAAAGGATGTATTCTGTATCCCAGGGCAGCGGTGACTTAGTGGTTAGGGACTAGGCCCCAGGATCCCAGACCAGTAGGTTGCCCATAGGTACCCTTAAGCAAGGTACCATTGCCATTGCTCCCCGGGCGCTTTCAATAGCTGCCCCCTGCTGCAGGAGTGTGTATGGGTGAAACGCAGAGGTTGAATTTCGTTGTGTGCTGCGTTTCACAATGACAAGGGTTGTCACTTTCACTTTCACTTTCATCACCTTTGTACAGCCGTGCATTCTTCACATTGCTGTGGATGTGCAGGACATTGACTAGAGCGCAGATATAGAAGTTTCTGCTGAAAACAACCATGGTGACGGTAGAGCAGATCATAATTATGTGCCTGTTAAGAAAAAGGTCAGTTACATCTCCCTCAAACAACTGTCAACACTGTGTCTATGATTTCTGGAGACTCTGCCTCGTTTTCTTCTGCAAGTATTCAGAAAACATGCACAAATTCAAACAAAATGAGTGCAGAAGTGGAGTAAAAACGCTCCATCCATATATGTATATAACACCGAGCATGACTGAGCCTTAAGACTTCAATCCAGAGCTCGATGGACTAATCAGTAGAAGCGCTATCTCAGCTGTGTCTACCAACAAAACCACCAGTCCTAACTGGAGCTTTTTCTATTTTAATAGCTTAATAATAACAATGATGTAGCAGTGCTGGCACAGCGAGACCTTGTTTCACGTTAGACTTTTCCCATCACCATTATCCCACAGAAAAAGCAGTGTAGGTGGGTTTAGAAAGCGAAGTGTATATGTGATATGTATAGACAGATGTAAACATAGATGTATATATTTCACTATATCTCAGTGAAGTAATATGAGTCAGTCATTGCTACAATGAACAAGCCCATGTTAAAACACTCTGTGTTTACATCCCAATGATTGGATTATGCAGAAATCCTTCTGAAACCCTCTTACAGGTTTAACTGTTTTGTTATGTTAATGAGCTGCATTTGTATGAAAAAGACATGAGAAAAGTGTATAATTAAGAGTGATTGGTTTTGTTCTAATCAAATTTGCTTTGTGTGACTAATATAGAAGTATTTCTAAGTGGAGAAACTGCTGGTGCTTTGTATATTTTGCGTGAATAATAGGTGTTAGATTACCTGTGATAAACACAGCAAGGCCAATGTTCACCCTCTTTTTGTTCAAGGAAAGAAAACACACAAGGTTACACACACACACACACACACACACATGCACCTGCTGGAGTTCATTTCCACCATCCCACATGTACAGAGGCATGCACACACATACATAGCATTGTCGTTTTTTGAGAGGAAGCACACCTACAGATGGTAGAAGGAGCTCACACACACACACACACACACACACATGCAGTGGGAGTGGTGCCCTAATGAGGCCCTGAGAGACCTGGCTGGCCTGTCAGTCAAACAGCACCACGCTGACATGAAGCTGACAACGGCAATGAGATATTTACTGGATTCACTCATACACACACACACACACACACACACACACACACAGAGTGAAGGAAGATAGATGTTTTAGGGAAATATGTGCTGTATGTAAGAGAGGACTTAGCTATAATAAAACACAGAGACAGCTGGAATGGAGATGGTGAGGAAATGTCGATGGAAAAAAAAGTAAAAAATGTTGAGGGAGTGCTGAGTCTGTAGGTCTCTCAGATATTTTTCGTTCCGTTGTTAATCATCATTGAAATATTACGTAATATATGCAAATGAGGTGTATAACGAGTCCCAAATTAATAATCGTGCTGTGAGCATCAAATGTTGCGTTAGAAACGCCAGTCACTTTGATCAAAATGCAGGGAAGGTCGGACTTAACTCAAGTACGGATACCTAACAGACTGTGCTGAACATAGAAGCAGTGATGCTACTTCTCTAGGCAGAACAAGAAAAAGGACTGAAATGGACTTTCAAGTAAAAAGTGCCCCATTGAAGGACATTTCTTTCCGCTGTTTGTGTGCAAAGTGACCTGCCATATTTATACATTTACATTTACGGCATTTAGCGGACGCTCTTATTCAAAGCGACTTACATGTCCTAATTACAGGGACAGTCCCCCTGGAGACACTCAGGGTTAAGGGTCTTGCTCAGGGACCCAGTGGTGGTAATGCCAGAGGTGGGATTCGAACCTGGGACCTCTTGAGCCACAGGTAGGATACACAGGCAAGTATCCTACCACTGG
This sequence comes from Hepsetus odoe, assembly GCA_017165825.1. Taxonomy (NCBI): domain Eukaryota; kingdom Metazoa; phylum Chordata; class Actinopteri; order Characiformes; family Hepsetidae; genus Hepsetus; species Hepsetus odoe. Next base: position 3,201,480 of record CM029373.1, on the reverse strand, counting down.
ACCACCACCCATAAAGCATTCAAACTGTATAATAATGAACCTCACTGCTTCACTTTCGTCCATGTCTCTACTAGTTCTCCCATCACGTCATCACACTCAATACACGCCTTTTCTCCATCGTCCACTTTCCCTGTCTTACATCTGTTTTGTGTGATCTGTTCTGGAAAGCCAAGGGGTTTTCTTTTCTGTGTGTTTTTATCCATTTAAAAGTAGAAAATAATGGTTAGCAAGTGAAAGGTACTGTTATTGTGAAAACAAGTGCGTAGAACACTTTTCGACCAATCAGACTGAATTGTGGGGTAACTTGTTATTGTATTTGAACATTTTTTTCCTTATGATTTCAAGGGATCACCATTAGGGCTGCACCACCTCGTCAACAAAGTTGATCAATCCTCTGAAATGTTATATATAATAGCTGACCTAGATTCTAAGAAACCAAGGGTTTCATCATTTAATAAATGGCAGATCTGGAATAATGACGTTCAACCAAAACACACACAGCTAATAGCCTTCCTTATTGGCATACTGGCAATCTTTGATGCATAGCCTTATGTTGTGTCTCTTAGATGTGTCCATGGTCCTCCTTCGAGTAGATAGGAAATGCTGTGCTAGTTTGAAAGATGAATGCTCCTCAAACCAAGCCACTTCTGAAAACAAAGCTGATAATGTAGTGTCTGCCATTTATCGCCATATATTTGTAGACAGGTGCTGTTTTTATTAAATCCAGGGTTGGCAGTGCTGAGAGAAGTTAAATCCGGTGTCGAAAGATGCGAGTTGAACCTCTACTGGATGACTCATACGATACTGTCAGATGTGATAATGGAAGACAGTTGGTGATGATTAAAGGCATTTAAATAGGAATTCCATCAATTTCCCAAAGATTTGGCCAACAAATTTCATCTGATATGTTTGTTGTGAAACATTCTGTTCTGTTCATAATAGCAATGATGGGAACCAGACGTCCAATGCATCCCTAAAATCTGCAACAGAAAGCTGATAGATGAAATGATTAGGGAAACTTTTCATTTTAAACAATCATTTTAAGAAAAGTCTTTGGCCTTGAACTCTGTGCTGATCACCTCAGGCACAACCTGTAACAAATATTGAATTTTTCAGCTCTAAATTGCCTTCAATTTTGGGAAAATTGGAAATTGTGCATCAAAACTGAAAACACATCATGAATCTTTATTATGTGCATGTCAGGCATTGTCTGTGACAGATTGCAATAGTTTACAGGAAGCATAGGGGGCGACATGGAATTTATCGTTACATAGGAACAAACTCCATTTTAACTTTGCACACTCATTCAACCAAAACCTCTTAAAAACTCTTAAAAACCCTTTTAAAATTCCAGTTAAAAAACTGGAATTTGCAGTTCCAGTTTACTATGGTATTGACAAGAGTGAATTTGGTCAACAATGGACAGTATCAGTTATGGGGGAAAAAAAACGTAATGATTATTCATGATGTTTATGTAATGTAACTTGTCACTGTGACAGATTGCAATACTTTACAGGACATGTAGGGGGCGATGTGGAACATATTGCTTCATTGCACAGTGACAGAAAAAAATCTTGTCCCACAAATGGTGGGCCTAGTGGTTAGGGAGTTGGCCCCAGGATCAGAAGGTTGTAGGTTGACCAGTAGCTTGCCCTGAGGTATCCTTGAGCAAGGTACCACCCCCATCACTGCTCCGCGGCCGCTTTCAATAGCTGCCCCGTGCTGCACGTGTGTGAGTGTATGGGTTAAATGCAGAGGTGTAATTTCGTTGTGGTTCACTGTGTCCTATGCTGTGGTTCACAATGACAAGAATAGTCACTTTCACTTCACTTTAAATATGAACATACTTTCTATGTTTTTTGGTTGTTTTTTTCCAGGCCTTTTCCTCCAGCATTGATATGCTGAACCAATATAAATCACATTTTGAAATTATGTAAATTAATTTGAAAAAACAAAATTCACAAGCTCTTGTTAAAGCAGTGCTGATGTGGTATTGTGTCCTGGATGTGGCGCTCTACCGAACACCATGAGGGATAAAGCAAAAGCTACAAAAATGTCTCCCGGTTTTCCCTCCCATTTTAGGAAATGAAGCGTCTACCTTTGACACATAAACCTGGCGCGTAAACGGCTGTGACTGAACTCAATGTGCTCATAATGAGCCGTAGACACTCTGAATCCCCCCGGATCTGAGCTGAGAGTAGCAAGCTCCTCTAAAAGCTAATGACCCATACAGAGTAATCACCTCAAACAAACACTTCATCAGCACAGAGAGAGAGAGAGAGAGAGAGAGAGAGAGGTGCTCAGACATGTTCGCTAAGCAGCACAGACTTGTGGGAGAGAGCATACACACACACACCAAGACAGACACACACTAATTTGTAACACCGTAACTCTAAACTTGAGCGGTTGTTGTTGCATTCTTCTCCTGGGTGGGTTCGGCCTATCCCCCACTTTAGTCTGGAAAAGCCGGGACAATGCTGGGGGAGATTACTGCCTCAATCATCTCCACTCCACCAACGACTTCTTCTCATAACATGTAGCCCTGGGCACATGAGGCAGGTATTAGGACGATGCTAGAAGTAAGCACTGGTGGAAATTAAACAGCGCACACAAATAACAAGGATAAAGGCCCAGCAGAAGGCCAAGATGGGGCGTATAAAGTTATATTCAATCGGAAAGACCAAGGGAAATAGACAAAAAGTGACTTAGAATAACCTCTTATGTACATTCATGTACACGAAAAGTTGCACCTCTTAACTTATTTGACTCATTTAGAGGTTGTTACCATAGCAACGGTGTGGAAAAGAGTCAAATGTTTAAGAATTCTGCTAAAAAATCTGCATAATTCAATGGCTAGTAAACAGTCATTCAGGGCAGTTTGGTGTGAAACGCTCCAAACTATGAGTCACAACAGCAGAGGAGAGTGGAACCAGACGTCTGAAGAGAGTTAAAACCCTCTGAAAGCTCCCTCACAGAAGATTATTTGTTTAAATGGTTATGAAACATTGCCTGGATGCTGTTTTTAAAGAGTAATAGTACATTTTTTTTCAGATGTGCCATCATTATTACATATTCAGATCATGAACAGTCAACATTTAGTTACAATATTTCTGAGGATTTCAAATTTTATGGCAATATCGCTGAACTTTGCATATTCAGGAAATAAAGGTGGGTTCTCTGGTGGGTTTGGATTGTAATGAATGTGTTCTGGACTTCATGATCGCTGGTTCATTTCATCACCGGTGTAGAGAAAGTGGTTGCTAAGTTTCTTTATAATGACCCATTTCACACCAAACACATTCAGAATGGCTTTACTTGCATCTCAGCCACTGAATAAAGGTAGAAAGTGAGAAAAGTCTGTAAAATGTAGCATCTTCACAAAGGAAATCTCCTTCCTCACTCACAATTTGACCTTTCACACTGGGCCAATACATATCTTTCACAGCACATGCACTGCGATAGTTGCTGTTCACACCTCTCACTTTGGAACTTTATTTTAGACCAAAAAATGGCAAATGCAGACTAATAAACATTAATCCATCTGCTGATAGATATTCCATGTCCTAGAGATTTGACTGCAGCTCTATAGGGAGCCCAAAACACCCTCATGCATTTTTACTTTTACTTTAGTCATTAATCCACTGACAGATGTCTACACACCTCTGCTAGAAGAAGAGCAAAGAGGATGGAATTAGGCATCAATAACAGACAAAATGCAGAGTAGTTATGAAAGGTAGAGCACACCTTGTGTGTGTGTATGTGTGTGTGGCCCTCCAGCTGCTTCTCAGTGGGAGGTTTAGAAGATCACGATGCTTTCAGAGGATTCCGTCACCCAGTATGAGTAAAGCCTTCACTAACAAACCTGCTTATCCGTACTGTAGCACCACCTTAGTCCTGAACACACACACTTACACACACACACACACACAGCTCCAACCTGCAATTACTCTCGCACTGTGTCATTACAGACTTATACAGCATGCTATTATCACACCCTTATAGACAGGGAGAGGGAGGGGACGGGTACGAAGGAGAGCCATTGCTCTACGGTTTCTAAACACACACTTCTCGTCTAAAAGGGGGAGCAAACTTTTGCAGGAAGGCTCCTGTGACTGGATAATGGTAATTAATGATCCGTCTGATAGAAACACACCACCGGGCCCTCAAAGCCATAAAATGGGCCACTAGAACCAGTTTAAACGCACAACAGGGTGGTGCTGCTGGGGGTAGGGGGTGTCTGGGCTTCTTCATCGATGGTCATGCCCTAGTTGTTCTTTTGTGTTGGGTAGTGTGTGTGTGTGCGTGTGTGTTTGTGTGTGTGGGGGGGTGGGGGTGACACGTGAAGCAACTGTCTGGGAAAGCATGACATCATCAATCAGTGAAGCATGAAAAAAAAAGTTTAACTTAGTACACACACACACACACACACACACACAGTGTTTTTAAAAGAACATCATTATTCATTTGAATGGCTCCACTTCTCATGTTTCATTTCTTCTTTTAAATCTATTGGACCATTTTTTTTATTCTTTTCTTAAAACATCCATTGTTGTGATCATCTTTTAATTATTATATGATATATTTGGTCATTTAGAAGGCACTGTGTTGTGTGAAAGGTGCTGTATATGTAAATGTACCTTGCCTTAAAAAGAGAGAGAAAAAGGGGAAAAAAACAAATGTAACTTGAGTAGGAGAATGAGTCAAAAATAAAACATTACTTTTGAACCTTTTAAAGTTTGAGCCCACCTGTGAACCCGCCCCTCTCCTCTACCTGTATCGTGTGTATGTATGTGTGTGTGTCTAAGGAGCTCCTATTGTTTTGTTTTTTTTACAGGCACTGCCCCTTTAAGCCACCCCCCCCACCCTTGCGCCGCTGTCCGCGCGCTCCGAACTCACAGTGTCGTTTTTCAGCGCGTGAGCTCGAGCTCCTCCTCTCCGCGCGCCGCGTTCTAAACGAGCCCGCTGGCCGCGCGAGCCCGAGCTCCCGCCACAGAGGCAGCGCGAGCACCGGGTTCCACTCGCCCCCCCTCCTTCTCCTCCTCCTCAGGCGACCAACGGACGAAACGAGTCCCCACTGCAGAAAACACGGCCTTTTAGCCCCTTTTTTCACCATTTCGTGACTTTAAAAGTCGCGTCGAGGCGTCGGGTTGGCGAAAGGAGATGTTTTTCCTTCCCGGAGCGACATTTTTTCGCCCTTTTCTCTCCTTTTTCTCGACAGAAAGAGTCTGAAGGGACGACGCGACCGTAGCAACTTTTAGCCCCGCTGCCGCTGAGGGAGGAAAAGAGTGAATTTTACTTTTTCTGTGGCACCATATCGCATTAAACCGCTGTGGATTGTAGAAAGTCGATTGGGGGATGGAAAGAGAGTTTTAAACTTCATTTTGGACTGTTTTTCCTCTTGTTTTTGTCGCCGCTTTGTTCTCCTCAGAATTGCCCGTTAACGTTAGCTAGCAGCTCCTCCAAGAAAAGCGACTCCAGCGACTTTTCGGCATCTTTCTGAAGCCATACGGACTTTATAGAAAAGCTGCTGAGTAGTCATGGAAAGAGTGGATTTGTCTCCGTTTACCGAGGATTATTTCTGAAACCGTGGGGAAGTGCTTGGCAACTTCATGCTCCCTGAGAACTGAGCGGGACTGCGGTTGTTCATCTGCGAAAACAAAACACAGAGTCTCCCGATTTGCTTCACGGACTCGAAGCGAGGATAACATTTGCAGGTTTTCTCCTTGCGGAGGGGAAAAGAGAACTCTAATCATGCCCCAACTGAACGGAGGCGGTGGGGATGACCTGGGGGCGAACGATGAGATGATTTCGTTCAAAGACGAGGGAGAACAGGAGGAGAAAATATCCGAAAACGTGTCGGCCGAGAGAGACCTGGACGACGTGAAGTCTTCCCTGGTCAACGAGTCTGAAAACAACAGCAGCTCCTCAGACTCGGAGGTAAGCAGCCTGGCACACACACACACTAAAAACTTGTTTCAACAGGTTGCACTGTTGTCAGCAGTACTTGGGTCTTTTGCAGAAAGGATCTCTTGTGTTTTTGACACTCATTTATGTCTCATTTTGTGTCCCCAGCAAACAGAGAGACGCCCTCAGCCCAGATCTGACATTGAAACTTATGAGAAAGCCAGGGAGTATTTCAGCGAAGGTAGGAACCAATCTCTGCCTCATATGTACTACTTGAACTCTCACTTCCACAATTGCTTAGCCATTTCTTTTTGACCCTAATCCCACGCTTCTTGCTTCTCCTTCTCCCAAAAAACCCCAAAGCTTTGAGAAGACAGCAAGATGGAGGTCTTTTTAAGAGCCCCCATTACCCGAGCTACCCGTTTCTAATGATCCCGGATCTCTCCAGCCCTTATTTATCCAACAGCGCCTTGTCTCCCAGCGCCAGGACGGTGAGTAGTCCTCCAAATCTAACATTTAAGTTTTTCAGATCACTCCAGCAAGGATGCGCCGAGCTACAGTGCTTTCTAACCAAACTGTTGGCCCAAGTGTTTAAAAAGCCTGTTCCTGTGGCAGGATGAACAACGCCATATTTCCTTCAAGTGGCCAAGAAAGGAGTATTTCCGAAGTTCTTTTGTTCAACTTGGGTTGATAAACACTTTTTTTTCCCCTCCTGGTTTCTTCATCTCTCACTCTAAAAGAAGTCACAACTTGTAAATAGTTTTTGTTTGTTTGTGCTCCCAGATTTTAATCTCATTGGTCCAACTGACAAAATTGCAGGCCGAGAAACTTTCACACACTTAAGTGCATGCAAGCAAAACTGTGTATGTTGAAAATGATCTTGTCATACTAATGGCTCCGTTGTGGGCGCGCAATCTTATCATTACCTTGCAATTTCTCTGCTCGGATCGTGATGTTTTGTGCGCGTACATTCCTGTGTACCGCAGTTCCTGTAACATGTCTTTTTAATGTGTTTTCGGGCAAATTGCCAGGTATTATGCAGGCTTTGACTACAGCGCTGATCATTTTACACTTATGAAGATGCAACTTTTCATGAATTTGAAAAGTGAACCTGTTTGAAATATTCAGAAATGCAAGCGATTTTGTTAGGGCAGTTATAGCTGACAAAAGAAATTTGTATGCCAATATTTTTGCACACTTTCTGTCTAAAAAAGACTGTATTCCTTTCTCTCGTGATGTCATACTTTGTCCAAATGTCTTTTGCTTGGCTGTCGTCTTTGTTTTTGTCCGTGAAATGCTTGGCTAATGGAGCTAATACCCAGTGAATTCAATTCAACACTGCCCAGCATTTGCTGGTAATTAAGCATTTTGAGTTTGCTTGTTTTGCCCAAGTGAAAATTAGATTAGTATGGCTAAGGGAAGGGAGCGGTCAGGGGGGGATGTCGCTCTGAAAGTCTATCAGGGTGTGATTTGCCTTTTTTTTTTTTTTTTTTTTTTTTTTGAACCACCTTTTTATTTTCCAGAGGCATTGCATTTTGGATGTCTGTATAAACTTGAGGGCGAGTGAGGCTGACTTGCCTGTTCTGTCCTTTCTGATTTTTGTTCAAGTTTCTTCTCTGGGGAAAAAAGTTGACTGGCCTCTTTAGCCCGTGCAGTGGCTCCTTTCAGCTCCATTTGCAAAGGACTCAGCAGGCATTCATGTCCGCTTTGGCCAGGGTGGTGTACGTCAGTGCTTTTAAAAAGAGAACGAGAGAAAGAAAGTTTGGGGTCTCCACAAACTGAGGCGAAAAGCTTTCCGTTCAACGTTTTTCTTTCTTTTCCTTTTTTTCGCCTTCTTTTTCTTTACCTAAACTGTGAACCATCTCTTCTAAATCTCTGGGTTACGCCACTATTGTTTATTCCAACCCACAAATCCCTCTTCTTGCCCTGAATCCCAATGTGATTTGATTGGAACCAGCCAAGCATTTGACTGAAAAGCAGCAACCCCCTCCCTCCTTCTCTTCCAACCCCCTTCTCTAACTTTTTTCTCCCCCCCCCCGCCCCCCGTCTCTTCCCTCCTCCCTACGTTACACTCCCTCCTTTCCCAGTCCCCTCCATTCAATTACTAAGGCGTTAGGCCAGCATTGTTATTCAGAGGGGGTGCTTGATGGCTTCATTGGGGATCTCCATAGGCCCTCATTAGCGTAATGGCCGCTCCTTACGCTTTTGGTACATACCATTGCAAAGATCTTCTTTTGTTTCTCAGGTTTTTTTTTTCAAGGCAGAATTGGTTTAAATTATCTTAACAGCATGCATGCAAGCTTTTTCATCCTCCCCTGTTAAACCCACTCCCCTATTTCTATAGATTATTATTATTATTTTTTTTTAACGTTTGCGTTGTGCAGTTAAACTTGTGAAAAGAGGTTCCTTAATTTGCGAAGTTTTCAGATAAGACTTGACATGTTTAAAAACTTGTGCTCAATTTTAAAAGCTGCGTGAAGGTATTTGTCTCAGCCAGCGCTCTCGAATACAGAAGAGCTCTGTTCCAGCGAGTGTAATGCGCATTATAGAGGCAGAGGCTAATATAGGCTTACTTGCAAACATTAAGATAGTGTCATTTTGGGTCAAGATTAGTGAGTCGTTCTCCTCCTTTTCATTAAGTTTCACTGATTGGATAAAGTAGCAAGCTTTTTTTTCCTCCTCCCTCCACTGTAAGTGACCCCCCCCCCCCCCCCGAAATCCACATGGCCATACTTCCAGTATGAATATAGTCTCATCTTTTTTCATTGTTCTGTTTTGAAAAGGAGGCAGGATCTCTGTCTAGTTTTAATTCTTTTCATAATTTCATGGCATACTGCAGTTTTCAAGAGTTCATGACCTCTTCTGTTCTTGTGGCACCGCATTCAAGTTGCAGCAAGCGGCTGCAGATAATCATACAGTGAGATGCTCCACAGTTTCTTGGGCTTAACCGTATGGGACTTATACCAGTGTAAAAGTAAGGGAGTGTGTGTGTATCAGGGGGCCATTGAGGCAGATGAGCTTAGTCTGTCAATCAACACCTTCCGTCAGAGATGTGACTGAGACGCTGACTGGCTGGCATTCTTTAGATATTTACACACTAATCTTAAGCTGCTGCTCGGACCGACATGGCCACAGCTGTCAAAATCCTGTCAGGACCTTTCCAAACAAACCCCGGAGGAGGCCATCTGAATCTCAATTATCTGCTTTTTTTTTTTTTTTTTTACTCAAATTTGAGCTGCTGACTTTTGAAACAAACGTATAAACACAGCCCACACTGTGTTTGCCTGTTTGCCAAAAAGATAAGCCCTGCTTTTTTTTCCCAGCTGTAATGCAAAGACAGTGTATGTGCTCTTCTGAAAAACCACCCTAAGAGATTTCGGTGAGATATTTTTGACTTGGGACAAGGTAGAGGTTTTTTTTTTTTGTTTGTTTGCTGTAGTGAGGCTTTCTGAAAGGCAGTGTGTATACGAGTTGGGTTTTTGGAGATTTTTTGAGAACGATTTGTAGGCAGCGCAAATGTCAATGAAAAGCCACAGAGATATGAGGAGGAGGCTGAAAAGTGGAATATTACATCTGTTTCAAGTTCTCAGGCTTGCAACGAAATATGGAGAGAAATCTGTTCTCTGCTGGTGCAGTCGCTTGAGTTCTGTTTCCCGTTAAACGCTAAAAGTTGCCGTCTCGTTCACAGTGCAGTTTCTCGGTTTATCTAATGCCAATGAAGCTTTATTTTTCTACGCGTCATGAAAATTCAAGCTAGCTGAAGTACAGCCATGCATGAGACAAAAGGGAGGAAAAAAGTTGAAACCGCTATAGAGGATCTGAGTTTAGAATACCTGTGGGAGTATGATCAGGAATGTAAATATTATTGGTGTTAAAGAAAAGACCATTATTACCCTCTCGCTTCTCATTGTGCCAGCCCAGAGTTGTTTTAGAGGGCTTTATTGTTTGCATGAGGCTGGAAACATAGGGGTGCTTTGGGATGCTTAAAAGACAATGAGTGTGTGTGTGTGGAAATATGACTTCTCTTGGAGTCTGCAGAACTCTCCTATGGCTATCTATAAACTTGAAGGAAAATGTGAATTTAAATGGTGCAGATAGATGATGAGATTTCTTTTTAATGCCATTGTCAACTTTAACTGCCTCGCAGAACTGAGTGAGAACTTGGTGCCAAATGTCAAGGCTTTTCCCCCCTCCCTTTGCTCTCCTTTAGCCCATCTTATTCATACGTGTGTGGAGGAGGCATATTCTAAAAGGACTCGTGATCTTTTTTTAATGCATGGTGAACCAAAGGGAATAAAGTTGAAGCTCACACCTTCAGTTCATTGTTAAATATTCGGTTTCTTGTTAAGCTCAGTCAGAGGTCTTTATATAGGTCAGGTCTAATGTGAAGAATGGTTTCATTGGTTTACAGAGATTATTCCACACCTGTTGATGGAAGAATCCTTTAAAGCTCCTTTTTTTTTTTTTTTTTTTTTTTGGCTAGACTTTTCCTTTGATAATTCAACAGCAAGTTTACAGTCTCACAGCACAAATTGCAATTCATGATGGCAAGCTTTCACTCCCTGATGGTGTCTGGAAGAATCCAATCATAACAGCTCCTCTTAGACGTTGTCAGTATAGTAAAGTAGTTAGTAGATCAAACCAGTTTTTGATTGTAAATATATATATTGCAGTGCTACACAAAAGGAGTGTATCATTTTTTTAACAATTCTCTCTGGAAATTCTTCTTCACTTGAGCGCAAAGCAGGGAAAACACTCACCCTGTATTGTATAGATACATGATGAGAGAGAAGTTCTTGTGTGTTGGATGCAGGATGTGCGTCTAGTGCAGCTGGTGTCAAACTGAAACACTGACTGCAGTGGAGGCATATCTTTGCCATCTGACATACAAAATTGATTTTTTTTTTTTTTAAATTAACTTTTAGATGTATAACTTTATTTGGTTAATTTTTTTTGTTGTTCTTTTCCGTGTGGAACATGTATCTGCAGGCTGTACACTTTGCTTGTCTGCTAGTTATTAGACTTCATTGAGCTGAAGCTCAGTTTAATGGCTAAAAAGGAGTATTCAGGCTTAGTTTGAAGTTAGGTATGGGCACAGCTTAATGCTGAAACACTTTCTTTCTGAGAGCTCATGTTGCATTTTGTCTAGAGCGTATTAGTGTATCGGCTGAAAGTGTTGCTCTACTAATATATCCATTGAGTTCTGTTGCTGTTGTCTGTTTCTCAACTCTTGCTGCTTCTCTCAACTCCCCATCTCCTCCTTGTCCTCTTGAAGTCACTCAAGGGGCTGTTATATAAGACTCCTTTCAGGAATCTATGTCCCCTCCTAAAGGTGGGCAATAAAATAATGTGTTCCTTTTCAGATCTCTTGCATCACAGTGTTTTTTTTCCAATTATTAGTAGTTCTGGAGTACTGAAAAACTGTAAAGATCACAGTAAGAGTGAGAGAGAAACTGTAACCAACACTATACTAGTGTATAGTAAGTGTATAGTAGCTGGTTGTGTGCCTGCCTATTGTACCATTGTTTTGTTTGTTCTTTCTTTAGTTTATTTTGACACTGAAAAATAATAGCTCGACACATTCTTTATGCTTTGTTGTATTTGCTTAAGTGGCACTACATTTTCAATAGGACATTTTAGTTTCTGCTTGCAAAAGAAAAACATTGGGATGCATATTGTGCAGAGGTCTTGAAGTACCATGTCGTTAGTTTTGTCATGTTGCCCACCCTTTCTCCTGACTCGCGCAAACTCTTGGTCACTGAAGGGAGGTGGCTCGCCAAAACCCAGTAACTGCAGCTTTTGTGTGCTGGCGCCCACATTGGCAAACAAACGCGGCTTGGTGGAAATGCTGGGTGAAGTGTTTAGTCTTGTCTGCAGCGCTGTCCGACTCAGCAGCCACGCGGGGGGCAAATCCCTCCACCCCTGTTGTGCCCTTTTGGCTTTGTCATCTTCATCTTCTTCCTCTTCCTTTTAATACGTTACTGCTGTACTTTTCCATCTCTCCGCTGATTTTGTGAAGTACTTTTTCTGTGTGTGTGGTGCTCTTCAGAGGAATATCTGGACTACATAACCATCTCTTTGAAGTCTGTAATTGGGAATTAAGCTAAATGAAAGCTTAATGGATTTTAAAAAGCAGATAGCTTCCCCACCTCCTTCTGTATTATCTTTGTAGTGGGCACTGCAAACTGCCCTGCTGTTCTAACAGGAAACGTGATGCCAGGTAAACTCAAACTGACTGTCCTCATGTTTGCTTTCACTGGATTTGACTCCCCTGTCTCAGCAAAGTTTTAGACAATCAGCTGAAAGTTTGCCTTTGTTGGCAGCACATTTGAGAACGCCAGTGATCATTTTAGAAGCTCCTCTAAACTTCTCTAAACTTCTGCTTACTTGACACACTTGCTTATAGTTTTAGAAATACAAAATATGCTTAAATTGCAGCTTAAGTATATGTAAAAACTGCCCATCCATAAAATGTGTAAGGTACTGTTGTGTTCTTGAGATCCAGGTAGAGCAGGTTGATGATGGGGATGCTTCCTAACTAGTCTTGCCCCAGAAAACTGTGTCTCTGTGTGTGTGTGTACTGTCTGAATTGTGTGAAACATTGCCAACATTGGCCTTCCTCCCCTCTTCTCCTGCTTTCTCTGAGGAGCGCTAAAGCTGGCATGCACTCGTCTGCCACCCGTAGCCTTTCCATCATTGCTCTCTCGCGCTCTCTCCCTCCCTCTCTCCGTTCCCTCTCTGCCATTAGATATTCTGTTTATAGCCCTCTCCGGCTTTTCAAGAGCAAGGCCCTTCAGGAGAGACTCGGCACCCTTTGAGGACTGGCGAACCAACCATTCCCTTCCCACATACACACTTGTATACACACAAATACACACACACATCGACACACGAACACGCTCCTCTCTGTCTTGCGCGCACACTCTCGGCAACGACTCCCTGCGTTCTGTGACATCAATGGAAACCTTTTGAAGTACTTAAAGAGCTGGGGAAAAGAGTGTGCGTATAAATTTATTTCTTCATTAATTTATTAATCTGAGGCTGGTGTTTTGGAGTTCGCCAGGTTCTTTCAGAAACTCGGCCCGCTTCTGTTCTGTGTTGGGAAGCCTCCTGACACGACAGAGTGACAGTGCTCACTCAGCCTTTCAAGCTTCATCATAAGTCTCTGTGGCTAGGGCTAATATGCGTGCGTCTCCATTTAAACTGTTTATATCATGCTATTTTGATCTAATATGAGGATCGCCTCTTGAAACTTAGCAATAGCAACTCCATTTTATTCAGTGCAGCATCTTTTGAATCCGAATGTGGTCGAGTGAGAGTATGTGATGTTTGCTTGCCCTCCCCCTTTCCCTACTAGCGCAGTATTTAACTGTGCAAAGCAGTCTTTCAGTTAGCTTAGCCCCTGCTCAATTAGTAGGAATGGGCTAAAATAAACGTTAGCTCAGCAAATAAATCAATGAATGCCACAGTCGTACGGAGGAGCTGGCAGCTGAAAACCAGGGCTAGCTTTTTTTGGATAGTTATATTACTATATGTTGTCAGATATTCTGGTTGAGGACGCAATGCTTTGGATACACACATGCTCAGATGGCTTGACTTACTCAGTTTAATTTTATTGATTGTGCTGGTAGATGTTTTGTTAGATCAGCTAGGTAAGTGTTACATTTCTGTTGAAATGTGAAATGTGTGCAACACCGTAAGAGTGCTTCTTAATTGAGGATCTTTTCCTCCATAATTCAACTTGATGTTAGAGTGGTTTGATAAAGTGCTGCATTTGATAAACTTACCAGCTCTGATTTACTCTATACAGTATTGGGGAAAGAAACCAAGGGCCATTGCTGATGGAGTTGTTTCACCATTTAAAAAAAAAAAAAAAAAAACCAGGGTATTTTTTTTTTTACTATAATCAGCATTACAAAAATAGTGATAAATGTGAATTAGGGACAAGGTAAAATGGCACCCTTTTGCCACAGACAAATAAAGAAAACCATTGCAAAACAACATCCCAAGCATCAGGAAGTGTTTACATAAATATTTTTATGTAATTGTTTTCCTGAGGTAGCTTTAAGGGACATTTAAATCTTTGAACATTTTGTTCTTTCCACCCTTGCTGTGTGCAGTTCTGGCTCGGTCACAAGGCATTTCACCTTGAGCAACTCTGAGTCTCTTTGCTTATAGTTTAATGGTTGATCATGATAATGGTTTAAAGAATATAAAATAAATGGTGGTCTTGCCCTTTTAACACACACCTTATATAAAGTTGAATTGAATAACAATGCGTGAACCACTACTCCTAATTTTTGCAGAACTTTCCAAGAAATTTAGTTGTGGATGTATCACAGAATCATTGTGTGAGGCAAAGAATCAATCTCTGCTTTAAGCTTTGTGGTTTTTTGCCCTCTCCTGTATTAAAGTGAATCACTTCAAGACCAACATGGCCATCAAAGCATATGGACTGAATCTTCGCTCTCCTCAATGGGTTGGACCACTTTTACACCCACACACAAGTTCAGCCATTTGTAAAATCTTGGAGAGAGGTGTGTATGTGTGTTGCACTGTATCTTCCTAAGCTCTAACACTATGTAATACGTAATGGGAAACAGTGGAGTTTGGCTCTGGAGCAAGGCTGCACAGCTGCCTGCAGGTCAAAAATAAAAAACCCTGAGGATCGACAAGGAAAGTAAGTCTGTGTGTGTGTGTGTGTGTGTGTGTGTGTGTGTGTGTGTGTGTGAGTGAAAGGGAAGAATCACATTCTTATCCTATGTGATACTAATACCAACTGCTCAAGTGTCCGTGTCCTGTTTAAGCTGTGTATTTTGTCAGAGATCATGTGTTGAATACCCACTACTCTCTTGTGGCCATTCCCCCATGTGAGCCCTGTAACACCCCCAATCCCTCTGCCTGGGGCTGCAGGTTAGCCCCCTGAGGGCAATGGGGCGAAGGGGCGATCCATCTCTGCTCTTTGCAGGCGATAAGACCTCTCAGGCTGATTGATAGCAGCCCTGCATACGCTGCCGGGCCCTGCATACGCTGTCGGGCCCCCCTCGCTGCACAGGGGGCCCCTGGGGATGACGTGTGGCCCCCTTGCGCCAAGCCCAGGGTTTTATTTCACATGTTGAGGCATCCAGCCTCTTAAAACCAGGGCACTAAGTGCTAGACTCCAGGCTAATAAAACCGGATTGTTCAGGGGGGAGGAGGGGGAAAGCGAGTGAGAGAGAAAGAAAAGGAGAAAGGAGGGGTTCAACTCCCAAACAGAGCTTCATCAGTCTGGTATTCCAACCAGATGGTTTCAGTTAAAGCTTAGCAGAGAGAGAGAGAGAGAAGTAGCAAGAGTGAGGGACAGAGTTGGTGATTGAGAAAGGAAGAAATAGAGGGAGGTGGGGTGGAAGACGGAGAGATTTTTTGCAGCGATAGGAACCAGTTCTTAGGTGCTGGTAGATAGCAAATGGAAGAAGGCGGACAAATGGAAGTAGAGGTGACAGCACTGATAAAAGGGCAAGAGAAGGACGAATAGCAGGCTGAAGAGACACAGAGCGCAGCAGAATAGGAAGCGCCATGGAGTCTGTGTTGATTATTTAGCTACTGAGTTTTCTTAAGGACTCAATAAAAAAATAAACACTATGTGACAACTTTACACCATTCTCAAAATAATTACAAAAGAAAACAGTATCAAAAAAATTGCAGACAAGTTTGGGATTCTTTTCTTATTGGAGCTTAACTGTGTCAGTCCTAGTATAAAGATGAAGCAAGACTTGTGAAATACAGGCTTCTGGTTATGTAAAAAAGTGGTTTGGGATCCTGGTTTAAGACCCCACCCCTCCCACCACGAAGGGACAAGGAACCACTGGCATGCATACAAGAAATGAAACACACTAACAGAGAAGTGTATTGTATTACGTTACTGTATGAATGGAAGGGCCAACGCTCTGTAGAGTCCCTGTGACCTCTAGTACACTGCTTTTGCCGGTCAGGCTAGTTATTTTATAATGAATTAATTAATTGTGTGAATATAATTGCATCATATTGTTGGTCAATCATTGTTACTGGTCTTTCTAAAATTGAAAGCTGAAATGTGGGTTGGTGGTGGTCAATTGGTAGGATACTCGCCTATGGATCAAGAGGTCGCAAATTCGAATCCCCGAACTACCACCATTGGGTTCCTAAGCAAAACCAGTTTTATACAGGGTTTTTGTCCCTGTAGTTAGGAATTGTAAGTCACTCTGGATAAGAGTGTCTGGTAAATATGTGTAAATATGAGAAGTATGATAAATATGACCATTTTACTTTCATTTGTTTCTCTGACCAAACTGAGATGTTCCAATGGAGTTTTTCCAGGTGGTTTGATGAATCAAGCCATGACTAGTTGAGGTCTTTAATCATGTCACATGAGTGTGTCCTGAATTGCTCATATACTCTGCTTATGTTTGTGCTTTTACATACCAAAAATATCAAGCTTCATGAAGTCCAACATCTCCTTTTCTGTTTTTTGCTACAGGGTGCTTAAGACACATACATTTAAAAAGCTCTATTCTGATTGGTGTGCTGTTCTGTGCCTTGTTCAGATAGGTGTTGAAGGCAAGATGCTGCTTATAACCAGCTTGAAAAGGAACCGCTAAACGTTTGCGTGAATAGACAGGAAAGTATTAGTTTTGTGTAAACTTGTTTTATGTTTGAGTTTGGCCCATGTTGGGGAATATAAGAATATGCAATATTTTTATGTAATCATGTCATTGGTACCCAGCGGTGTGCTTGTGAGACATCAGAGCTTGCACATGTGTCTTGGTGTGAGAGAACTAATGTAGGATAAACTTCAGAGGATGTTAAGGAGGCCACGAAAGGCAGAACTGATGCGAGGTCAGCACTCGCACTTGGAGAGCCAATTTCAGTGTTTTTCTAGAAAGCGTAAGACCTTCAGGCTCACCCTCACCAGATCCCTCCACTCTGCCAGCAGAAGTAGCTCAACTCCAGGTTACAAAAGCGTGTCGATCCCCAGGCCTTCATTCCTGATCCACTGGACACCATTGTGTCCAGCCCATCCGAAGGTGTGATGAATATCACATTTACCCAAAGCAAAAGCCTCAAGCTGTGGGTCATGCTGAGGGTAGGAAAATGCATCCATCAGCAGTATTACCAACCTGAGCTGGATTCATCCTGATGACCATACTCTACTGTTAACTGTCAAACTTGGGGGGGAACATGACTGAGATGGTAGTCATTTCACTTTTTTTCCTTATTCTCTTTCTGCTTTCTTTGTCCTCTTTTTTAAATTCCTATTTCTTGCTCCAATTGTTTCCTTTTCTCTCCCCTCTTTCTGTTTGTGCCACTAGAACCCCTCTCTCCTTTTCCTTTTTCTTCCTTCGCTCCTTCCAGCCACCCCCTCTTTCTGTGCAGCTCCAGATGTGAGTGATTAGCTGTTATAATAAGGCAGCTCCAGGCAAGCCTCTGCAACAACAACAGTCCCAAACAAAGTTTGTCGGAGGCAAAGCCAGAGTCAGTCCCGTGGACTGAATGGCGCTAGTCACCGTTTCCATTGTGCCGTGTGGGCACAGAGAGCCTGTTGAGAGTCCATAAAGAGGCCTCAGTGCGTCTGCCATCATCAGCCGGCCGTCTGTTATTAACTCCTGCACGCTGCTATTTACACTGGTATCGCCTCTGGATGGGGGGGGTGTGTGTTATACACATACATACACACACACAGGGGAGGCGACTCAGGCCTAGCCTCCGCTTAACCTCAGCCTAACCTCTGCTTAACCTCAGCCTAAGCGGTTCTTTGAGTCGCAGCCATTGCTGAGGTTGCTGTTTGCTTGGTTCTTTTGTGTTATTTGTTTAATTGATTTAATAAATTGGCTGCTGTTAGATTAATTATCAGATGTTTTTTTTTTTCTTCTAATATAGTTAAAGCTTGGCTGTGCAGGAAGAGATTTTTTTTTAACAACAATAAGAGCTATATCACCCCCTATTCTTCCTGAAGTGTGCCAGAACAGTCGCGTGTATTACATGGGTGTTACAGAACCCGTGTCTTTCCTTATGTAAATGTCAGTCTTTTCCAGGTTTTAACTAATTGCAAACGAATTAGGGCTTCCACACGTGTCAGATGAAGGTTCCTGGGATTGCTGGGGCTGGCTGAAATGCTCACACGCACAGTATGGCTGCGGGGACATCGTTGCTTGAAACTTGTTAGCGAGAGGCCCTTGAATGTTGTCTTTGACTAGAAGAGACACATGCATTCACACACACACACGCGCACGCGTGCGCACACACACCCTTGTCACTGGTGACCTGTGTAATAGGTTTGGACTGCTTTGGTGTGTGTTGAACTGCTGTGTTATGCCAGCTGTCATCACAAGCTTGCGTACATGTGACTCTGGTATTTACCCCTTTCAGAGTCACTGGAGCTGGAGTTCGCTTTACATAATTAACTTTAGTTTGATTTGGAAGATCATTATAACGTGTAACGTTCCTAGTCTGAACGGCTGTTATTTTAGTCTGTGCCGCAACAAAAATGGAGTGTGTGAGACTGGTTTGTGCGTGCGTGTGTGTGTGTGTTGGCAAGACTAGTGCTGGCAGTGAATGGGCTCTTTGAGTGGTTCAGACTGCGATGTGTGGCAGGACAAAGGCCTCAAAGCAGCAGCTTCACCCTACAGCTGAGCTACACACACAGAGTGAGAGAGAGATTTAGACACTCTTACTGAGGCTGGGAACTTGGGCACGCACTTATAAATGCACACATTTACCTAAACTCCATACAAATCCTCTGCCTCTGGCCTTGTCCTGTTGTGTGTTGAGTGTTGCATTGTAGTACTGTGTGTTTAGGAGAGTGATCATGGTGAAACACTTGTTAAAATAAACCATTTTAAGTGGGAACGAGAGCCAAAATGAGACTGTTTGTCCAGTCACCGTACAGTGATTGCTTTTGTTTTCAGGCTATCTATAATCTTTTTTTTTTTTTTTTTTTTTTTTTTTTGGTTAACTTTAGTGGTTCATTACAGTAACGTTAACATTGTCATATTGCGCAGCCCAACTGGAGTGTCGCTGGAGCTTGTAGGGTTTCGGGCTTAGTCCAGGAATGAACCTGGGTAATGTCGTTTATGCGTTCTGATGCCTCTGGAAAGGGTTCAAGATTTTCAGGAATTACATTGCTGTAGTGTCTAACTGTAAAATGCAGTGGTGTGGCATACTCACTGGCCTTCAGGGTGCTTAGAGATGTGTGTGTGTGTTTGACAGCACAATTGTTGGTAAAGTTCTGTATTCACTGCTTTATAGGTTTTCCATTTACATCAATACTGCAGAATTGCATATATTAGTTGGTGCTCAGTAACTCCCCCTCTGATAATCTGTGCTTGACCATGTTTCATTGGCTTTAGGTAATGCGGAGGTGTTGGCAAACAAATGCGATTAAATGACAAAGACTTTGACCCCAAATTAGTCTCACAGAGTGAGTATTCAGCACCAGGTCTGAGAGGCTAATCGCGACGTTGCTCATAGTTCCAGCGCTCCCCTCTACATGTATACATACTCAGCACACCACACACACGCACTGTTCTTAAAGCCCCTCATGGTTCGATGTCACTCATTGCTTTGTTTGCCCCTGGGGTTAAGGGTGAAGGGTCAAGGCTGGGGGTCATAGGACTGAGTGGGATTCTTGGTGTGTGTGTGTGTGTGTGTGTGTGTGTGTGTGTGTGTGTGTGTGTGTGTGTGTGTGTGTGTGTGTGTGTGTGTGTGTGTGTGTTGAAAGAGATTTACTCCAGGGGAGGCCTGTTCAAAATTTGTATCTACTTTTTGCATACAAGAGATCCACATAAATGTTTGATAACACCCATTTCTGTGTCTTTCCAATATCTGAGGCAGAATATGATCCTACATTATCCTTTAAATGTTACCCCAAATTGAAACATGTCTTAACATGGCACCCTTTTTTTTTTTTTTTAAACTTCTGATTTCAATTTTATGCATGCACGTACATGCAAACCTTAAATCCCCTCAGATGAAAGGCCGCTCTAATCACTTGCTTTAGCATTAAAACTACCTCAGGCAGGTATTCTGTTACATTTGAGCTCCTCCTCTTTTGATATTTAGCAGCTGTCTTTATTTGTAAAAATAAGCGAAATGGGATTGGAGCAGCTTAATTTTTGGTGTTTTATGCACACACACACGATCATCCTACATAAAGTATCCCTGACTTAGTGTTTAACTTTTTTTGCTGTCTGTGTCATTGCGAGTGCAGTCAGATCTGGATGAGAAATGCTTTTGTACTTTCCATTTCATTTTTGTCCTTGCCTTTTTTTTTTTTTTCTTTTCCAAAAGCAATATTCTAAGCGCAGGCATTCCTTGACCACATGGTTTTAGCAACCTTTGTATGTACAGAAAGTTGGACAGATTAAAGATGTGAACGCCATTATTTTTGAGTATTAAAGTTGATCTTTAAACAGGGAGCATAATCATTTGTTTTGTCACAGCTTTGAGAAACTTGGTATGAAAGTTCCTCTTAGTATCCACAGTTAAAATGAGGGAGTGCAAAACATTGTAAGCCTATGAGGACTTTTGAATCTGTTTTCAGGCTGATGTTGATCTCGAACTCTTTGCTCTGCATGTGTGTCCGTGTGGCTCTGTCTGCTTCATATTAGTGCAGAACTCTTGATTTATAAAGCCTCTCTCAGGCTGTAAATCCCTGCTGTAATTGCTTACCATTTTCTTTCTTTCTGTTTCCCCTCTTTCTCACTGCTGTCTTATTCCTTTCCCTTTTGCTATGTGTAACACACTACCTGTGTGCTTTTCATTCCTCTTAATCATATTCTTCCTCAAATTTTCCTACAGTTTCTAATCTGACTGGTGTTAGTTGAGATATGGGTTTTTAAAGTTTAAGTGGGGAAAAAAAACAAACTTGCAGTGACCTTTCACAATCTTTTTTTTTTTTTCTCCCCCCCTTCCACTACTTGTAATGAAGGCAACGGTTTTTTTGTTTACCCTGAAATTATACGTCTTGAAGTAGTAGTAGTAGTAGTAGTAGTAGTAGTAGTAATTAAACATGACCCGTTTAACAGTATGTTTTCATTCTGTGTCTGAGTTGGATTTCATCTTTCAGTTCGTCTTTTGCACGCACGCACACACACAAAAAACATACATTAAATTAATTAAAAGTCTGACAAATTTAAAAGTAGTTATCCACCAATCCTGTATACTAGACCAGTATTGGCAACCTTTTTATATAATTATTTTACAACCTGCAAAGTTTCATGTTCCCCCATGAGTTTATGCCAAGGTTTGATAACTTTTTGACTTAATTTTGGTGTGTCAAAATGCATCGATGCGCAAGATAATCTTTTGTTTTATATTTTGAAATGGGGTTATTTAAGCACATTATCAGTTATATCTGAATATGCACTCATAAAATTGATGGGATAATTAAAAAAAAATTAATAAACTAAAACACAAAACAAGCAAAGCAAAACCCAAAATGTTTGAACTTTGAAGTTGGTTTATTTATTGAATGGTCTTAAAAAGGCCATCAGAAACTAAGTACAATCATTCTTAGTTGTATTTTTTTTGTTTGTTTTTTTTGGGGGTTTTTTTTTTTTTTTTACCCCTGCAAATGATCCTACCTGACTGAAAAGCAGCCCCCAAAGCCAGAAGGCCAGTGTTTTCCTTTGTCTCAGCCTTTGAGACTCTTCCGTGACCCGTGCAGTGACGTCCAGGTGTGGTCCTGCTTGGGCAAGACCTGCCCTGCTGCCCGCCCACACACCCGGCATTAGCTCCTGTTTACTCCTGCTATTGTGTTCTGGGCTTTCCCGTTTGCTCTGTTACGGCTGAACGGATTTGAGATTTCAGCTTAAGGGGAAGAGTTTAGGAGGTGCTGTGTGTGTTAGTGACTATGGAAAGGTAATATTCTTGTGTGCAGGGTTATCACTTGTGATTATCACTTTTATTGATGGTGCAAACTAACTTTGACAAATTAAGTCATTTTAGAATTAATATTTTAAAAATAGCAAGGTCTCATCTGAGCAGTATGGATATGACAGTGGATGACAATAACAGTTGCATTGTTTGAAACATCCCTCCTCAACACTTCCCTCCCAGTTTGAGTGTTGTTTAATAACAGTATGTTAAGTCGTCATTTTTCTTAAGTTTAATCCAAACCTGAATCGAATCAGCTCCTGGACTGTTTTTTGTAACTACTAAACAGCATCAGAACATTCACAGCCTTCCAAAGAAAATACTTTTTGCTATGAAATATTTCAACACTCTCGCTCAGGCGTGCATATAAATGACTGTGAAATGAAATGTAAAAGATGCATTGTCATTGCAAAAGCACACTAATCAAAGGTCTGTTTTAGTTGACAAACTTTTTTAAACCAAGTTTAACTGAGCAATAGTGCCAGCCCTGGTTGCATGTTATGGGATGTTTTGCTGACTAAATGGAAGATAGGAAAGTGATGGGTACTTTGGTTAGGAATATGTGATTAGTTGGTAGTTGATTGCTACTAACAGTGATTTATATGTTCAGTGTGGGTTTTTATGTGGAAAATTGAGCACTGTGGATATGCAGGGGGTGTTTTTAAGGTGCTGATTGTAAAGCTGGAGTAGCTTTGTGTAAATGCCTGTGGGATGTTGAGTAGTCATGAGCTTCTCCATCCTGTTGGCCAGAGACTGATTGACTGCAGGAATTTTTTTTTGGTTGTTTTTTTCCAGCCATTGACTGTCTGCATGGTTGCCATTGTGCACAAATACATGTCTTAAGTACCAGGATTGATGCAATGAACCAATGCCATCAACTATAAGGCACTTCATCTTAAGCGATTAAATTCTTCTTTTGGTCTTCGAGCAGTTTTTACTGATCAGTTGCAATATTAAAGCTACTGACAAATGTAGTTAATAAAATCACAGTGGCATTTGACTGATCAATTCTTAAAGTTGATGTATTAGAAGCAGTAAATTTGGCAGGGACAGTACAGCTGGATGACTGAGTCAGAGTATCTGACTTGTAAGCCTTGTGGGGGTTTCTGAGATGCAGTTGTTTGTATACGCCAAAGTGGTCCGAGGACTAAAGACCAGTGAACTGGTCATTGGGTGCTCAAGCCTCGTTGACACATCTGCATCCCCACGTTTGTAGGGAGCATAGAACCCATCTGGCCCAATACCACATAACTGCTGAAAATAATACTTACTATTATAGAAAATATGAAGAACATGGTGCATCACCTTGGGCCTTGTATTGAGCTGTGCGTGTGTGTGTGGGGAGTCCATCTGTCCATCAAAGTGGGCACATGAGCATCACAGCTACACCATTTTATCTTGTGGACAGCGTGTGTGTGTCAGTTACTTGGGAAATATTTGACTGCTGAATGCCCAATGCGATAAAAGCATACAAAGCTGATTGAGGCAATGTTGTGTTAAGGAAGGGTCCTGCACAATATTAGTCAAGAGGTTTTGACGCTATGGACGACTGTGTCCATGCATTATGACGTATATGAGTATACATCAGAATCAGGGAAGTCAGTTTGTATGGGTTTGGACATGAGCAGAGGAAAGATGTGGAGCATATTTTGGTAGAAGGATGTTGAGGATGGAGCTCTAACGCAAGAGAGCAGGAAGAACAAAGAGGGGTTATGGAGACGCAGAAGACGGGAAGAAATGGACAGGAAGTAATGGAGACAGATAATCCATTGTGGTGACGCCTAATAGAGATGAGAAGATGGGACATTTATATTTTTACTGAAGTTTTTCAAATTTTAACAGCTTGGGGTGATTTCTTCTTGTGCCGTCAAGTTTGTTGAAAACTTATTGGGTGATCGTCACAATAGCTTAAAGAAATACAGCCTGTACATATGTTTGTGTTTTTTGTGTTTGAGGGAGAGATGTTTTAGAGGGTGTATGTACTGTGTGTAGTGTATAATAAGAGAGTGAGTTAAAGCAGGCCAGGCAGGAGGCCTCTCTCTGTGCTTCTGCACACACTAAGCCATCTATAGACAGCTGTGGTTCGGGGGGGAAGGGCTGTGTGAGAGAGTAGGAGTGGGTGGGTTTCTGACAGTGGGGGCCGTAGAGTGAACACAATCACTGCTCTGTTTTCATAAGACTTGTGGTATGTGTGAGCAGAAACAAATGTGTTTAATTTAGCCCTCTTTTCTGTTCCTTTCCACCCCTCCACCCTCTCTCTCCTTTCTCCTCTACTTCTCCCTATCTGCTTCTCCATTTTCCCCCTCAAACTCATTCTCACTCCTTTCTCCCCATTTCCTCTATTTACTCTTCTTTCTCCTCTCCTTCATTCTCTCTTTCTCCTCTGGCTGAATAAATGGTTAAGTTTAAATGGTGGCAGTGAGCAGAGCCTCTCTTAGCACAAACTCTTATTGAGGCCCTGGCACTCGCTCAGCTCTGCAAGATCAAATTTACTCTCAGGCAAATATTTATTTTCTCTTTTTCAGGCATGGCCGCATGAGGGGTGGTGGTGGTTGAGGTGGGGGTTTGGGGAGGGGGTGGTTGCCCCCCTTTGGAGACGAAGTTTACAAGTGATTATTATTATGCCATGGGCTAAGACTTGGTCGTCTAGTTGCCAAGGGTAACCTCATAAGCAGCACAGCCCATAATAATCAGGAGTGGTTGCATCACGTGGTCATGTCTGGTCATGTTGCATTGGGCTGTAAATGACCGTTCTAGAGTTTTTTTAAGGTGTGGTGATTTTCTCCCAACACCAGAATGTTTGCCTGGTTCCTTATAATAGTCTTGTCTGCTAAAATGGCTCAAGCAATGAATTCACACTTGCGCAAGCATACACACACACACAGACCCATATGTGAGTTAATGGTATGCCTCTGTTGAGGTTTTACAGCAAACCTCTCAGTCAGCCATTTCATAGCAAGCCACAGTATCTGGATTAGATTATGAAAAAGTTTGAGGCTAATTGCTGTGAATTTAAATGAGTTGGGGGTTTTTTTTTTTGTTTTTTTTTTGCGCACACCCTGTTCAGAATGAGCTTCAATGATTGATGCCTGTACATTTGCTCACAGTTATGTTACACTTAAGCCATGTAAGCCATAAATATTGTTTTATATCAGGTGGATTTTGTCATTGCCTTTAAAATAAATGAATATGTGTAAATTATCTAAAATCTATCTATGATCAGGTTTCAGTTCATTGCACCTTAGTCTAGTCAGAAGTCCTACATTTGAATGGCCAAGCTTAGCTGCTGTTGGCAAATCTGTAAATTTATTGTTTTATTTTTTATTTAATTTTTTTTTGACCTAAGAAAATTAAATTCAAAATCTGTATAAAATTCTGTGGACAGGACAGTGAGTGATGCAGCGTGAACCTTCGCATTACTATTTTGACCAAATAGGAACATATGAGCGCAAACTCTTGTGGAGCTTGAGGAATTGTTTTTGCGGGCGGGGTGTTTTTTAACTTTTATAAATGTACCTGTTATTGAAATTTTAGCACTAAAGGAGTATTCCGTCTTTTCCGGGGGGGGTGAAGGTGAAACCGGATCTCCCCAGGTACTGAGAAACCTCAGAACGGGCTGGTAATTGACTTAAACAATATGGCTACCTTTCCTCTGCCCTGAGAGAAAGCTGCTTTTTGCCAGACGCCCCGATTATTTTCTTGTGCTTCTAATTATGTGCAAGGTTTCATTTGACCCTCAGTTGTTTTCTGGAAAACAATAGCTCACTATTCTGTAGATCCTATTTTTTTATTTTTTTTTTTTAAGCTGAGCTCAACAGCGCTAACACAATTTCATTATTTCTTTCATTCTTTCTTGCTCTCACACTTTCCTCTTTTCTTTTTCCTCTTTTCATTTTACTATCTCTTCCTCACTTGTAGCTCTCTCTCTCTCTCTCTCTCTCTCTCGTGCTCACGCTCTCGCTAAGAAATGCCCTTCTACTGAAACAGGATTATTAGAAGAGCAATGTGCTCCATTTAAAAAGACTCAGTCAGCCGTCTTCTCTAAGTCCACTCTTGAGGAAGTCATAGATCAGGATCATGTCATGGCCAGATTTCAGCCGTGACTTCGATGAGCCTGACAGCTGTGACAAAAGCGTCCGGCCCACTTTTGGGGAAGGGCATGTCTGTCTGGACGCTGATGTTGAGGCTGCAGCAGGAGTTTAGAGGTTATGTCAATTTTGCCTGTTTATAAATCTAACCGTGCAGGTAAATGTGTTTATAAGGAAATGTCTAATACATATAATCAGGATGCTCAGATTTGCCTTTTTAGCAAAGAAACGGCCCTACAATTTTTTTGAGGCAGGATTTTTCATAGAAACATAGTTTTTTTTTTTTTTTTTTTTTTTAATGTTTCTTTGTTGTAGTGCTGGACCCATTTTAACATGTCAGTTGAATTCCGCATTTGTATCCGTGAAGGTATGTGCTCAATGGATTGATAAAGCCTCCGGAAATTGGGTTGTTGAACTACCACCGTACTCATTTAAGTGAAAATGACTTCAGTGATTTAATCTTTCTTTCTTTCTTTCTTTCTTTCTTTCTTTTACCATACTTCAGTTGTGTGCAATTTCAGAATTTTAACATTATTTGAGGAGAACCTAGAAGATAATTTTACATTTCACTGAAAAGCAACTTTTCAGGAAAAGAAACAATCATTCTTAGCCTTGAATGATAGTTAATAGAACAAGGACATTAAAACATATTAGTCCACTCTTTCTGCAAATTAACAGAAGACAAAAACTGGAGATAATATAATTCTGGAGATGATTGGAGAGCACATGTCAGGATTAGGATTTAGGACACTCCAGTGTATACCTAGTTGGTCAAAAACCTTTAAAAAGGTTGAGTCCTTTAAAAAAAAAAAAATTCTGTCTTCCGGTTACATTTTTCGCACACATGCGCACTTCTCTGTCTGACTCTCTACTCTTCTTCCTCCACTAATAGTTCTTTTGTGCACAAGAGCATGTTAAGAGGCCTAGGAGTCTGGCCTTAAAAGGGCCAGGTTGTCATGGAGATTTGTGCACTCTGGCGGGTTGACCTTTGACTCAGTTTTTAGTGCTGTCAGGGAGTGAATGGCCAAGCCAGGAGGCCGTGGGG
The DNA here is from genome assembly GCA_017165825.1 of Hepsetus odoe. NCBI lineage: Eukaryota > Metazoa > Chordata > Actinopteri > Characiformes > Hepsetidae > Hepsetus > Hepsetus odoe. The sequence continues at coordinate 3,174,552 of CM029373.1, read as the reverse complement.
TCACAATGGATGCCCAGAGAGTGGGAGAGCCCTGTCAGAGCCACTTCACTTCGCTCCGTCCGCTCGCTGACGAACACTTAAACCATTCGCAACTGCAGGGGCCACATACTTCAGATACGGCGCTCGCTGGCCCTCGCCGTGGCCACATATTTCAGATAGGGGTGCCGTTACGTGGGTCAGAGCTACAGGGATTGCTTGCGTTTCTGGGCTAGGCTAACACAGGATATACTGTCTGTTCAAGGCTGTTCACTTTGGTAATGCATTGCACCTGAAGGTTGTGTGGGTTTTGTTTTTTTTAACAGCTAATGCTTCATGGTGCGAGGGGGTTGAAACAGACATAGATGCAGTCTTGGTGCCGAGAGAGCAAATAAAACGTCTTATTGAAAATTTTGTCTAGCCTCACTGCAAGCAGCCCTTCAGCCAAAACAAATATACCTGCGCCTTGAGCCGACTTGCTAATACAGCGGGGTTTGCTAACGTGAGCTTGTCCCCATTGCCTGCAGCCCCAAAGAACTCTCACTTGGATGTGGATGTATGGATAACCTTGGCGTAGTTATATGCCAGGAAGGTTGTTAAAGTTTGCCTCAGGGTCAGGTGCTTCATTACAGCTCATTGTAAAAGGGCTACATGCAACCAGTGCAATAAGTAAATGCTAAATAACTCTTGGTGTTACTTCATCACAATTTGTCTCGTTTAGGCAGGCTTAGTTCTGCTGAGTGTGGCAAGCTTTTTCTAGAAGGTAAAGCCCTGTTAGTGACTTTCATTTGCCTAACAATTGATTCTGTAATTATTTAATTAGCCACAGGCCCCAAACAATGGAGCCAAACTGAGACTGGGTGGGTCCTTTCTCACCTCTTTGTGTCTTCTGCAGAGGGGGCCGATTGCGTATGGTCGCTGCAATAACAGTTGGTGTAAATGAGCTGTATTAGGCAGGTGATGGACTGTGACAATAGGCAGTCATGCAGGGCAGCAGTAGCTTTATCAGTGGCGATTAGCACCTTAACACAGAGTCAGCAGGGGGGCCATTTGGCTCCAGCAGGAGGGCTTAAATAAGCAAAGGGCACACATCAGGTGATTGACATTATCTTCTGGGTGTGTTTGTGTGTTCTTGCATGGTGGCCTGACTATGTATGAACTTTTTTTTTTTTTTTTTTTTTTTGTTTGCACTGTATGCATTTGAGAGGTTAATTGGAATCAGGTTCCATCACAAAGGTGAGACTTTGGATGCATTTGGTTAATTTTTTTGTAGGCTTGTGGCAAACAGTGCACAGTGATAAATCTATCCAAAAAAAGCAGTGCCATTTGTCCTTTGCTGTAGATCAGAAAAGGGACCTAATGTCGTCCACAAGAAAACTGTTGTTACACTTCTGTAAAATGACTATTTTTATACCTTTTATGAGTTGACGAGAACTGCCACATATATCTCATAAATTAATTTCTGTCTGCATCATTACTTACTTCAGCTTCTTTACTGCTCAGAGTTTAAAAGAAAACTTCATCAAACTCATTACCCCAGAAACCACTTTTTCTAAAGCGGCCCAGATCGAGTCCATCCAATGGAAAGCATGCCACCACCACCCCTCTGCACCCCCTGCTTCAGCTGTGGAACCAGGGTTTGAAAGTTAGGCTGATGTATTTGGGTGCTGCTGGCAGCCTTTGGCTTTTCCCTCGCTAACAAATGTCCCACACATCTGCCTCCCTACATCCCTGGCAGGCCTGTCGATCCCTCTTCGGAGCTGACAAAGCTTCCTGGCTGCTCTCGTCCCTTCTCTTCTCTCACTCCATGAAAGAGGCCGAACAATTAGACCCAGGCTGCTGGCAACCGCCGAACCCTAGAGCATATGCCATATTCTCTCTGTTCAGCGAACCAAAGGGGCCTGCCGCCGCTTGGCGTTCCTCTGGAAAAACCCTACGCCACCTTTTGTCGCATTCCCTCCCTCATTTACCACCCTCATTATGAGCATGAGGGTTCGACTGATGTCGGTTCTGGGTGCTGAAGGCCAAGAAATAGTGCTGGAAGACAATTAGAGAAAGAGATAGGGACAGCCCAGGCAGCACTAGAGAATACTAGTTTCTCCAAGGCCTAGTTTTTGAATTTAATGGCGGCAACTGAGCTAGGGTAGGTATGATTAACAGGGCACAAGAGAGAAGAATGGTCATCCATCTCAGGGGAGATGGAGTTATTATATGTAAAATTTTATGACCTTGTGTTCTTGTTGTTTGTGAACTGTCCAAAATGCTCCAGCAAGAAAAAAGCTTAAAAAAAAGCTATTTTTTTGCCTGACTTTTATAACGATACCATTTTGTTTAATCAAACTAGCAAAAAAAGTTAATGTCGACCAACCGTACGGTCAACTCTCCATTCTGGATTTTTAGCAGGATGAAATCCATCACAGTGCTTAGTCTGTTGTGTGCACTTCACCCCCCCCCCCCCCCCCCTCAATTACCATAAACACTTCTGCTGCAAAATATTGTTGCAGTTTGCTTTTAGTTACTAGGGGAATGTTGACCAAACAGTTTTGTTGCAGTTTCTTAACTCTTAACATGTTCAGTTTGACGTCAGTCTGGTAGCGAACAAATGACTGCAGGAGAATGTTCTCAATTTCCTGGCTTTTATTGTTGCTGGTTTGTAATGTGTAATAAAGGGTGATGAGCCCACCTTGTGTGTGTGTGTATGTGTGTGTGTGTGTGTGTGTGTGTGTGTGTGTGTGTGTGTGAGAACCCCCCCAACCACTCATGGTCCCCTATTTCATGCCAGCTCTTGTCTGCAATGTTTAAACTGAACTTGAGTGCACCTGCAAAGCATTAGTGCAGAGCCTGAAGTGTACTGTAAAACGTAATTGCTGAATTGAGTTTATATGTGTCTTTCCAAACCCCCTCAGTATAAACACTTAATATAAAGCTGAAGAAATCCCCCCCCCCCCCCCACCTCTCTCTCTCTCTCTCTCTCTCTCTCTCTCTCTCTCTCTCTCTCTCTCTCTCTCTCTCTCTCTCTCTCTCTCTCTCTCTCTCTCTCTCTCTCTCTCTCCTCTCTCTCTCTCTCTCTCTCTCTCTCTCTCTCTCTCTCTCTCTCTCTCTCTCTCGGAAATGGATTCTGCTGACCGATGCTTCATTTTTTGGAATTTAGCCGTGTATGCCAACCTGAGGGCAGTTTTAATGGAGCTAGTCCTGCCTGGCCCACTGCTCTGTTTAGACAGGGGCTGAAGTGCTAAAGTACACATTGCTAGAGCATATGCCAGTCGAGGACAAGCACTTTTGGCCTGTGGCATTGAAAACGTCCAAAAATTTAAATAATGCAACATCCGGTATGTTCAGCAAGAGGAAAAAATACTGTCAATCTACTGTAGGATGTCAGGGCTGAACGGGGGAGGTTTCGCCAGGCTGGTGTGGATGTTTACTTTGTTTAGGGTGAAGCAGGGAAGGTGGCAGCATGTGGGGATGAGTATATAAGGGAGCAGCTCTGTTAGAGTGTGCATCTCTGCAGGATGGAGCCACAGCCCTGCCTCCTCTTAGCCTGTAAAAACACAGAGTGTTTGCAGTCTCCTGTGGCGAGCGAGAAAGTCTGAATATTGCAGGGTTCTGCGCTCAAGATTGTGGTGCACGGACAGATGATAACTGGCCCAGATTAGACAGTGTGGAGTGACAGTGGAGCTGTATGTGATTGCCTATGTTTACATTTTCATGACCGAAATGTTCAGATTGTGTAGTAAAGCCATTGTAAAGCCAGAATGGACTACAGGTTGGTGTGAATGAAGTGGGTTATTATAACCACACTTTTAAATTTTTTTTCTTTTTCTTTTTTACTTAGATTGGGGGGGAAATGAGGAAAACCAAAGCGTTCTTTTGGTTACTGAGGTTAAAGTTAGATGAAAGATCTGGCATGTGCGCATGCAAACGTGTGTGTTTTATGCTGCAAAACAATACTTTTTTAGAGTGGTGGCTAATTTGAAAGAGGCCTTGTAGTCTGTTGCCTGGTGGGGGGTGTGTGTGTGTGTGTGTGTGTGTGTGTGTGTCAAGCTCGCTCGCTCGCTCTCTCACTGCCATTCAGCTCTGATGTCAACCCCAAGAATTTCCTCTCTTCTGGATGGGAATGAGGGGCCCACACTGCTATCGGTCTCGCTCCCTCTCCCTTTCTAACTATCCCCCCCCCACCCCCCTTTTGGCCCCCCAGCTGTCAGGAAACAATACCCTGTGCCTGCTCCGACAAAACTCATTCCTGAAAATGTTTTTCTTCTCCCTCCCCCCCTCTTCTTCTGCCGTCCCTCTGTCTGCTCTTTCCTTTGCACTGTAATGTCTTTTCCATTTTTAAACTCTTGGCCATGTAAACTTCCTTCCTCTGTGTCCAGTGTTAGATTGGACAAAGTGCCGGACAGGTCCAGAGTGGAGCTGACCTCATACTAATAAACCAAATTCAGAGGCCCTTGGTGACCCCGCTCGTGTGTATCATGTGCTCATACGAAGTTTAAACGTGTTCAAGCTTGTGTCTAATGCCATTTATAGCGATTAAAAAAAAAAAAAAAATCAATGAATGAAACTTTTACTTTGGCTTGGGCTTGTTGATGTTCTACATCATCCATATAAGACTGACAAAACTGGTCTGAAGCCTGGAGTCTTTTAAACAAGGCTTCTGAAGAATCTCGATTTCTCATGAATGATTGTTTAGTAGCTTTATCTGCGAATGATCTGACTTCATGATGGCGCATATCTTTTTATTTTCTCTTTCAGACTGAGATCAGTTAAATTGTTTAAATGTTGTTACTAAATGTCTAGCTGTCCGTTCTTGCCCAGTGAAGGGTTATGTTTGTATACTTGGGCAGGGACGAGATGAGAAAAATTTTTTGTTAAGACAGATTTACATTTAATGGTACAGCGTATCTCATTGAATGGTAACCCACTAACCTTATCTATTAACTAAGGTTTTTTTTTTTTTTCTTTTCTCTTTTCAAAGCCTCATAAAATGTTCATAACTGTTTTTATTATAGAGCATTTTATTAGATGCAGCCAGTTGAGTATAATGCAATTGAGTATCGTGAAGCTGTTAAACTGTACAGTACTACCCACCCTTAGCCTGTAGTAATCCCATTTTGAGTCCAAGCTGGAGCACAAGAGGAGATCCCACAACACAACTATTCATTAGTTTTAAATCTGGGGAGCTGTGCGGAGAAAATGTCTGTGCACATGAAAATCTGCTGTATCCGGCAGTTAAACTGATCCGCAAACCAGATGTTCGCGCTGAGCCCCAGAGCCACAGCTCCATAGAGGCTCCGTCCACCACGGCGCAGAGAGGAAGTGGGGGGAGAGCCCCCTCCACCCCCCCCACCTCGTGGGGCTTTAGCCGATCATTGCGCTGTCAGAAAAGTTCTGGAGATCTGAACACCTGGCAGGCCACCCAAAGGATCGGGACTTGATGATGTTTACAGATGCAATGGCCTGATTTCAGATAAGAATAAACACCAGTACCTATCTGACCAGTTGAATCAAATATCGGTCAGATGTGGTCAGTTATACTTCAGTGCCTGTTTTAGGTCAGTTTTATGCACCTGAAAACCTGTTTTTTTTTCTTTTTTTTTTGTGCTTTGTATCACCTACAGACTGATGTCTTTTGTTTGGATGTTTGGTGTTAATATACATTGCTTTTAGAAAACAGGAGTAAAGGTGTTCAAATTCTGTGTGAGTTGGGGGTTTGTAATTGGCGTTGGGAGATGATGATGATGATGATGAAAAATTAAAGATGCTCTGGGGTTAAACTGCGCTGCAGGGGAAAGGTCAAAGTGTCAGCGCTATTCACCAGGGCATCATCGTTTTGGGCTGAGCTTTTACCGCAGTACTGCTTTCCCAGCGCTCTCTGTGGGACATCCTCCCAGCTGTCTCTCTCTCTCACACACACACACACACACACACACACACACACACACTTTCTCTCGCACTCTGTCTTTCTCTCCCTCGATGGGATCCCACAGCTGGGCTCTTGTAGGAACACATTCTCCGACAAACGCCGATTTCACACTCCACTATTTCTCCATTCCTCATGCTCACTGGTGCTGACGCGCATGCACACACACACACGCGCGCGCGCACACACAGACACACACACACACACACAGGTGTCTGAACTGCTCTCTGTTGACCATAGGCTTGTTATTTACGAGGTTTCCCCTCCTCATGCTGGTGGGCAGAGCATTCCACTGCATCTGCACACATTGCATTGTGTGTGCGTCACTTTATTACTTATTACTCGCCATCATACCCGCATACACAGGCAGACACCTCACAGTCTGATGAAATTGTAAGAACCTGTAGCTTGGTTAGTTTAAATGCTCTGTTGCACCTGTTGCATCTTGAATTTTTCCAGTGTTGGGGGAAATGTGTTGTCACACCTGCCATCCTGTGTGCATTTTAATGCTTTGGAGCCAAAAAAAAAAAACCCTGACGGTCATAATCCTGACGAGTGTTTTTATTCTCCAGTGAAAATTATGGAGTAATATTCCAAAATATAAGTAGAACCCAGCCAGTAGGGATTCACAAGCCAGTGTATTTCTTTGTGCTGGGCTCAAGCTTGGGTAGATTAGGGAGGGTTACGTCAGGAAGGGCATCCGGTGTAAAACTTTTCCAAATCAATATGCGGGCAACAAAACAGGGTGTGAGTGGTAATTGGGCTACTGTTGGCCAAAGGAGAAGAAGAAAGGGAGGGAGGCATTTCTGGAGGCAGGAGGAGAGCAGGAAGTGTAGGAGAGTTGAAATGGAAGAGAGAGAGAAGAATTCTGGAGTGGGTTAGATGACGTGATAATGTATCCAGGGGAGAGAGAGTGATGATTGGTGCGGACTTTAATGGACATGTTGGTGAAGGGAACAGAGGTAATGTGGAAGTGATTGGTAGGTATGGTGTCAAGGAGCATAATGCACTATGGATGGAAATGGCTGTGGTAAATACTTATTTTAAGAAGAGGCAAGAGCACAGGGTGACATAAGATTGGAGGAAAATGTACACATGTGGATTATATCCCTGGAGGGTCAGTCTGAAGGGGGCTGGGGACTGCAGAGTAGTCACAGGGGAGGTTGCTACACTGTATAGAACGGGGGTCTAAAGGATGACCTTGGACATCAAGAAGAGGAGGAAAGCGAGCATCGAGGATCAAAGTGAATACATTTATGGCATTTAGCAGGTGCTCTTATCCATAGCGACTTACAATTCCTAATTACAGGGACAGTCCCCCTGGAGCAACTTAGGGTTAAGGGTTTTGCTCAGGAACCCATTGGTGGTAGTGCCTGCAAGCTCTTGGAGCGTAGGCAAGTATCCTACCACTAGACCTCCACCACCCTATGAATAGTTACCAGATTACTAGGCAACTGCTGCAAAAGGGGAAAAAGCTAGAAAGGTACTTGCTGTGAAATCTGGAAGTAGGAAGGAGGATAAGGAAACCTGGGGGTTGAACCCAGAAGTTCAGGAGTGTATACAGAAGAAGAGGCTGGCGAAGAAGAAATGGGTTGGTCAGCGAGATAAAGAACGTAGAGAGGACATGTCGTGGAGATGAAGTTTACTCGTACAGATTTTCAAGAATAAAGGTGAAAGGAAAGATTTACAAGACTGAAGTGAGACCAGCTATGTTATAAGCGTTGGAGATGGTGGCACTGACAGCATCTTTAATTCACCCACCTCCAGCTCCGCCTCCTGTCTGTGTGACAAGGGTGGACAGGATTAGAAGTGAGTATATCAGAGCGACAGCTCATGGTGGAAATTTTGTAGACATAGTTAGAGAAGTAAGATTGCGTTGGTTTAGTTTCTAGAAGAGACGAGGATTATATCAGGGGAAGGATGTTGAGGATGGAGCTGCCAGGAAAGGGGAAAAGGAGACCAAAGTGGAGGTTTATGCGTGTGATGAGAGAGGACATGCAGGCAGTCGGTTTGAAGGAGGACGATGCAGTGGCCAGGAAGAAATGGAGGTAGTTGATCTGCTGTGGTGACTCCTAACAGAAGCCAAAAGATGATTCCAAAGTATAAGCAGGGTTTTTAAATGCATTTACTGAAAGTGTGCATGGTTCTAAACCTTTTTTCAATTTTTTATTCCACAGTATCTGCAGATGAAATGGCCTCTTCTGGACGTGCCCAGTTCCGCAGCCCTGAAGGACTCCAGATCACCCACTCCTGGACACTTGGTAAGCACACACACCTTCTCACACTTGTAGCTTTCAGTGCTTAATACACCAGTAAATGGACTCATTGTTTGTTTTAATATAAAGATCCAGATCTGACATTCTGTCCTTTATTTAATTTTAAATTCTGATCTTACACAGGTTTATATTCTGTAATAAGACTAACATATTACGAAACTAAGTTCATTCTTTGGACTTCTGCAAAGAGGTGGATTTCTCTTTTACATTAATGTCCGCAGTTTAATTTATTTTCCTTCACAATTAATAGCATAGGGTTCCTTACATGCAAGGCATACATTAAATAAGCATGCATTACCTGTTAAGCTAAAACACTTGATGCTGCTTTAATTCTAAAGTGAAAATAAGTAAATGCATCCTTGATGGAGGACAAAAATGTTTAAAAGTAGTTTCCCTAACATTTGGCGTTGCTAATGGCATTGTCGATATATAATTGATCTTAGTCTATTTGGTGATGGCTTTTAAAAGTTTTGACCTGTTGTATGTATTTAGAAGACATGTTCAAATACACTACTGTATTTCTCCTATGTGGGGATTGAAAATAAAACTTACACACAGTTGATAAAGTCTATACAGGTTGTGCCAAGAAATACATGGGCGTCGTCTCTAACTCGCTTTTTGGTTCACTGATGATCAAACCTGTGAGTTTCCTCTAAATGATCTGGTGCAACTGAATGACTGACTATGCTGTGTCTGAAGAGAAACCTGATGAAGCTGATAACAGCGCTCTGCCATAAGGGCTGAAAGGATGAGAACTTTCATTCGAATTCACAAACTCTTCAGTTGAATGCCACACCTGACCAGTCGGGTGGTGTGTGTGTGTGTGTGAGCACTACGGGTGGTGTTGGTGTCTCAAGTGGTAGGACTGGTTTGTAGATGAGGGCAGTTGGCAGATTGGTGCTTATCGATAGCGCTCTGGTAAAAATCCCAGTCGGCAAGAGATTTTAAATACCATTAGAGTATTACATTCCAGCTCGTAGGGTGTGTGCGTGTCACTGTGGTCTGGGTTAATGCCATCCATCCATCCATCTTCTGCCACTTGTCCCAAACACGCGGGGGAGTGCTGGTGTCCAACCCAGCGCTCACAGGGCGAGGACGGGGGACGCACCCTGGACAGGTCGCCAGCCCATCGCAGGGAGGAGCGTGACGGGGACGGCACCTTGCTCAAGGGTACCTCAGGGCAACCCACTGGGAAGGGGTTCGAACCCCCGATCAAGTGGCCAACGCCCAAACCACTAGGTCATCGCTGCCCCTCCATTAACAGCCAAGTAGCACCATCTATAGTTTGTGTGTAAGTTATGGTAAAGCCTAATTAATTATCTAGCCTTTATTATAGCAGTTATTTTATCTGTAAAGTCATCAGTTTAATCTTTTTTTTTTCTTCTTCTTTCTGCTTCCTACCCATTCTCATCTTTTCTTTCCTTTTTTTTTTGCTTCTTTACCCTCTAATTTCTATTGTCTTTTCCTATTATTTCTCTTCCCATGTCTCATTTTTCACTCTTGAACTGTTCACTTTCTTTTGCATTCTATATTTCCATTGGTTGTTTTGATCTTTCTTTCTCTCACTTGCTCTACTGTGGATTTTTTTTTTTTTTTTTTTTTTTTTTGTTCCTCTCATGAACTCTTTCTCTCTGCCTACTCCCCTCACAAACCCAATTCCAGCTTATTTTATTACAACAACTGCTGACCCTCTCTTAACCTCCAGGCTGCACCATGCGATCGTCTCCGAAGACACTGCTGGCTTTGTTCGTCCATGCGGCTTAGCCACTGCAGTTTTATTGTATTTACTTAATATCTAACTTCATAAAGTGCATACCCACGCATTTCCAGCACAGAAGAAAATGTGACCATGCAGGCGACTAATGGCAATCAAGTTAGGCGCAAATGAATGTTGTGTATTCAGGGTTTGATGCAGAGCCTGTGGGTTTGTTCCTCCCCTTTCTTGGCCCCTCCGTCCGTTCCCGTAAAACACAGACAGAACTTCTTTCACTGCATTGGTGGGAGGAGGGGAGTTTGTACCATTTGCTTAAGCTTTGGTGTCAGCAGAAAAGCTCTCTAAAAGGCACCTGATCATTGCATTTGCTACTGATCTGCAGTCAGTTTTTCAGCACTCAAGCTCAGTTTTAGGTGAATCCTACAATGTACATACCAACAACTCCTAAACGCTTAAGTTTAAGGGATTCGAACTTGGGACCTCTTGATCCAGAGGTCCATAGGCAAGTACCCTACCACTACACCACTGCCACCCCACGGGTCTCCTACTGTGGCTTCAATAAGAACACAGGAAATGATGTATTTCAAGTTTCTCTGAAAGTCTGAAGCAGGAGAAGTTAAGGTATTGATAGAAGGTGTCGAATTGCGGTTGTTGATTTGGCACCAATTTTAAGTTTTAAACAATAAATAGGATGCATTTGAACTTGGTAGCTTATTTAGACATCATAGCCAAGAGATGGAGGTCCCAGTGAGGCTAACTGCCAAACCTGTTCAAATTGAATAAGTACTCACCCTTGCCTACTAAAGTTGCTGCAGTGGCGGTGTAATTTATGAATCTAAGGTGAACCAAAACTAACCAAAGCTACTTCTGGCCTTTTGGCCCGGCTAGCTTCTAATGAGAGGTGCACACGCATGTTTGTGGACACTAACACATCCACATGCAAGCACCCAGAAAGGACACTTGGATGTCAGAAGATCACCGTAGAGACGTGACCAGAGGGGCACGTCGGGGTTATTTGTTCAGGATAGTCCCATTACCTATTCAGCCAATGATATGGACTGCATTAGGAAGGATGCTGAATATTTATGATAGCCAGGTGTAGACAGATTTTATTGGAGCAAAGTATACAAGTTAAAAAGTACAAGATAATAGTGTTCAATAATTTGTATTATTAAATCTGTTTTAACTAGTTATTAAATTTCATTTATTTATTTATGTGCACACTTTTTTTTACTTACACACACACACACACACACACACACACACACACAAGCACTGAGATTGGGCTGTGTGTCAGATTGGGCCCATAAGGTCTGTATGCTAATGAGTTTTTCTGCTCAGTCCGAGATGCTCAATAATTCAGCAGACAGGTTTGCTTAGTATTCTGCTGCTCAGGGGTACCGTGTGTGTGTGTGTGTATGTGGGTACACACTAGGGGGGATAGGAGAAGCTAGCTTGCATATCCCACTTTCTTTTTGCCCTTTTTCTTTGGTACCCTATTACTATGTAATATTTACATTATAGGCAAAGTGTTGCGTTGTGGGGAAATCGTTGTGCTGTGGTGTGGTTTTATAGTTTTTTCTATGGTTTTATAGAGATGAATGTGTGTTATTGTTATGATCATAAATAACGTCATAAAATGCTTTTCTAAGTACTGAGGAATCTAATCGAATGGTCAGCTAATTTCATTTTTGTTTATTTGGGTTTAGCAATTGTTTGCGTTTTCATATTTTTTTGAGTTTGAATGTTTTTTGTTGCATGGTTTATGTTGTGGTAGTTCAGGGGACAATTTTAATAAAATTTTTCATGAATCACAATCAGCCAGCATTGATAACGGAGTTACTACTTTTAATCATGAATGCATCCAGAGACTCTTTGTGCAGGCATGCCTGAGATTTAGTTTGCAGTTGACTGTGAAGGAAATCCTTATTTATGCACATTTGATAAATATTGCTTTGTTTAAATCAACTCCTGTCTAGTTCTTAGTCCATAAACATAAATGTTTAAGTGTAAATACAATCTATATATATATATAAAATGTTCCTTACCACAGTTTTGACCATGCGTTTCACTGGCTTGGTGGCCTGAGCGGATGGTGCAAATATTTATCTGTCTGACCCCTCATGGAACTACTGCTTTACCGGTGCATTCGTTCAGTTTTTTTCATGCATGCTTTGCAGAATTTAGAAGAACTCACTTATCCCAGTACATGTTCCACATTGAGAAAACACCATTGTAAGGATCTTTTACTGTGTTAGTTTGCAAAGTGAATGGAAAATCCTCTCTGTATCCATGTTTTTCTCACTGTTTCAGGCCTACGGAGACAGTAGACTGAGCTTATGGCGTTTTTTGTTTTCTCACAGAGATTAAGACGATGTGAGGCTTTGTTAGAGATGGAGTTTTAATACCATACATGTGACATACTGCTGAAATTACACGACTCAGTAAAAACCTTTTTTTTTTTTTGATCTCCACTGTTTCTGACATTCACATGAGGCTACAGAAGCTGAAATTTGAAACACAGCTGCTCTGGTGTGTCCACAGTATCTTGGATTGTCGTTGTGCTGTACTTTTACTCCTATTGGGTCTACTTCAGGCCACAGACATGTCACCAGCCATATTAATCAGTGCGTGTGTGTGTTTCCATGTCCGTTTGTGCTCATTCTGAATGCTGATGTCATGGTCAGGCCACTCTGACATCCACTTCCTGCGTGGCTGACAAACAAAGCTATGCAATCCCGGCATGCTGTGCGTTCTCCCTTTCTCTTCCTTTTCTTGCCTCTTTTTCTCCTCCAGAGTTTGTGAAAGGGCAGAGTACCTCCCACCTAGCAAATGAATACAAAGCATGAACACACACACACTCACAAGCAGCCCTCTAAACTCTATACTGAGAGTTTGGTTGGTGTTTCTGGTACCCAGAGGCTGTTTGCATAGTAATTCATTTCAGATGTGGACTTTTTGGAGCCGTGTTTGGCTTAAAGTATCCTTCCCCCTTCATCACTGGTCCTTCTGTCCTGCTCCACGCTTGACAGCCAGCTACAGGGAGCAGCAAAAAGACCCCATAACCACGGAATCCAGCCCCACCACCTTTCACTGCTGTGGAAGAGTATCGTTTTAACAACATTGGTCCTCACGATGATGATATTGCGGAAGGCTACATAAGACAACAATCCTAACCGGCCTCGGTTTCAGATGAGGCTTTCTTTAGATATTGATGAAAGGTCTTCCTGTAATTCAATGAAGGCGGTTAAAACAATGTCACTCTTTAATTATAAAACATTTCGATTCATTGTGTCTGATCTATTTTGAGGTGTGTTGCCTTTTATATGGACATGCTAGAATTTTGTCTGTATCAAACAGCTTTAATGTTTAGTGAGGAGTGTTTTGGGGTTTTGGCTTATGCCCCTTGGAGTGTTTCACTGTTCTGTCCCGTAATGTTGTAAAGGAGCCATCAGATCAGCTCTTGGACACTGTTCACATTTTGTTAGTTGGCTTTAAAGTCACACGTGAGCTTTGTTTCTTTGTGCTTCTGTGAGCCATGCTAGACTGCCCCCTGTTGACCAAGTAGTAGCAGGCTTCTGAAGTGTACATGGATGGTCTCCCAAAATGCCCTGATCTCAGTTTACCTTGTTTGCTCTTAAGCAAACATAAGATTTGAAAAAGCTGGAAACGTTAGAAACTACACTGTATTAATATCAGCTATTCTTTATATAATCACTCTTTCTTGCACTTTTGGATTGTGCTCCCTCCCTTCAGTGGCTGTCTGTCTGTATCTAAGTCAGTGTTAAACAAGCTCCAGTGCTATACCAATCACCACACGTGGGCACAATGTTTTAAAGGGCTGGGCCAGATTGCATCATGTAGTCCTGTGTCTTGTTCACACACAGCCTATGGTTCTGTTTATCTGAGACCGTGCTACTTCAGTGTTCTCTCTCACACGCGCACGCGCACACACACACACGCATGCAGTGTTATACGATACCTGTAGCAATAAATAAATATAGGGTTTTTTGTTTGTTTTTTTTTTGTTGTTTTTTTTTTTTTTTTAGAGTCAAAAGATTTTTTCAAATAAGCAAATAAAATGAAGTTGTACAAATTCATAGATTCTCTCTCTCTCTCTCTCTCTCTCTCTCTCTCTCTCTCTCTCTCTCTCTCTCTCTCTTCTCTCTCTCTCTCTCTCTCTCTCTCTCTCTCTCTCTCTCTCTCACACACAACATCTCTCTCTCTCTCTCTCTCTCTCTCTCTCTCTCTCTCTCTCTCTCTCTCTCAGTCTAATAAGGTTCCAGTGGTGCAACATGCTCACATGCACCCTCTGACCCCCCTCATCACCTACAGTAATGATCATTTCTCCCCGACTACCCCGCCTGCACACCTTTCCCCAGAGATCCTGGACCCAAAGACAGGTAATACTCTTGCACACACACATTACATCTGTACCTCTCCACTCATTCCGTCTGGATTTTTTCTGATGGGTGTTGTCTTCTGCAGGTATTCCACGGACCCCCCACCCATCAGAGCTATCCCCATATTACCCCCTGTCCCCAGGGGCTGTGGGCCAGATCCCTCATCCTCTTGGCTGGCTTGTCCCTCAGTGAGTACCATGCACACAGGCATAGAAACTTCACATTTTAAATGCAGGTGCATTGACTGTTTTGCCCATGTACATAATACGAATACTCCCTTCATATCTCTCTCTCTCTCTCTCTCTCTCTCTCTCTCTCTCTCTCAGACAAGGACAGCCCATGTATTCCATCCCTCCAGGAGGTTTCCGACACCCTTACCCGGCGCTTGCTATGAATGCATCTATGTCCAGGTGTGTGTCAGTTTTTATTATTTTTTTTATTTATTTTTTTTTAGATTCTCTTTTTGGTGATGGGAAAAGTGCAGGGTTCTGAGACTCCGCACTGATTTTTACCTTCAGAGCTCAATACACTTACCTCCACTTTAGAAATCACACAACCACCACACTTACACACAGATAAAAGGCTGCTGATTTGATCTTCGAACCTGACAGCTCCCGGCTGATCGCTCATTCTCTGCTGGATAAAACAAGATGGGGATTTGCACTTGAATGCTTGCATGTACACGGGCGCAATTGTGTAATATGAAATATTCACAGTGTCACTTCAATAGAATCATTTTGGTCTGCCTCAGCTCATATGAACTGTTTGTTTGTTTTTTAAAGGAGGTTTTAAAACATTCTGGAGAGCTGTATGAACTTTCTATGTTTATGAAAAAAGGGTTCTTTGATGCGCACCAATTTTTTTTTTTTTCTCCCCCCCCCCCCCCTTTAAAGCCACTAGTACTGCATTAGGCATAGTGTGTGAGTAGTCAAATACCGAAGCTCTTGTGGCCAAATACCAAATCCAACCTGCTTCTTTCAGACAACCCTGAACCGCATGAACCCTAGGGCACGGGCCAGCAGTGTGTTTCGAGCTATATGTGTTGGCCAGACATGACCTCGGGCCTTTAAACTAGACTTCTGTCTATGAAGCTCCTGAATGCAATACGGTTGTCAAGATCGCTTATTTATGACAATTTATTAAAAATGTTAAAACTCAATCAAAATTTGTTCTCAGTATATTTATAGTTGGCAGTTAAATACATAGAATGATTAATCTACTGCAGTAGGAAACATTTTATGTTTTACTTTATTTATTTATTTATTTAAAAAAATTTTTTTTAAGTATTTGGAACTCGTTACAAATGACGCGCAATGTTGAGGCCCTGATGGGATTTTTCTGTTACTAGTATAATCATTACTGAGGGTCCAAGACTGCGGTGATGTGAGTATTTTAAGAAGAGTGAGACACAGAGATAGCAGTAAAGGAGAAAGCAAGGATTGAAAGAGAGGGAGAGACATAAGAGGAGAAAGAGTGAGAGTGAGGGACACGGTCTCATTCTTTCCGCTGCTGAATGATGATAATGCTCCATTGTGTCCTGCTGCAAACCCACACAGTGCTGCTATCTGAAAGGTGTCCCATTCAGGCCACTGTAGGAAGTGGTTTCCGTGGTTTTTGGAAAGGTGCGTGCGTGTGTGTGTGTGTGTGTGTGTATGGAAAGAGCGGTCTCAGGTGTCGTGTTCTCCTTGGTTTCCACGGTAACTGCACACTCTGCTCTTTGCCTGTAGAGGAGCTCATAATGGTGCCTTTGAGAGCGTCTTTATTTGGGCTACATGTGAAATATGAATGAAAAGTGTATGGTAGAAGTGTGCGTTTTTAAGTCTAGACACTTCATTAAGAACGTCAGACAAAAACCCTGTGTGCCAGACTATGCGCTGAGAGAGAAAGAGAATTATTTGTGTAGATGATGGCTTTGACTATCTGATTATGAAAGTGTAAAACTTGACCTAAAATCTTTGTCTCTCTTTGTCTGTTTTGTCTCCTCACCTCTTTCTTGTAGTCTGGTGTCCAGTCGTTTTTCTCCTCACATGGTACCTCATCATCCTCACAGTCTTCATCAGACAGGAATCCCCCACCCTGCCATAGTCTCACCGGCCATCAAACAGGAGCCTAACGGAGACCTGAGCCCTGCCGCACACACGTAAGCACAGACATACCCTCACGCACAAAGTGTATGAAAATAATGTATATTTAATGTAATGTGTACTATAATTTAATGTTCCCCATCAAAGAAATCACTCACTAATGTGACCTTGCATGTTTTTATTTATTTCTGTTGTGCTGTTAAACTCCGTGTTGTGCCCCCACCCACCTTGACCGCGTTGTGTCTAACAAACTCTATACACATACACAATAACGCCGCTTTTTCTTTTTTTTCTTTTTTTTCCCCCATTTCTTCCTGATACAGAAAGTCTCCTGGGCCTGCTAAGAAGGAAGAGGACAAGAAGCCTCACATTAAGAAGCCCCTGAACGCCTTCATGCTCTACATGAAGGAGATGAGGGCCAAAGTGGTGGCTGAGTGCACGCTCAAAGAGAGTGCTGCCATAAATCAGATTCTGGGCAGGAGGGTGAGTGTGTGTGTGTGTGAGTGAACATTTGAGTGAGAGAGCAAGTTGAGTTTGTCACCTTGGCCTGACTAAGTTGTGTGTGTGTTTGCAGTGGCACTCTCTGTCCCGAGAGGAACAGGCCAAATACTACGAGTTGGCCAGGAAAGAGCGGCAGCTGCACTCACAGCTCTACCCTGGCTGGTCCGCACGAGATAACTACGTAAGCCTAATGCTGCAAGAGCCACACACACACACACACACACACACACACACACACACACACACACACACACACACACACCGTATGTGTCCAAATAATATCTAGCACTTGTGATAACTCTCTCTCTCTCTCTCTCTCTCTCTCTCTCTCTCTCTCTCTCTCTATAGGGCAAGCGGAAGAAGAGGAAGAGAGATAATAAAGCAGACTCAACAGCAGAGGGTAAGGGGACTGTTTCGCTCATTTTTTCATGAGACAAGTTTCCTTTGCTGAGATACAAAAACACACGCTCACAAAGTAACTTTTCCAAAGAACTGTTTATCTGTGGAAGTGTTTTTTGACAGATGTATTAGATTTGTTCAGTTAACAGTGGACTAATTCTTTCTGCAGTCTGCTAAAACATTTCCTCCTACAAACTCTTCTGTTCTTTGAAACACTAATCTACACAAGGCCGTTATTTTGCAGTCCACATTTACTGTAACTGGTGTTTAGAGGGCCATTTTAAAAAAAAAAAAAAAAAAAAAAAAAAAAAAAAGCATGTAGTATCTTGGCACTAATGAAAAGTCCTTTTGCATGGCTATGTCCCATACTAACCTGCTGTCCCCTCCCCGCACTCTGACATGCAGCCTATGAACTACAGTGCTAGCACAGGCAGGTACGGCCAAAATACACTCACTTCACCTCCATCAGCTGCATCCTCATACTGTCTTGTCCTGCCTGGGATTACAGTGATGTCACCATTTTTGTGTATAATAATGAGCTTTAGTGGTTCATGCACATGTGGAGCAGGATTAGATCTGGTGTCTTTGAGGGAGACATGCTGGCTGGTCTTCATTAATGTCGGCATTATTGTCTTTATTATCTTGAAGAGAGAGTGATGGGCAGAAACAGAGTCACTGGCACTCCACACAGAGCTTTCCTCATCATCTTCTGTGGTATTTCACAGCTTAAAGTAAAGCAGATGTACACAGATTTACTCCTTTGCCCAAATGTAGCTGATCAGCCAAAATAGTTTGGTGTCTTAATTTAATTCAATGTAAAGTCGATCTCTAGTTGAGGCAAGTATGATTTGAGGTTTGCAGTCTGCTGGATGCTAATTGGTGGAGTAAGCTTCCATTACTACAATGTAATGTAATGTACATTAGCCTCATGCTAATGTACTTCTTCAGACATGTCTTGACTGATGAGCTAAATTGGAGTTAAGGGGAAACTGTGTACAGTCCACTTTAGCAGACTTTTACTTTGTATTAAATGTATTGTTCTTTGTTCTAGATTTCTCTGTGCGGAATAAGAAGCCGTGTGTGCAGTACCTCCCTCAGGAGAAGATGATCGACAGCCCAGCCTCGTCTCACGGCAGCATGCTGGACTCACCAGCCACGCCCTCCGCCGCCCTGGCCTCGCCCGCCGCGCCGGCACCAACACACTCCGAGCAGGCTCAGCCGCTGTCACTTACCACCAAACCAGAGCGCCATCACCCTCACTTCTCTCTGATCTCCAAACCCTCTGCAGCATCCTCATCATCATCATCCTCCTCCTCTTCTTCTTCTTCCTCTTCGTCTTCTTCAGCATCCTCCTCTTCCCACCCAAGCATCTCTCTTCCCATTGGTTCCTCAGCCAGTCAGTCGACCCCGCCCCTTCTCTCTCGGCCAATCCCCTTCACTTCCCTCCACCCCTCCCTCCTGTCCCCGCCCTCTCCATTCCACCAGGCCGCCCTACACTCCCATCATGCCATCTTCCAGTCGCAGCCTCTCTCCCTGGTAACCAAATCAGCCGACTGAAGCCGCAGAAATCAAATTCCGTCTCCTTTCTAGTTGTCCTGTTAAACATGCTGTACATTGCTTTTAACCTTTTTTCAAATAGATGTCAGGTTAACTTTTTTGATAAGTGAAAAGGAAATGAATATTATTGGTCAATATTTGATCACCAGCTTTTTCTGTGTCTCTCTATGAAACAGTGTATTTTTTTGTAAAGTCTACTTTGGAACTGGTTTCTTATTTGATACAGTTATCCAGCAAACTACTTGTATAAAGTATACATGTATTGAAAACTTCTAATAAGATAAGAAGGAACAAAAAAAAATTCTTAAAGCTTACATGTAATTAATGGTAGTTTTGAATTTTAATTCATAGTACAAGCAATTTATTAGAATCCTTTGCAACTACCCCTCCAGTTTTGAAGTGTGTGAACTTGATAAATAAAACTTGTAAATTGTTTCTAGAATATCGAATGGCTGTTCTTGTGAATTCCACCTTTCCGCACCGATGTTAGAGCTGATGATCTGGACATAGAATTGTTTAAAAAAATGATAACTCTTTGTGCTTCCTTTTTTTTTTTTTCGGTTTCGTAACTTTGGGCTGAATAATTAGTAAATATTTGAACTTGTCCTGAATACAGGTAGCTAAAAATGCTAAATGTAAACTTTTCACTGTTGTCCAAAGTGCAGAATAGACCATTTATCAATATTTATAGGAACTTACAGCGCATTATAAGTTTTAAGCTCAACGAACTGCGGTTTATTTATGTGCCTAAAACCCCTTATAATTAATCCAGTTTGTTTTCATCATAGCCATTGTGAGAGATGATCCATGTTAATCCATTTTAAAAGCTTTCACCGTCTTAGATTTACACATTATATGAAATTTAGATCACAAATATACAATAAATCAGTCAGGCTGAGTTTACTTATTTAATGAGGGTTTGATTTTATGAATATATATACATTCCATATTTCTAAAAAATCCGGGAGCCATTCAGTGTGTGAAGAAGTTTAAAACGTTGTAATGTTAAAGATTTTCTAATATCCCATGTCCAAGTGGGTTTTGTTGGGCTTTAGCGTTCATAAACCTTTCATGACGAACAAAGTTTTAAAAAGACTCCATGATATTGAAGTTCAGTGGACTAAAGTAGCCTTGACCGCTTTTAAGGAAGCTTTAATAAAAGTTGAATTAGATTTGTCAGGAGTTACCGTATTATTTGCCCTCTGAATGTTGCCCCATAATTAAGTCTTTAAGGACTCGGAACTGTCCTAGCAGTGGGTTAGTGCTGTGCTTTAGTTCAGTCCCCAGCTGCCCTTCAAGTATTAATAATACTTAACAATAATTTTGTTCATTTCTCCTCTGATCCACTGTTAATTTTATATATATATATAGTTTTTTTATACATTAGTTGGTGATACACAGAGTTCAGCCCTGTTGCTTAACCCCTCTTTTTAAAAACTGCCATTTTAAGCAGCCTACATTTTATAAATATCTTGATATTTGAGGGGAATTGGATCTAAATCTTTAATGGTCTGAATTTAGGCAAACCACACTGGAAAATAAACAGCTGTGCCAGAGCAACAAAATTTACTGCCAAAAATAAACACACAAAAAAAAAAAAAAAATAGACATCTGTTCCTTCCTGGAATGCAAAGTCCCAAAACAACAGCAAAAAAAAAAAAAAAAAAAAAGCAGGTCAGTCTCTGCTTCTCACTCACTCACCCTCTGCCCCTCTCTCTCGCGCTCTCTCTCTCGCTCCCTCATTCACTCTGCGTCTTTATTTGTGACTGTGGCTTGCTGCCGCCGCTGTAATTAACTGCGTGGTAATAGGATGGAGCTCGGGGGACCTCATTAGGCTTTTTCGATTCATGAAAATCGCACAAGTTGCGCTCCCTCGTTTTGAGGGACTGTGGAGAGGGGGCGAGGTGCCAGCGATGGTCCCAGCACCCCCTAGGAAGAGTCCTGCCGCTCTGACACCACGTCGCCCTGTCCTTTGTCCTGTGAGGGGATGTGAGAAAGTGTCTGAGGTCTTGCAGCTGGACTCGTCCACGGTTGGCCCAGAGCGGCCACAAATCGGTCATGTGTTAAAAAGCACAGTGATTTTATCAGGAATTCTCATTTGCAGAAGTGAAACTTCCATGCTTTTACGACAAACGTGAAGTGTGGCAGGCGTGGGGCGGAATATAAATCACCTTGGTGTAAATCGAATGTAAACATAATTCTTTGCATAGCTACAAAGGTTTCGGCTGAATCCCAAATGCCTCAGTGCTCCCTCTGTATTCACACTAATAGCCATGTGTGCACTATTCCCTGTTGGCCAGTAGCCTTGGGCTGGTTTTATAATGGATTATTATTGAGACATTTAAATATTTTGCTAGTTATCTTTTTCTTTGCTCTCTTTTTCCCCCGCTTTGTGCATTCATTCTAAAAGGGTGTACTGTAGAAAGACAGCGGAAAAAAATCATCCGGAAAGATTCTTGCCGCGCTGCAAAGGTTTCCAATCAGGAAGAAAAAAAACAACAAAACCACTGCTTGTTAAAGAATCATTTCATAGTTTTTTCAGCATTTCTGCATAATTCAACTTTCGGATGTCCGGTTCCATTCGCCACCACTGCTGGAGCGTCTCTGATGGACTTTGTACATATCTTTATCCTTTGATATCCGTGCAATATTATTATATGAGAAGCAAAGCTCATGTATTTCGTAACTAAATTTGTTTCTTGAAAATTCATCCAACTTGCTGTCCCAGCTTTTTTGGACACGGTGGACTATATAGGGAACAGGGATCCAGTCCAGCCTATATAATTGCACCTAAACAGCAGCAAAACAACAACTCAGAGCTGTTATATGATGCAATGGCATTTGTAATGAAACCCAGGCCCTGTTCTTAATCCTGCCCCGTTAGTGGACGTTATCTGTCCATCATCGTCCTCCCTAAACACGTTTGTTTTGCATTGTGTGGCTCTTCCCCGTATCATTCATTTGGACATTTCCTTACTATCGATAATTAGCCTGCACTCTCAGTCATCCTCTCCATACGATGTGTGTGTGTGTGTGTGTGGGACCAGACAGACAGGCTGACACCCAGTGAGTGCTCATTTCCCTCTCTGCCCTGGGGTGAGGTACAAACCTGTCAGTCACACACACACACACGGCCTGTGTTTTATTTTGCAGTCATTAGGAAGGGCAGGAATATGCCTTGCATCATCCCAGGCCAGGCCGCTCTCTCTGGGGTGTCTGCGAGTGCCCTGAGCTCCACATCCAGATCCATCACCCAAATTAAAGCTAATGAGTTGTCAGAGACCGGCTAGGGTGCCGAAACACCGGCCTATTCTCTGTACACCACAACACACACACACAGAGCTGTGACTGAGTGACTTTAATATGCTCGCTGTGTTGAAGAGGCCGGCTGGAGAGAGGCCTAGCTGTGATTATTTTCCCCCGGCTTGTTTTTTTTCCCCCCCTTATTTTTTTCCGGCAACTCTATTTCTTTGAGAGAGTTGCTAGTTAGGCCCTCTCCTGCTTTAGGCCAGTCCTGCATTCACAGCTTCATTAAAGCAGGTGCTCAAATTTCAGTCTGCTCCCCCCTTTATTACCCGTCCTCCGGGCTCCCTCTCGCCCTCGGCACAGGATGACACCTGTATTACGTTCCAGAAAATGATCGCCAGCGCTTTCAGGAACTTTTCCCACAACTCAGCATGGATCAGGGCTGCATTAGTGGCATTTATGAGATGTGATGATCCCCTAAATGAGCTCAACTGTTTTGCACTTGTCGTTTTTCCTACATGCTGCTATTCCTAGCTTTCACATGAAGTCGCATCCTTAAATGACCGCCCACCCGGAGGGCCAAGCAAAGCTTTCTACCACTGTCCTCCACTTATTTTTTATCAGTTTTGTTTTGCCAAATGCCGCATATTTGTTGTCTAACTGGATGCACTACACAATGAGGGCTGAACTTTTACAGAATCCAACAAAGTCCAGAGGAGATTTATGCTGTTAGATGTGCCTTTCTGAGGAGGGAGTGAAGGAATGGCAACCAGTAGTCAAGTCTTTAATCATTTCATCAAGTTCAAGTATTTTACATATCGTATTTTACTAACATCTAACAAACCACATTTCCTATTCGTGGACCGAAACAATGGAATGGAGTGGATTAGATGGGCTGCGTCCCAAACCACACACTTCTATACTTTACTACATCACTCCAAAGGTCAAGTACTATTTTAGTACTTAAAGTGGAAGTATGCAGTTTGTGACACAGCCATAGTTACCTTTTCACACTGCAATTACACACAGTGCTCTGCCCTTCTGTAAACGTTCATCCAGACGGCCGTGTAAGGGGAGGGATGCTCCACGAGAAATATACAGACCGCGCCAGAGTGGAGCTCTAACGGGCTGTTTTTTGGGACTAAAATACTGCAAAAGGTGGTTAAAAAAAAAAGTTTCATTTTGTTCTCATTTCTTTGTTTTCCTGCTTTTGTTTTCTAGATCTTATAGGTGATCTAGATGTTTTTTTTTTGTTTGCTAAGCAATTGTTTGGTTTATCTAAAGAAAATTTAATTAAGATTACATTTTTGACTTTATGACTTAGTTGCTCTGGCCAGTGCCACAGATCATCACTGCAGCAAGAGTAACTCTACTTTAGGTGGAAAATGACTTTTATAGCTTGCATATTTATACATGAAGTATGAAAGACTAAAAAACGACTAAAATTTGAACAAAATAAAGGAAAAGGGGAAACAGTGTATCAGTGTGAATGTAAAAAATCAGTTCCTCGGTTAATTCCAAAGATTATTTGTTAGTGGGAAAGCTGATCTGTGATTAACGCCAGTTAAAGTCAATGGATCATAAAAGGGTTCCAGCTCCAGCGAGTCCCAGGAACAACTCATCTAAGTCAACTCATCGGAAAAAGACTCAGAATAGTCCCAAAAGTCCAGCAATCACAGAGATGACCACAAGACCACTAAGGGGTAAAAATAATCACTAAAGTTTGTTCGGATGACCAGAGTCTCCCACTGGGGTCTGTTCCATGTCCACAAACGAAGAGGAGGCAGCACAGACCCACTTAGAGGTTAAGAAAGTGTTTCCAGTTCAACCACGTTTGGTTCTCCAACACTATCCTAGAAATATCTGCACATCATGAAACCTTCATGAATCCATTCTCAGACTCATTTAACTCAACACACTTGCAGGAGAACACCAACTACTTTCTGCTGAGCAATGGGGTGTGATGGGTAGTCCATTCAACAGAGGCGAGGCTGACACTACCTAACATGGGTGGCTGTGGCATCAACGGGATAGAAATCACTCATTATGGAGCTCATGACAACCCGGAGACCCAGCTTTCTCTAGAACTGGAAATTCAAAGAATAGTGCAGCTTCTCCGCCTATTCACGGAGGTTCTTCACTTGAGCTGCAAGGGAGAAACGGTGAACCACCAGGATCAAGAGAAAATTGTCATTATACCTGTACAAAACAATAAATCTTGAATCCAGACTATAGCTTTGTTATGGGTTTTTCCACCACTTCTAGACATCTGTCTGCTTGATGCAAGGTCAGAATTAATACATGTTAATTTTGCTCATTAGAAGCTGCTGGATTGCAGCCAGGCTTCTGCTCCAGGGCTTCCCTTTGATCTGGAGCTCTTGCCAGGTTCGGCCTTTGATGTTCCTCAAATGTTTCACATTGTCTATACATTCCTGCAGTATTACTATTAATATTAACAGCGAAGAGCTCGCACCTGAAGAAGAGGCTGAATCATAAATAAAACCTGCTGTCAGAGTGATGACTTGGCCTCAGCTCACATGTGGTTGATCAGCCCAAACATATCACCAGAGACTAATGTAGCCAGCATGCACTCAGAAGCATCATGCAAGCAGCAGAACTGAATCATCGTCATGCGGTTACCTGAAAAAAGAAGGACGTGTGAGGAACCTTCATTTGTAAAGGCTCATTTCCAGATCCAGCTTCTCCTGGGGATCCTTAAAAACTTTAAAAAGGCTGACGCTCATATGCAGTTCTGTGCAAAAGTCTTGAGCCCGTATTTCTTCAAAGTTTGCAGAAGCAATGTGTCAGAGAATGGAACAAAAGGAAGTCGATGTCCAAAGGAAAGCTTTGGAATGTCCTTCAAAATGCCTGGAGAACTATTCCTGAAGACAGCTCAAGAGAGTTCAGGCTGTGCTGAAGAATAACGGTGGTTATGCCAGATATCGACTGTAATGCAGGTTAGAATGGAGTGGATTTGTATTATAGACTGTATGTATGTTGCAATAAATCTCTTAACCTACATATAAAGAAATTTAGATTTAATATATTTTTTATATAGATTGTAACTTAAAGCTTTACAAAGGAGGGTTCTCAAAATCGAGTCAGTGGTTAATCTCTGGCATTTCAAACCCTTCATGCAGTCCGTTTTGACTGGACTTTTTCAATTTGCTGCAAAAAGGGAAGATTGTCAGTGGGCAGGATGTTCTGAGCATGGATTGGCTGTTCACTCTTCAGATGGCTCACCCTGGAAACAAAAAAAGCCTTAAAAAAACGAATTCTTTCATTTTTTTCAAATTCTTTCCATTTTCTTTCATTCTCAAGCATTTGCTATCCTTCAGAATTTAACACAGATTTGGTTGTTTCTGAAATGGGGCTGAATGCAGCAACAGGGTTTTGTGGTTTTGGGGGAATAATGTCATATGTGAAAGTGAAAGTGACTATTCGTCTTTGTGAAACAACAGCACACAGCGAACCACAACCAAATGCATCCTCTGTTTTTCACCCACACACACCGTGCAGCAGGGGCCAGCTATTTAAAGCGCCCGGGGAGCAGTGATTGGGATGGTACCTTGCTCAAGGGTACCTCAGGGCAACCTACAGGTCTGGGATTCAAACCCGCGACCTTCTAATCCTGGTGCAGAGTCCCTGAACACTAGGCCACCTCTGCCCCTGTTGAGAGGTTCAATGAAATGGGAAAACAGCTTTTCCTGCACTGAAGAACCTTCCAGTGAATTAGAACCACCAAGGTTCTGTAAAGCTAAAGATTCTGTGAAGTTTATCGAGATTCATTTATTTCAGATGCTGTACTTTGTATTGTTAATATTCTGCCTGATGAAAAAATATGCTGCCACAAAGGAAAAATGGCACGAAAGTGCAGGAATTTAAGCGGCTGATTTTGGCATCTGAAGATTCCTCATCCTCCTTTTCATCTCCGCTCAAATAAAAGAGACCTATTTAAAAAAAAAAGATTTTTTTTTATAATTGCAGGATTATAGGAATGCTCCTGCATTTCTCACTCTTGTGATGTGCTGCAGATATACTTTACTGTCAGTTAACATGAAAAGCGATTCACGTTAACAGTGTTTCCCTGAACTTTGAAACGCACTTCCAGTTATAGCCATTGGTCTGAAAGGTGTTGCTTTCCAGAAACACGGACCTGAAATGGATTTTAAAAGGTAACAGTTTTACAGGTGATGAGAGAACGTCTCAACAGGGCCGTTCACTTGAAAAGGTATCCGGCTATAAAACCCTGGAGCAACAGTCAAGAACAGTTCTGGTGACTTTTGGCTTCTATGGTATCCATGGAAATAAAGCGGTGCCTTTTGATCGCTCCGCCCACACTGCTACACTTGGCTACATTAGTTTCCCTCTGAAAAAACAGTCCCATCTGTGAAAGACGTTTTTCAGAAAGAAGGCTCTGGGTTCAGTTTCTAGCAGCATTTCTAGATGGAGTTTGCAAGATCTCTCAATGTCTAGTTTTCTTCCCACAGTCCAGAAGCATTCAGATGCTAAATTGCCATTTAGTTGTGACTGTCCTGTGATGGACCAGTCCGGTCTGGGCCAGTCCCGCCCAGGGTGTCTCCCTGGACACCTAGGATGGTGTGCAGTGGTGGCCTTGTTATTACATTTGGGTGCAAATCCCAGAGCTGTAGGTTATTCTGAAGTATCATTGAGCACGGTACCGCCCCAGCTCTGCTGGATGTACGGCCGCTGCTACCCTGTGTGTAAGGGTTAAATGCAGAGGAAGCATTTTGTTGTTTCACTGAGTGCTGTGGTCTGTTCACGCCTCCAGCACCTCCCTCAGCCCTGGCTGGGATGAACGTCTCTGACGATGGATGGATTTTCTTTAGTCAAAGTTGTTCTGCAGATTTGGCTAGGTGCTGGAATCTGGAAGGGGCTGCTCTTCTCCTCTTGTTGGGAAGCCCCAGTACTGGACAGTCTACTCTGGATACTATATGATAAAAGTGAGTTCTTTCACCATGGATTTCTCCATTTCTGAGTTCCTCACTGTTGAGGACTACGGTTTTCTTCGCCAATGTGAGATATTTTTTTGTTTTTTTGTTTTTTTTTGGTGAGAAGAAAGGCTTGTGGGGGTTAATTGATTGTTTCCTCCATGTCCTGTCAGCACTGGGCTGCGTCCCAGCATGCAGCCCGTTTGACTCCAGGTAACACCTGGCTCCAGGCCCAAGAATCCTCCTTAATGTTTTATTTAAACATGGTTGACCTTAAGGAAGGAAACATACATGAGGAAGAAGATGGATCGGTATCTGTACTAAATGTCAGGGACTATAATTAGGCCACATTTAGTGCTCAGACACTGCAGGTCCTTCGGTCTCCGACAGTCATCTACGATTAACATTTCGATAATTAACATGTTGTGCAAGTTTCTGTTCTGGTCATGAGCAGGATTACCTGCTGAACAAGTTCTTCACCACTGAAGGGTTGAGGGGGGGGTTGACCTGTAACATTCACTCCATTCGTTTGAGAACATTGTGAGGAATTTGAAAGCAGTGCTGTTCTAGGGTCAGAAGACTTTTTTGCGTCCAGAGTTCCTTATGTTCTTCCGGTATGTTCTTATGCTCTCCTAATAATACATGACTGACATTCCTACACACATCATTTGGAATGATTTTACGTCTAAACCCTTTAAAACCAAAATACATTTCCATCATTGTTAACTTCTCATGTCTGCAAAAAAAAAAAAAAAATAATAATAATAAAACATAAAATCCAGCTGTGAGCAGCAATGAGGGGGCCAAGCACTACTTCAGGGCAGAGTTGCCATGGCAACTTGATCTGATTATATTAAAAGCATGGCTTTTAGCAGTGATGTCACGTTTTATCTCAATTGAGCATAACTGGGATATACCCTCACTCGCCGTGTGTCGTCTTTGACCGGATGTGACAAGCAAACGGTTGCAAAAGTCAAAAAGCCCTCTGATAACTTTGTGAGGTTTTGGTCTGAAGATAGTCTGCGCCAGTTTCCTTGAAGATTGGACAACATGTGTGGCCTGTCAAAGTTCTGAAACTTTCCAGTATGGCCAAAAATCCTACATCAAATAAAATCAATAAAAGTATAATCAGCAAATAAGATTGAGAATGAATGAAAAATGCCTAAAAAGATTTTTAGAAGGTTAATTTTAATGTATCTATTATCTCCTTTTATCAATTCATTCATCCATCCATCCATCCATCCATCCATCCATCCATCCGTCTATCCGTCTATCTATCTATCTATCTATCTATCTATCTATCTATCTATCTATCTGTCTATCAACACAGTGGAAATTAGCATCACTGGGAACTTTGAGCTTGGTCTGATCCAAGAAATTCAATGGTACCCCATTTTTGAAGATCAGGTGTTTGCTTTAGAAATCACTCACTCCAGTTTGACCCACTGGTGCTGCTGGAGATGACATTTGAGATGACAAAGGGACAGTCCCCATTCAAAATTTGTAACTTTTTACCATTCAGCTCTACGGTGTCCCATAGATGACCTAGCGAGAAGAGGAAGGAAGAGGAATATGATGACAGCAGGTAGAAACTCGGTGGGTGTGTGCTGGTATCCGAATGTAAAAAACATCTTTTCACATATTTTATGTATTTTTTCCAACAAATCTGGCAAATCAACGATTCTGTATTACAAATTAAAGAGCTGATAAAGAGATAAAGTCTCTGTAGAGTGTGTGGACATGTTTACACCAAAACCTCATTTGACCAGAGAAGCCCAAATGTTTGCACACAGCTGTTCAGTCCGTTTTAGATCACGTTCCCTCTCAGCTAGTCCTCCCAAAAAAAAAAGACAAAGGGAAAAAAGTGCAGCATTGTGACCATTTTTCAGACCTCCCTCCCTGCAGTGAGACATGTGTGGGACATGGAAGGCCAGGAACAGCAGCTTGAAGAATTGGAGACACATGAAGCACTCATGAATCTTCTGTGCAATTAAAATTGAAGAAGACATCTGCTGTCCTGACGTCTCCATACAGCATTATAAATGCGTTTGGACACTTTGTGAACTGGGTCTGCTCAAGATTTTGTGTGTTCAGATGTTTTGTTCCAAAGATAAGTGTGTGTGTGTGTGTGTGTGTGTGTGTGTGTGTGTGTGTGTGTGTGTGTGTGTGTGTGTGTGTGTCTGTGTATTCTTAGACTGAACTGAAGACATAATAAAGGGTTCTATTTCTGAGTTCTGGGCCTACTTTTCCTTCCATGGACGATGACGATGGCTGAGAACAGCCTGAGGAGCTTCGTGTGTGAGATGTTGAGTTTTCCTCAAAGATCTGAGTTACAGCTCCTTAAACTGGAGTCGGAAGCTGTTCATTGATCCTGAATTAAAATCAGCCCAAAACACCATCTGAGCTGAGGATGTGAAGTTGCCTTCAGTAGCACAGGACAGTATATACAGTATGTAGCTGTGTATGCGCCTCTGGCGCCCTCTGCTGGCTGAGCACTGATACAGCACGTGGAGCTCCTTCAGCGGCACAGCATGATCTAATCCCAGTCTAATCAACTCCCTCTGATGAAGAATAAATATTCATCAAGCGATTCTCAAATATTTAAATTAATAAATCAGAAAACATCCCAAAGGGTAAATAAATAAAAGTAACATGTGTGAAAACTGGCCAAGTTAAAGCGTATATAATCTATCTATCTATCTATTAATAAAGTTCTAAAATTCTTAGTGAGTGTGTGGCGTGCTTATGTATACAGAAGAAATTAATTTGCTCAATTGTTCACAACAATAATAACAACAATTCTTAAATAATAATTAAAACAAACATTTTAACAACAAAAATAATAATAACGTTATATTGTTATTAGTATTATCATCATCATCATCATCATCATTATTATTATTATTATTATTATCATCGTCAGTTTTATTCCATTCTAAAATGCCTCTAATAATTGCACTTATATATACATATATATTACACACACACACACACACACATATATATATATATATATATATGTGTGTGTGTGTGTGTGTATAATATATATGTATATAAAAATATCTAAATAATTATATATATATATATAAATGTAAAATTTATATATATATATATATACAAATATAATTTATATACTTTGAAATGTAAAAATTATATATATATAGTATATATATATATATATATATATATATATATATATATATATATATATATATATATATATATATATAATTTATTTTCCACTTTGGTCGTTATTTACTTATTTCTTTCACAATAAAAGTCACGCGGCCGTTCTTCCGCCCAGGAAACGCGAAACGCGGCAGCCTACTCCGTCGCATCAGCGGCTGAGGTGGACGTGGCGTATTTTTCTGTTCGTCTCGGTTTCGGTCCCCGTTTAGAGACGCTGATGTCCTCGAGACGCTGATCCTCGTCCTGTCTCTGCTTTGCGCTTCGAGGAGTGTCAATAAAACCCTCCGCTCAGTGACACAGCAGGGCTGCGTCCCAAATCTCACTGACGCACCAAGAGCACTAAACCAACCCCCTTTCTCACCTGTCCCTGCTTTTCACCTGCTTTTCCATCACCTGCTCAAATAAAACCGTAGACATCTGTTTATCAGCTCTAGCAGGTCTCACTTTCACTTTCCTTACTTCCAGGAAGTGTCCTCGTCTGGTCTTTATAAAGAGTGTTTCACTTCATAACCACCTTCATGATCCTGCTTGCTTAAAGGAAATTGTGTTTAAACTAAGTGGCGAGGGGGTTCGAGGGCTTGAGTCCCAGACCAGCATCCCTAGGTACCCCGAGCATACCGCCGCCATCACTGCTCCCTGGTGTATGGCTGTGTGTGTAAGCAATGCAGAGATGTTATGTTGTTGTGCTGTAGTTTGTGCTTTGCAATATTTGCTGACAGATCTTAATATTATTTAGCAGGCATATTTCAGGGGGGGGGAGACAATGCCGTCCAGAACTCGTTGCCAAGTTTTGAAACAGTGATGAAATGATGACATGAAAGGATGTCATACACACAGTAACACTGTTACCGCTCCTGCAGCTCATTTCTACTCGTGGCTCCTTTCAGCTGTTTATCTAAATCATAAACTTGGTTAAAAGGGAGAAAATGAAATGGGCAGAATGGAAAAAGGATCCCTTGATCCATTTGTTAGAAAACAAGTGCTACTTGATTCTTCCTCTTCTCCCTTTGTCTGCTTCCGTTAGGGGACGCAACAGTGGATCATCTGTCCCTTTGTCTTCTTCTCCACAACACAAATCCCAGCATTTTTAACTCTGCCAGCTCTTTCTTTTTCTCAGCGCCACTGTCTAATCTCGTTTGTCGACCTCAGAGCTGATCTCTGATGTAATCCCACCAGCTTTATACACACCCATCACTCCTACTGCAGACCTCACAACTGTCATATGCATACATATCCTGTACCACTCCGACATACTTCTCTGCCACTCCCTGACTTCCTCTTTAGACATCCTGTCATGTGCTTTCTCCAAGTCCACAAAAGCACAATGCAACTCCTTCTGACCTTCTTTGTACTTCTCCATCAACACCCTCAGACCAAACATTGCATCTGTAGTGCTCTTTCCTGGCAAGAAACCACACTGATGCTCATTAATCATCACCTGACATGCCGTCCCAGTTTAGAGGTAAATTACAGTGTCCTGTGTAGCTGAATGCTGGTCTACAAGAAAGAGAGGACTTTGAGAATTATATTGATGGAAACTCTGTGATTGTTTTTTAATGCCTGTATGTATTTTTTCAGCTTTTCCACTTAAAGGTATCGATACATCATCAGACAACTCTAGCACTGAAACAGATATCAATGTTCTAGAAGACAAGGCAAGCAGATCAGCTACACCTCTGATCACAAATCACCCTGACACAGCGAGAGGTGGGACGAATCCTGTATCACTGAAGGTGGAGATGGAGCAAAACTCTGTGCAGAATGATCAAAAAGTGATGCAACACCACACAGATGGAAAGCAGCCAACAAAGAAAGAGCAGATTCCCAAAAAAGGGGATCCGCTGCCAGAAGGTGAAGGAAACAAAAACCTGCTGAAAAATAAAGAGAAAGATCCTGGACAGGAGGCAGCAACTAAAGAGAAAGATCCTGGACAAGAGGCAGCACATAAAGAGAAAGATCCTGGACAGGAGGCAGCACATAAAGAGAAAGATCCTGGACAGGAGGACAATGCCAAAAACCAGGAACCCATGCCTGAGGATGATGATGATGATGACCTTGGTGATGGAGAGATGGAGGACATTATATTCAGCAGGAATGAAGATCAGAAGATTATTAAGGAGCAGGAGGAGAGCAGCCACTTCTTCGCCTACCTCGTCTCCACTGCTCTGCTAGTGGCCGTCCTCTACATTGGATATCATAACAAGCGCAAGGTGGGACCTGCTCTAAAATATAAAGAAAAGTCTCGAACACCGTCTTTGTTGGTTTAAAAACACTTTTGTCTTTTTTTTTTAATGAACATTGTGTAGATTAGATTAAAGAAATGGACAGACTACAAAGTGCCTAAAGATACAAGGTTCTAGATAAAGGGGTTCCACACACTCAATGTTCACCATCAGCAGATAAACAAATCCCCTGATCATCTGGAATCATCACACCTGTTTCTTCACTGCTTCGCGTCTTAAGTTAGACGCTTTGTTCTGCTTGAAGGTTCAGACGTAGATCACTGTGTGCATTAACCAACACAGAACTATCAAACTGCTCAGGTACAGAGACTGGACTGAAAATGAGAGACACCAACACTGTCCTTCAGGAAGATCTAGAGAACTGTTCAGGGACAGAGATTGGACTGAAAATGAGAGACAACAACACTGTCCTTCAGGACTGGAGAACTGTTCCACAACAAGACATTAAAAGACATTTGGGAACAGAATATGCAGAACGTTGGCTCAAGACGTTTGCACAGTACTGTCTTTTGTTTTAGGCTCTGTGGGCATTTAGATCTTGTAAGGCTATCAGACGAACACAAGGGTTTTCTCTGCTAACGCGTCTTATTAACCTACATTAACTGAATGAGGTCAGTTTTAAATGACTAAAGTAGGGCTGCACAAAATGGACCAAATATCTTGATCTTAATCCTAATCTTGCGATTATATTCCTCCAAACTATGATCAAGCAGTTCCAGTAAACTCTTGTAAATGGTCCCACAGTTATGCTTTGTTGGCTCTACGATTGGTCAGGAAGCTCACAGCGTTCTCCTTGTCTCTCTCTCAGATCATTGCTTATGTCCTCGAGGGCAGGAGGTCAAGGACTGCACGGAGACCCAAATCGTCAGACTATCAAAAACTTCAGCAGAATGTGAGTATGACAGACAGGGAGGTCACTAAAGGTGGGCGACATGACAATATTAAGAGGGTGATATTTGTTGTGATAGTAGCTTTGATAATTTGCAAAAGACCAAGAAGGGCCATTTGTGCCGATTTAATACTGTTATTATTATTATTTTTTAAATACCCTTGATGTCACTGACGGCTATTTTAACGTGTAAATGTTTATGTCTGTGCTTTTTTAAAGATGGTTCGTAGGCTAGACTCCTAGGATATCATACAGGGTGTGTCTGAAAAGTTTGGAGAATGTTTTGCTTTCTGATACCAGAAGATGCAAACAAATGACCTTTATTGACCTTCAAAATAATCGCCATCTTGGAATGCCGACACGCCTGTGAAATGTGGGCTTCTTCAAGGGCGACACAGAAAGAAGTGCCTATACTTTTATAAATATCAATACTTTTTGAAGCTCTTAAACTGAGCTCCCGCCTGATAAACCACACTGATGAGGTGCTGGACTTTAAGTTACCCTGCTTTCTGACTCTCTTTAAAAACCAAAAAAAACCAAAAAGATTTTTGTGTTTTCAAGTCGGAATTGTCTGAAGGTTTTCCAGGACCACCACAGCTTTGTTTTTTGAACCCCGTCATGTTCTTCGTAGTGCGCAACCGATAAACTGCTGAAAGGGATTTTGAAGGAAACTGTTAGTGGAGCATGTGAGAGTCATATGAGAAGCTGTTACGCTGTAGCTTGTGTGGTTTTTGGCCACATGCCGCACACAGTGACTCAGGTTAAAAGATTTGGGTCTCTTTACCACATCAGCCGTTAACTGAAATCTATTCGAAGGATCTAACACCAATGTCACCATTGTGTTGAGACCTGTCTTGTGTATTTCTGTTGCAGTGACGAAGACCAGCGCTTCAGAACTGTCTGCAGGATTCAGCTGTGGCCTTGAAACTTGAATCGGGCATCATGAAACCAAGCTTGGTGTTTATTGAATACTGTGATATTTCTTATATTCCATTGCATTAGGCCGTTAAGTTGATTCACAACCTTTTTAGGGTTCATGATCTTGACTCAAGTTTGAGATGTCACTCACGGATGCTCCATATTGTGTGATGGACCTCTCGGGGTAATCGGGTTCTTCTGTTGTTTTTTTACGGTTTGTTTGTTTTGTTTCTTTGTTCTTTTGCTCTTGGTTCACTTCAAGTGGTTGATTTAATGTGAGCACTTTGTTCGATTCGGCCGCTTTGCAGAGATAGCGACGCCTTATAGAGGCAGTTTAGACGATGAGGGAAAGTAAAGGGGCGTGACTTGTTCTGATGTGAAAGGAGTCCAACCTTCCAGGGCTCAATTAGGACCTCTCAGCTTATTCATGATGAAACATTTCACTTTTTCCTAATCTAGCTTGTTGCCCTAAACGGCACCCCCACAGCAACGGTAACACATTCAGCCGTAAAGATATAAATTAGTTCATATGTTTACAGAAAGCCCGTTTCGTGAAGAAGTGGACGAGGCCTTCTTTTAGCCCCATAAGTATGACGTTCCCAATCCAGTCTGGCCAGTTCACGTTTTTTGCTCTGCTCTGAATGACTCGAAAGATGGAAAACCCAGACAGTGAAAGTTAGGACTTTCCAGACACAGGACACGGGTCCCGTCACAGGAGGAGGAGGGCGTTCTGGACAAAACGAGTAGAATGCGTCTCATTAGAATGATCTCTGTAATGGATTGAATGAAACTTTCCAACGAAATACCTGACAGACCTGTTTTTTTTTTCTCTCCTTTATCTTTTTAACTCCTCTTTTAACCTAATCTTAAGCAGACAAGTTCTTTATAATTCATCGACGGTCAAGTTGATGGCACAGAATAGTTTACTGCCTGTAGATATAATGTTGATTATCAAGCAAATGAAGAAACCGTCGTGGTTTGTCTAAACCAGGAGAGACTCCCAGAAATATTGGGCAATAGATACTCCTATTGGACAGTCTTTGCTTTCGGTCTGTGATCTCCAGGTAAATCTAGACGTCCTGCTGTCTTGACGCCTCCCCTGAGTGTACGGTTTGTCTTTCTCAACTTTCAATTGAGTTGTCTTTGAAACAAGATCCAGTGAAATTTCTTTAGAATCCCAAAAAGTCCATTTTAGAGTAGAAGGTTGAGGACTTGGCCAAGGTGTGGTAGAAAGCTGGAACAGAGCAACGTGTGGACTGGCTGTTGCTCACTGAAGAAAGGAACTTGCAGAGACGAGGGCGGCCAAGCCCAGACTCTGCCAGCGAGCTGTTCTGGATACGGGCAATGATGTCATTAGACAGCCTATATCTAAATACATTTTTGAACATCAGATCTTATTTGTTATCCTGTTTTTCTACCACTAGAGTAGCCAGTGTTGGTTTTCTGTGTGTGACGGTGCCTGGATGCGTGGGGTCTGCTGAAGCCGTCAGTGTGTGTCTGCTGTGTTGAGGCCTGCTGAATGTAAACTGCATGAAGCTCACTTTAAACCCTAGCCATATAAAGAAACCTGCAGGTGAAGCACCGTTCCCCTTCATGGCCGTGTGCATTTTGCTTTTAAGGGGGAACTGACCGATCCTCGCACCCAGACACGTGTTCTTTAGTTTGAAATCATGTTTATCCCATGATTTTTCTTTCTTTTTACTCGTAGGGAAGTAGATGCATTTTGGTGTTTTATGATAATGAGCAACATTGTTAGAAAAATGTTCTTTTTTTTCTTTTAAATAATGATTTTTATTTTATAATTTATAATTAAGAACACGTTTTGGAAGGAAACTAAGTGAAAAGTAAAAGCCGAATTTGCTACACATGCAGCTGTATCTGCAAACGGGACCTCATTACTTTTCACAGCGTTGCCAAATGGAGTCTATGATTCGAAACTTCAATAACAATTGTTTTATTTTTTTATTATCCACCTTTTTATGTGGATCCGTGCAGATGGCACGTGAGACGCAAGCTTGATCAGAGGGAGTAAATCACACCCTCTGCACCCTTTGCATCAGTCTGGATGGGTGACTCATTTTTGAGTCCTCATTTTTGATAGATTTGTTGCTAACGAGAAACTTTTCATAGCCAGAGCATGGATCGGTCAGTTCTTTTAAGTGGGAAATCCGAGGGGTTTGGGACGGTGGTCTGCAGTCAAGTGTTTCTTCTTTTTTCCTCGTCTGTTTTTGAGATTCTGGATGTCCGTTCTTGTGCACGAAGAGCAGGACTGAGCACAGTATTACAAGTTTGTTCTGTTCGGTTTGTTATAAAGCAAGCCTCACGCTGGAGGAGAAGCCTGTGCCAAAACTAGCCGACGCGTTTGCAGGAGATGTTTAGCTGACACCCAGCAGAGACATGAGTGCCATGTGGAAACCTCTTTTCTCCCCGTGCCTGCCGTACGGACGACCCAGCCCCCCTCTCGAGCAGGGATCTTTGATACGATGCTGTAATGCCAGTAAACTAGCACTTTGCATTGGCTGCTGAGATTGCGCTACCGTAGCGAAGACATGAACAATGGCTTTGCACATCCACTGTTTGAATGCTAGAAAAGAACATTTTTATTTTAAATAAAAACTCTGTGATCTGACCTTTACCACTAGTGTCACTTTTGTCACTGTAGATGCTGATTTTGTATAAGATCGGAATAAAAAACTCAGTTTTGCTTTAAATTGTCTCTCATTTGTCAGTAGCTGTAAAAATTTTGGTTTTTACCCTTTTTAGCAAATGCAGTCTTCACAAATCCAAAAGCACTGAGAGTGAGCAGCAAGAGACACTCCAATCTAACATGACGCACCCGTGTAACAACACCTGTCAGTCCGCCGTGCTCCAAGAACTGTGGTCGGACACAACATGCTGTGGTCCCTTCCAAAAGTACTGGAACAGAGAGGCAGAGGGACGACAAAACGTGTTTATTACTTCCCTGTGTGCTGGAGATATTTGGGGTAAATATTTAAAGGCAAATATGAGATCAGATCAGACTTTCAGCTTTTATTTTCCATTTATTTACACCCAGATATGTTAAATTACAGAGAATGTAACCCTGGAAATCTGAAAATGCACAGAAAATACACAGAATGTTACTTTTTCATTATATATAGTTTTAGGTGTGTATTACACACACACACACGCACACACACAGAAAATGTGTGTGTATAGATAGACGGATGGATTGATAGATACATCGTTATTACTATTAATAAAACTTAAGAGTCCTTGGACAATAGACCTCATAATTTATTTTAAATGTGTAAAGATAGACGGAAGGATAGATAGACAAGTACACACATTTTTATTACTATATTTATATTATATATTTATTACTATAGAATTAGTATTAATAAAATTAATAAGAGTTATTGGGCGATAGTCCTAATACTAGTTTTTTTTTGTTTAAATAAATCTAGAATTTAGAATCATGACAAAAGAATAATTTTTAATCAGCCAGGTTTATAACATTCAGAATGAAATTTAAAAGACGTGTTTGTATATGTATATATATAATTTCCTGGTTAAGATTTCATCTGCATTCAGACAGACTGTAGTGACCCTTCTTTGGGCCCATCGCTTGGCTGCGTCCCAAACTTAGTCCTAGTACACTAAAGTACTGCACGACTGCGCTCTACGGAGGGAATACGTGCAGCCTAGCAGTGTGCGGTTTGGGACGCGGCCCAGGCTACCGCCAGCAGGAAGCGCAGGGAGTTGATGATGAGCTTCACTGGAGGAGGATGACCGCCACCGAAGGCAGATTAAATGTCGCTTGAGCCGAATTGTGTCGTGATGGAAGACTCCCTCGAGCTGTGCTGACTTTTGTCCGAGCAGCAAACACCGAGCCGGGCGGCAGGAAGAGCCGGAGACCGAGGTAAACAAGGCTCTTTAACTAGCCTGCTAGCATAACAGCTAAGGGCTAGTCGGCTAGTCCGCTGGCCGCTCTCTCGCTGCGGCTGGTTTCCAGTAATTTACCGAGAATATTCTGCTGTGAATCAGCCGTTTGTCACTTTAGGCTTCATTGAATGCGTCGTTGGTGGAGGTTTGTTCAGGCACTGGCTCTGGGGCGCTGTGGACAGCTTTAGCTCGCTGTCGTCGGTTAGCTTAACCTGTTCCCTCCATTCAGACACACCTTACCCTGCAGTTCAGAGCCATTCATCAGCGAGTGTTCCCAACATCACCCACCACTGAGCAACTGGAGGGCCTGAAAGGACGCTCACGCAAACATCTGTCGCCCTCCAGATGTGAGGAATATGGAAATACAGGAAACACTGTCTGCATCAGTAACCTGTCTGTCTGTATTAATAACCTGTATGTCATTAACCTGTCTGTCTAAACCATTATCCTGTCTATCGTTAATCTGTCTGTATCAATAACCTGTCTCTCAATAACCTGTCTGTCTATCAATAACCTTTCTATCTGTCATTAACCTGTCTGTCTATCAGTAACCTGTCTGTCTATCAGTAACCTGTCTGTCTATCAGTAACCTGTCTATCAATAACCTTTCTATCTGCCATTAACCTGTCTGTCTATCAGTAACCTGTCTGTCTATCAGTAACCTTTCTGTCTGTCATTAGCCTGTCTGTCTATCAGTAACCTGTCTGTCTATCAGTAACCTGTCTGTCTATCTATAACCTTTCTATCTGTCATTAACCTGTCTGTCTGTCATTAACCTGTCTATCAGTAACCTGTCTATCAGTAACCTGTCTGTCTATTTATAACCTTTCTATCTGTCAGTAACCTGTCTATCAGTAACCTGTCTGTCTATCTATAACCTTTCTATCTGTCAGTAACCTGTCTGTCTATATCAATAACATCCATCCATTATCTGCCGCTTGTCCCAAACGGGGTCGCGGGGGAGTGCTGGTGTCCAACCCAGCACACACAGGGCGAGGACGGGGGACGCACCCTGGACAGGTCGCCAGCCCATCGCAGGGAGGAGCGGGACGGGGACGGCACCTTGCTCAAGGGTACCTCAGGGCAACCTATTGGGAAGGGGTTCGAACCCCCGAGCCTCCAATCAAGTGGCCAACGCCCTAACCACTAGGCCACCACTGCCCCCATATCAATAACATATCTCTCAATAACCTGACTAAACCGTTAACCTGTCCGTCATTAACCTGTCTGTCATCAATAACATTTCTGTCTGTCATTAACCTGTCTATCAGTAACCTGCCTGTCTGTATCAATAACATGTCTCTCAATAACCTGACTAAACCGTTAACCTGTCTATCATTAACCTGTCAGTCAATAACCTGTCTGTTGGAACCATTAGCCTACCTAACATCTGTATCAGTAACCTGTCTGTCTGTTCACATGTACGCACGGTATGTTAGAAGCAGGGCTGGGCAGTGGGGTTGTATTTTTAATTATTTTGTGATAAATATTGTCAGTCTTCTTTTCTGAGCGTATCGTGATCGTGTTGTGTTTCTTTACAGTGAGATCATTATTATTCCTGCTGATCTGGATTTAGTGCAGAGAGTGAGATGTTGAAAATTGAACATTGCATTCATATTTCGGTGGTGTTACGTCTTCCTTTTACTGCATTTAAACCAGATTTTCTGAAAAATGATATCGCGTACAGAGAGTAAACTCAAGTCTAGAGATATACTGTTTTACCGGATCGCCCACCCCAAGACTGAGGGGGCCGTCCTGAGACGGGCCCTGGAAAACCTCACAGATGAGCAGTGGCGTCGAGTAAGCCTTCATCAGCCCTTGAAAATCAAGGGGAAAAGAGCGTGAATTTTGGGACTGGGATGCTCTGGAAAAGTCCCTTATTCCCAGTGCCAGGCACCGGCTCTGCACCAGTGTACCACCCTACTCAACATCAGTACCTAGGGTTAGGTTATTTACTTGCATTATTTATTTACTTTTTGATCATCTGTCTGTAACTGACTGTCCTATTAATGATGTTGCCCCACTGATGGCACCCTTGTCCACCTGACGTTTTCCACAATCAGATTTTTGTAAAAGTTTATGTAGTTGTTGATTTTCAAAGTGAAAGTAATTACACTTTCCCTCCAGGGAACGAGGTTAGTCATTTCCACGTATTTAATATTTGGTAAAACATGAAATATCCACATCACGTTAAATTATTTTCTAGTATATAAAATTTGCCTTGTTTTATCTATACGGGGGTGCAATATGACTGCACTCGGAAATTGTGCTTCCTACAGGTCCTCTTGAGTCAGATTCCAGCCTTGTATTGAACACAAATATATTGGATCATAATTGATTATGTATTGAAAATGATGCAGCTGCATTGCCTCGGATGCAGTTTTTTGTGATATCTTTTACAGCCTGTACTCCTTAGTAAGCTTACATCTGTCAATGTGTGTGTGTGTGTGTGTGTGTGTGTGTGTTTTGCAGCTGCATTTGAACTTGAAAGTGGCCGCTCCTCATCGCCATGTTGGACCACGCAGATGTAACCCTAACCCCGGAGGAGCGGGTGCGCGCCCTGACCAAGAAGGGCAGCGCGGTGGACGTTAACGAGGCCGTTCCAGCCCGTCGCTACTTCCGCTCGGGCATGGAGATGATCCGCATGGCACATGTCTATGCCGAGGAGGGCAACTTGGAGCACGCTTTCATTCTCTACAACAAATACATCACGTAAGAACACATTCAGGTGTTTTCAGAGAGGAAAAGATTTACTGATTACTTTGTTTGTGAGAATAGATCATGATTACTTGGTATGAACAAATAAAAAGTACATTTAAAAACAAATATAGGAACAAACTGCCCAGGAGCAGCGTTTGAGACAGTACTTTGCTCAGGGTAACCTACTGCTCCGGGACTAGAACCCACAACCATTTGATCATGGAGTCCCAACACTGCCCCAAATTTTTGACGCCCCTGTATCAGATGTTCATGAAGACTGAATTCACAGAACAAGTCCAGAATTACTAAGAATGAAATGTTTTTACGTGAACTTTCACTATAAGATGATGTTGATTTTTCTCTCCTAAAAAGCTAGAATTAGTATTAAACGAATACATGCTAATGCTGAATTGTTAATAATTATTACTTCAACATTCACTCCCCCACTCCCAACCCCCAGGCTTTTCATCGAGAAACTCCCCAAACATCCAGAATACAAGTTATCTAACATCCCTGAGAAGAAGGACACACTTAAGGTAACCAGGTTTAGGCTGAGTTTGTTCTTCAGGAAGTCGTCTTACTGGACCATCACGTTATGACATTGTGACCTGTTAACGTACAACACCTGGGTCAGCATTGTGCTGTGTTTGTCTTCTCCCGGATGCAGAAGCTGAAAGAGGTAGCATTTCCTCAAGCTGAGGAGCTGAAGAAATGCCTGCTCAGGAGATACGACAAAGAGTACGCAGAGTATCTGGCCAAAAAGGTGGGTCTTCGTATTGTGTATGATATACATTTTTACAGGTGGCAGTTCTGATGTTTCTGTAATGACAGGTGACGGTAGTGCTGATGTATTGGTAGCTATATAGCTAACGCTACCTCATTATTGCTCATCATCGTTCTGACGATCTTGATATATTTTCATGTAGTTCTCCCTCCTTTGATGCCATACATTTAAATAAAGCCCAGCAGTGGAGTCACTGATCTCCTCCAATAACGCTGCAGCTCAGCAGGGTTGCCTACAGGGTAGATCTGATAGATGGCATCAGGTTCTTGAAGGGTTGTCAGAAGAAGGAATGGGATTGAGAAGACTGAAAACTCTGGGTGCATTGTCACTTACTTTACCATGAATCGTAGGAAAGGGGGGAAAAAAAATGTGGTATAAAATGTTTATTAATGTAGGCCGTGGTTCAGCAGCGTTTTAACCCGCGGTTGTTTGTTAGCGAGAGGAAGAAGCAGCTGTGGAGCGTGAGCTGTCCCGACAGAGGGAGCTGGAGACAGAACGGAGACGCGTGGCTGATATGCAGAGGAGACAGCTGGAGCAGGAGCAGTTCACCGTGTTTGAGGAGATGATCCGACGGCAGGAGCACGAGCGGGAGCGCCAGCGCGTCCGCCGCGAGTTCGGCAACCCTACATCGCCTCCCGATGATTCACTGCTTATCCCTGGCATCCAGGGCCCGCCGCTGCCTTACCCAGCGTCCCCCACACCGCCTCAGAGCCCACAGTACCCCTCCACCAATCACGGCACACCATCAGCACCAGCCACGCCCACTCCAGCTCCTCCACCCACCTTTGACCGTGCACTCAAACCAGCCTCCCAGGGCGGAACAGTCAACAGTGAGTCTCATTTCAGAACAGTTTATTGGTCCATAAATATCATTTTTCAAACATCCTTTGAGAAGAGCTCGCAGAAATGATTATTTGATGCTCAATGTTCAGTTTACTTGGGAATCCTGATGAAAATAAAAGGCTTAATCGATCTTAGAATGTATATCGTCACTTTCATCAAAACCTTGTAAGTTGGGCAGTGGTGGCCTAGTGTTAGGACTAGGCCCCAGGATCAGAAGGTCATGGGTTTGAATCCCAGACCTCCCAAGGTACCGTCCCCATCACTGCTCAATGGGTGCATTAAAAAGCTGCCCCCCGCTGCACACTGTCGTTGTCTCATTGTGTGCTGTTTCACAGTGACAAATTGTCACTTTCACTAATTGTGTTGGAAAAGATATTAAAAGATGATAACCTTGGGTATCAGCCCGTATCTATAATAAGCACCTATTTTTTTTCTTTAAAAATGATCGCACTGCGTAACATCCAACTGTCTTAGAAGATTTCTTCATTTGTTTAAGCCCCGGCTGATTTGGTAGGAAAAATTGCAAAGATTTAGGAGATGCTTTTGGGCTCAACAGCCGTTCTTTACCCAGAATACTTGAGAAAAGAGGCGAATGCTGCTGAGAGTAGTAACCGTAACGCCGTACACAACCTAAGTTGTTTCCTCTTTATTTCAGACACGCTGGTGGACGGTTTGAGACAGGTAGCTGTCCCTTCCGAGCTGTGCAGTAACTTCCTGCGCTTGGCCAATAACAACACCATCCGAGCAGTGGAGACATGTGGGATACTCTGTGGCCGACTGGTACGACCCGTTACGCCCCTTTTTCCATTAAAGAATGGAGGAATAAACAGTATAATTCTTCGGGACAAGCAGAATACGTGACCGTGTACCATACTGTGTGGAAGCGGTTTGTGACTGGTGGTTTGTTTTCTGCTTTCAGACGAGAAACGCCTTCACAGTGACGCACGTGATAGTGCCTAAACAGTGTGGGGGTCCAGATTACTGCGACACGGAGAACGAGGAGGAGCTCTTTTTAGTGCAGGATCAGCACAACCTCATCACTCTGGGCTGGATACATGTGAGTCATGGCCGCTGCAGTCTAAACAGTGTCGTTTTTTCCTGATGTCACTGGAAAAATCACATGTAACTGGTTACTGCCCTCGATGGTGGTGTTGAGGCTTATTTTCAGTCATCACAATATACGAGTCTTTTAATCTGGTGCAACTACATTTAGAGTGAAGCACCATGTAACATTAACTTCTCCAAGTTTCCTTCTCTCTCTCTTCATCATTCCCTCTCTCCC
This sequence comes from Hepsetus odoe, assembly GCA_017165825.1. NCBI lineage: Eukaryota > Metazoa > Chordata > Actinopteri > Characiformes > Hepsetidae > Hepsetus > Hepsetus odoe. The sequence continues at coordinate 3,130,755 of CM029373.1, read as the reverse complement.
GTTCTTTCTCTTTTCAGACTCATCCGACTCAGACAGCCTTCCTTTCCAGTGTGGATCTTCACACTCACTGCTCCTACCAGCTGATGTTACCAGAAGCCATCGCCATCGTCTGCTCCCCTAAGTTTAACGAGTTAGTGCTCAGACCTTCTTCGATTAAAATTAATCACATCTATTATTTTTTTTGTCACTGCCATACCTACACAAGCTAGTCCTTTCCAGAAACCTGCTGGCTGATAACTTGCTGTTCATTTTCACTGTAGTGGGGAAAAATACCTGGACATGTTTCCATAAAACATCTAGATGCTTTTCCACTTGGTGTATCTTGGTTTATCACTTCATCTCTTTACTGACCGGCTCCTTTTCTTCCTGTCCTATGCATCTTCCTCCTTCACACCACCATGTCCTCTCTCACCACATCCTTAAACCTCCTCTTTAGTCTTCCTCTTTTCTTGCAGCTCCATCCTCATCATCCTTCTCCTGATAGAATCCTCTTCTTCTGCTCTAAATATGTCTACAAAATGTCCAACCTGATCTGTCACTCCCATTGAAAATCTCTTTACAGGCGAATCTTTTGCAGTGTTATGTATCAGGACTTTCTCTGGTTTTGTTCTGCTGCACAGGACGGGCTACTTCAGGTTGACTGATTATGGAATGGAAGAGATTTCCACCTGCACACAGAAAGGCTTTCACCCTCATTGCAAAGAGCCTCCCTTATTTACGGTAAGTAACTGAAACAGTAAGATGCAGGAAATGGATATTTATACTTAGAAATGGCCATTTCTGGTATCTTGCTTTGATGCTTTTTGTGTTTCAAGAGCTGCTCCTGCTTCGTATCTTATTTTCTTTTTGGTGTGTTCTTTAGAATGGCAGCCATATTATCATCACCGAAGGCACCGTCACGATGCTGGACCTGCGCTGATCAGCTCCCACCCCACAAAAGCGGTACAATGAAGCATTTAAAACTGGATACCATTATTATTCTTAACATGCTACGTGGACTGGCACTGGCTACACATGGGATGGTTTCTGACCAATCAGCATTTACAGGTGGTGGGATTTCTGCCAAGAGGCAGACTTGGTGGTCTGCGATAAGCACTTTTAAAAAAAGAAAACATTCTTCGACTAAGAAAGAAGTCTTCAGAGACGTCTGTTGGGAGCTCAGGGATGTTCAGAACTGAAACTTTACCACCTTTCACTATCCAGACTGACTCCATAGATTTCTTGTGTGTTAATTTTGAAATCATTCTCAGTGTCATTACATCCTTGTCAGAATTTTAGGATGGCGACAGTGTTTCACACTAACCCAACTTATCTGTGTAAATAAAATTAGACAAACCTGCTGTTTTTATAGTTTTTTTTCAGAGCCAGGAGATTGTGATTTCTGAATTCTCGTTTGTCTTTGCTTTCACAAGGCTGTAACTAAACAACACCTGCGATGAAGACAAAGTAGACTGGAAAACTAATTCAATCAAAAATGGCAAGATAATAACTCCGTTTTTTTTGGTTTAACCAAACCGTGCTCAACTTATCCAGCATGGAATTGTGCACACATGGCTGAATCCCAAATGGTTATTTGACAAATAGTTTGCACTGTATGAATGAAAGGTCCATGTTTTAATCTCTGTGTAGCACACTATAGATTGCCAGCTCTAATGTGGGAAAAGGGACGTCCATAGTTCGTCTGGAGAAAGTTTTAAAAAAGTCTCCTTCAGATTACAGATGTGATGTTTCCATAGCATTTATGTAATATATTTGTAATGTGCATCAGCTACAGTACTGAAATCAAGGGCGACTGATGTGGCACATATCATTACTTTTTCTGAGAGTTCCAGTAAGATGTAACAGCCAGAATGTCCCAACAACTGATGGAAAAATACAACTGGTAAAAATAAACATCAATGTGAGACTTCCATCCAATCAGCTTCTTGTTGCTATGCAGTCTGTGCCACCACGATACATGGTTTGCTGTTATTTACCGTCTCTTTTCTGAGTAACGAACAATGGGACATTGTGCACAGCACTATTACTGGATCACCTCTAATCAGTCTATAGTCAATAATTACATCAATGTTTACTTGTGCTGAGTTTTTGGATGGTGTCCAGTCATGATAGTTTTTTGTGTAGTTTTTACTCTTTAAATCTGATACATCGACAACAATTTAGTGATTGGTCACATCTGGTATTTAGCACTTTATTTTAGGCTAAATTAATTAACGAGAAGGAGAGAATGAAAACTGCAGCATGCTGATGGACTAAGTTACCACGGGAACACTTGAATCAAGCTATTACAGGAAGAGTAATTTTGCTCGAGGATGGGTTTAGGCTGCTCTGTGTTACTCCGACGTGATGTTTATATGCCTTGCAGAAAAGAAAAAAAAAAGAAATATAAAAGAAACCAGTAGCAAAAAATGATCCAGCCCATCTTTTATTAATCCAGAACATCTCAATGTTAGCTAAGAGTACAAATGATGAATGTCCATATGGTAGTAAACATCACTTATTACCATTATACAGGAAAACCCCGTTCAACAGAAAGACATTCAAGTTATTGCGGATTAAAACGTATTAAAAAACACTTCTTTCACGATCGCGTTTCAGGCTACAGATGATTTTAGCGCGTTTTGTTCAGCATGTATGATCAGAGTTGTGAAGCAGCTGCAGTCAGTTCAGGCCCCCAAATCAGTTTCTAAAAAGACGAATCTGTGTTACCTGCTGGTGTCGTCTGTGGCTAGAAACGTTCGACGTGTCTGAGCTCCCGGAATTCAGAACAGGAGCTTCAGAACAGTTCAGCATTCCTGCGTTCCATCTCCATGGCATCCGTTCTCCATGGCAACAGTTGCAGCAGAGACAGGGAGTGTTTTTTTTTTTTTTCTGTTTAGATTTAGGGCGAGATCAGCCCAACCAGTCCAGATCATCGTCTTCGCTATCGTCACCAAACAGAGGGGCGGGAGGGGGGCGTCCCTTTAAGCTCTACGGACCAATCAGAAAGCAGCAGATGTCAACAGTGCAAGCTTTACCTAAAGAATTCATCCCTAGCTGTAATATGCTCTTTTTCACAGCATACTTTAATTGCGTCAGGATTTTTATTTTTGTAAATATGAAGATTTATCCACTGTACAATCTGACCTAAATGAGAACACTGCTCACGTTTCTTGTCCTATTGCGTTTTTTTATGGGACTGTGGGCCGATCTTCCATATCATCCCACACAATGGCAATAATGCAAATGCGGACAAGTCGAGACAGAAGGAAATGTAAAAGGTTTCCATAGCAATCCGTACTTTTGGCCTGTCTGGATTGACTGATTAGGCAAAGGAAGACAGATTTAACTGAAAATGATGGCGTGATTAATGAACATTAATCTGGTTAGTTACCACTAAGATTAGGTCAAATGTTAGATCAGCAATGAAGATTCGAGAGTGTTTGTGAGTGTGTGTGGCCACATTCATGTGATCCCTGCTCACCAGCTCTTCTTCCTCGTCCTCGGTGGTGGGGGGCGGCGGAGGTTTAGTTGGGGCGGGGCTCTGGAAGAACAGCTCCTCTGAATTTTCCCTTTCTACCCTCTCAGTCGAGCTGAGAGAATAGCAGGGGCGAGAGGACGACAGGAGAAATGGAGAGAAAGAGGACTGAGAGTTTGAAACCTGGTCGTTTCATGCGATTTGTATCTAGATCGTATCTTCTATAAGATCTTTACGATTGATCCCACGTCGGGGTAAATTTTACTACACCTGGTAGGCAAATTTGTGCCCAGTTAATGCAAATCACCACGTAACTACTGTCACAGCTGTTCATCAACTCTGGAGGCTTCTTTTTTATACGTTTGCCGCTTAGAAAATCACAAACCCTTGTTTATTTTCCAAAATTTTGAATATAAAACTGACTTATCGTTTGATCCTAAGCAGTTACAATCTCCACCGAAAGCTCTCGGCTGCAGAACAGCGCTCAGAAGACGCATGAAATGACCAGATGTAAACCAGGTCTGGTGCGGAGTCTGGGGAACTCGGACTTATGATTTAAAGGTGGAGACGCTCACGCACATGCTATAAATCAGGTTAAAGCGTTGGGTAGTGGTTGTTAGTTTTCAAACTATGTCATTCTTTACAGTAGCAGCAATGATTTGGTTTAGGATTTGAAAACATCATCCCAGTGAACTACTACTCAAAGAAATGAAATCTTTCACGTCGAGATATCCAACTACTGCAGACGTCTGGCTGTCTGGGGCTAAAACACACGACAAAATCAGCATGAGTAAAACTTTTAAAAAGGAAGGAGTTCGATCAGCAGATTCACTCCAAACACTCATAATCGGTGCATTCATGGTTGATATTTTCATAGCTAAGCAGAAAATGGATGCTTTTACTAGAGATGGGCGTGTATCCTTAAACATAAATATGCAGATCTCAGCACGGGAGATTTGAATGAGGCTTATGTGGCATAAAACCTAGTTTTTTTTTGCAGTGGAGAGTGCTGTAAAACTAGAGAACACGGGGACACTAGCACTGATGTTGAGAAGTTTAGCACAATGGCTAACGGCAAAATGTGCAAGATTGTTCTGTAGCTCAAAGGGCTGTGTAACCTGACACAACACAAACTAACAAATAAACCACTAAAAGATCCGAATTAATCTGGCATCGACCAACTTTTATGCTGGTTTCAATAAATTAGCATCAAAGGGGCATTTCGGCCTTAAAACCCCATTTAATAGTAGATTAACAGTTTTTAAATTTTAACATTATATCCCTCAGCCTGGTTCAAAATCTCACTACGATACCAGGCATGCCATCGGCAAATACATCCTTCAACCATTCGGAATCTACTGACAAGAGCCAGGAAAAAAACACCCATCCCTAAAGGTTTTCTTGAATATTTAAAGAGTTAAAATGTTTAAAATACAGGAAGTGACCCTCCAGCACTGAAATGAGTGTTGATGCTTTGCTTACCTGGTGGGCTGGGTAGCCGTTACTTTGTCGTCGTCCTGCAGAGAACTTGGAGGCGGCGGGGGATTCTTTGGGGGTCCAATGGGTTTTGACTCAACTGGCTCAACTGCCTCAACAATCTTGACCTCTTCAGGCGTGACGTCACACTGAAGACCTGCATTTTCACCCTCTTCGTGAGCAACTACGTTCTTCGTCTGATTCTGAGGTTCTCCGCCATTACTGTCTGCAGGCTGATGATGATCTTCCGGTTCCGCGTTGACACTCTCGGTCTCCTTCGCTTCTTCATTCCCTCTGACAGCTTCCTGACTTCTCTTTTCCTCCTCCACCTCTCCACCATGTTCCTCCTGTACCTGGTCTGGAACATCGTTCCTCTCCTCTGTAGCCAGCACCTGGCCATCTTCCTCCTCTTCTTCTTCACCGCCATTCACATGGAGCTCATGCTGAAGGCTCTGCAGCTCAGGCTGTGGTACACTCTCGCTCTCTTCCTCTTCTTGGTCTTCCTCTTCCTCGTTGCTCTGGGCTGAGGGAGGGTCTGCTTTAGAGAGCAGCTGAAGGGTGACATTCTACACAAACCATAGAGAAAAAGGATTACAAGCTATATATGTGCATAATCAGTCAAATTAGTTTTCAGTTCGACTCCTTTTGATCAAGTAACCGAGGCAGGACAAATGTGCAGGACACGTTTGTTTTACACTGACTTGCTGATTTTAAAAATCATGCATCGGTTTGCAGCTGCATCCGTTTGCGATTAATATAGATCTATTTCTGCCACATCACACATTCTATCAGTTCATTAATCATGAAAATGTGAAGATTAGCTTCCATCAAAATTGAAATGGAGGAGGCAAACCTTAATGGTGTTGACGAGCATTCTCAGCACATCACTGCCTGTGTACGTCTCGTGGAGATCAAACTCCCCTCGCAAAGAATGGAACACGCCGTTCATCACACGTTTAACCTTGTGGATCACACACACACACACACACACACACTCTGCTTGTTTGTTCGGATGGACATGTACATGTTCACACAGTCATGGTTCTGATTTGGTTCGTTTACCTCTCCTGCAGTGTCTGGCTGCTGCTGCTGCTCCGCCAGTCTCCTCTCCAGCTCCAAAACACGAGCCTCTCCCTGCTGCTTCAGTAACAGTGCTCTTTGCTCTAATGCAGAACACTGAAACACACCATCACGCACAGCGTGTGAACGAGGACACTGATAGCATGACGCCAGAGAAACCACAGATGTGTATGAAACAGCTGAATGTTTTCGATGAAGCAAGACTGAACGATATGGAGAATGTTCAACATCATGATGATGCATACGCCCACATTCGTGTAGCAGTGTGTATGCAAATATGTCCTGAGTCACGCTGAAGTACCACCTACTCAGCTGACATCCCCTGAAAACCTCCACTGGTAACCATTCATCCTTGGCAGCCCGTGGAGGTGAAGAAATCAGCCAGACCAAAACAAGTCCAAGGAAACAGACACAGCGTCAGAAAGACTGAACGAAGCTTCCTTTATCTGCTTGCCCTGATTTTGTTTGGTCTGTAGACCGAGATGCAGATGAACGCTAGGTGTGAACAGGGCTAAAGTTTAGGACTCAGGGCTTGTCTTGACCTCAACTTGAGAACAGCCTGCACTGACTGGAGACTTGAGAGTAGCGTGTCAATATTAGAGAGTTACTAACCCTTGTAATTGGCTCACTGCAATATCAGACCTTCCAAGGTCAATACATTTACAAATAACAGATTGTGCACCCACACTACTGACCTTTCCCCTTAGGGCTTGGAGTTCCTCCCCCTGCTCTTGTTGCTGTAGTAACCGTTGCTCCTCCTCCTCCCGGGAATGCTTAAGAGCAGAGAACTGAGGAAGAGAAAGGCTTTAGTGTCCTATAAGGCTCAGCCAACCAGCTGCCCTGTTCATGAAGGCAAGCTTTGTAAGATTTCTTGTTCGGGGGTTTTTAGGCGTGGAAACACGTCTTTGACTGTGAAAGAGTTTGCAACTGGATATGTGTGTAACTGAATTATTGTAGCCCTTCCAGATGTGAGGAGAAATGTTTATAGCAGTGTGAGGCCATGTGGAGTGGAGCTTCAGTCAAATACTTTGATAGTGAATATTCAGACAGTTTCCAGTGATGATTTTTGCACCTCTATCAGTCTGATGCGTGCATACCTTCTCCTGCAGCTGCGCGAGTTTGAGCTGAAGTGTGTCTCTCTGCTCTGTCAGTTCGGTCAGTTGTCTGCTTTGTTGCTCTCGTGCTGATGCTAGTGCCTGCTCACATTTAGCCTGCCACTCACGTTCCACATCAGCCTGTATCTGGGCTAACTGCACATGCGCACACACACAAATACTCGTCATAAGTATTAGTACAAGTAAAGTAAAGTAAACAAAACGTTAAGAACTTCTTATCAATATACTGTTAGGCAAGTGAGTATTTTGACCATATCATCATTTTATGCATATATATCACATCCAAGCTGTATAAACGTGAACACTGATTGCATTTAAGCAGATCGGAGGTAAGGAAGACTGAAACCTGAACCACTGAACAAGACACATCAGCTGAAATGTCAAGACTGGACCAAGAGATATCTCAATTATTTTTGAAGGTTTGATGGAGATGAGATGAGAGTGACTATTGATAGACCAGATGGATGGGCCTGTGGCTGGATCAGTAAAGGACACAGAGCTCCACCTCCACTCAGAAGCCAGCAAGGTGGAGGTAGGGTACTGGTATGGACTGGTATTATTAAAGATGAGCTAGCTGGACCGTTTCAGGTTGAAGATGGACTCAAAACAACTCCCAAACCTACCACCAGTTTTTAAAATACTTTCTTCAAGCTGTGGTTCAGGAACAACTCTGCATCTTTCAAGAAGACCATGATTTTCTGCAGGACGAGGCTCCATCACATGCATGGAAGTTCTCCCCTGCGTGGCCACTAAACACCTTAAAGATGAAAGAATAACGACCTGTCCCCCTCCCTCACCTGACCTAAACCCTGTCGAGAACTTGTGGACCTTCTTAGACGGGAGATTTACAGGGAAGGAACACAGTCCACCTCTCTGAACAGAGCCTGGGAGGCTGTGGTCGCTGCTGCACAGATGAAGAAACTGACCGACTCCATGAATGGAAGGATTATGACAGTTATTGAAAAGAAGGGCGGATTTATTGATCACTGAAATGTCAGAAATGTTTATTTGAACATTGAGTTGTTTGTTATTCTCACTTTAAAAGATTAAATGAACAAGTGAGATGGAAAAATTCATTTTTTATTTAGTTGTGCACTAATAGCTGCCTAATAATTGTACACATATGTATCCCCTGAGAACGTTCACGCTCACATTTCCTTTGTAAAAGATTCAGGGTTTTTAACATTAAAAGGAATCTTCAAAATACTCACTTGCACACAGTGTATGTATATCTATATTCCACATATCTAATTCTATCATTACATAAAGTAATAAGTATATAATTATGGCTAATATTATATAATTCTCTATAAGTCATGAATGTATATATCCTAACTCCTTTACTGTTCCCCCTAACCCACTCTTTAGACTTTAACAATAGCCCACATGGATATAATTGACCACAATCACACTCTGTTCCTGTCCGCCCCCATTTTGGGGAACGCTTCTTTGTCCCGCAACAACAATGGAGATACGCGCATTCTGACAAGGCCAAGTCCACTTTAGTCCTTGGATCCGTAAAACTATAAATATATTTACCGGAGTAGGCTGGCAGGCGGTAATTCATCACAGAACGGAAGTGGGTGCTCAAGGAGCTCAGTGCATCATGAGACCCTTCAAAAATGCAAAAAGCATGGACTGTGTTCAGCAGCAGTATATACTGCATGCAAGGCCTCCTAGTTCTGAACTTCTCCTAGAAGTTCTGCAAAAGTGTAACTAACGTGCCCGGATGTACCAGGATCCTCTGCATTTTGAGGCTGTTTTGCAGTCGAAGACCTGTGCTGCCATCTTAAGAGCAGTGAGGCTCACCAAAACCCCACTACACCAACCAGCAGGTCTTAAAAATAGTGAATTATGAGGCCTTGGCAACAGCGTGGCACCGTGTGGGTATCTGGCGATTGCAGACGTTCAGTCAAAGTCACTTCAGAGTGGTGATAGAGGACATGCAGTTGGTTGGTTTGAAGGAGGAAGATGCAGAAGACAGGAAGAAGTGGAAACGGATGATCCGCTATGGCGACCCCTAAATGGGAGCAGCCGAAAGTTGAAGAAGAAGAAGTCATTCCAGTAAGAGTGTTAGACTGTACCAGTATGGCTATTAAACATGGACATGGGATTAAAAAGTGAACGTTAGATATGATCATCTATCCTTCCATCTTAACCAGGGTTGTCCTGGAGACGATCCCGATGCTTTTGACGCTTCCAAAGTGGATGTAGAAGCTTACATTTCTAGAAAGTGATGATTTTGTCATTGTGGAACCCACCGCAGCAGGGGGCAGCCGAACATCCGTCACCCAGGGAGCAATGCTGGGGGAGGTACCTTGCTCAAGAGTGCCTCAGGGTGACATACTGGTCTGGGACTCAAACCAACAACCTTCTGATCACTGGGACAAGGACCATACCACTAGGCCACAGCTGCTCCCAGCTTCATAACCAGTGTAGATCAATTTATAGGGAGTAGGAAGGCTCTGGAGAAACACAGCCATGATCTCGTGCTAGGTTTTAGCAAATCCCTCTTATCTCCATGTCCAGAATACTACAGTGACAAGGAAAATCTCATTAATATCATAAACAGATAAAATCTTGAGAGAGTGGTTTCTGGGCAGCATTGTACTGTATACACAGAGTGAGTCCAGTTTCATATACCTTAATGACAGCAGTGAGCACTGAGCTGCTCAGCACACCAACCAATCAGCAGACAATAACCAGAATGCCGACCAATAAGCTCAAAGTAGCTACAATGCTAAAAGATAAGCAGGCAGTAACCAGAATTCCAAGCAATCAGCACTCAATATGTGAAAATTCCAACCAATCAAAACTAAGCAGTTTTCAGGATATAGTGTGTCAAAATGCCAACCAATCAGCACTTTGATTCCAAGATGCCTTGCCAATCAGAAATGACCTTATTTTTTTTTTAAGTTCTACATTCATCTTTATGCAGTTTTTAAAATTTGGTGTAAAAGACATTTTATTAACATTTTTATAATTAGATTTAATGTGGTATAAAGAATAGAAAGGCATCTTTAAGCATGAAAATATCAAAGTCCATGAAGAACCCTGAGCAGTGGCTTCAAGAGTGCGCCCTCTTTTGGCGATCTGGGGTTTTACATGATCCAAGATGCTTCAGTTGGTTTGGTCACCTGCACGTTATTGGTTTTAAAATACTAAGTAAGGAGGTGAAGCCTGTGTGTGTGTGTGTGTGTGTGTGTGTGTGTGTGTGTGTGTGTGTGTGTGTGTGTGTGTCCTCCACTGCAGCAGCTGTTTGGATGCACTGCCAGAGAAGCCCCTCCATCCCCCACACAGTCAAGGCCACAACGAGCCGGTAGGTAGTGTGATCCTACACACACACTCACCATTCATCTCCCCCAGCCCAGGAGAGGAATCATTTTGGATGAAGCATTTCAGACATTACTCACATTACTGTATTTTACTTTTTTCCTCCATGTTCTGTGAATGATTTCTTTATATTGAATGATCTCAAGAAGGTGAGCGTGAAACAAAAACCCCTCCAAAATCCAATAAAAGCCCCAGGAGAACAAAGCACCTGCATCCTCCAGAGCTTTACAGTCACCTGCTGCTGTCCCCACGCTGCCCCAACACACACACACACACACACACACACACACACACANTATATATATATAAAAAAGACAAACATTATTGAAATATTAAAATAAAAACATTATAGAAGCTGTTTATGTGGATTTTTACATGTGAAACTTTTATTTTAGAATTAATTGCATACTAATGATCAATGATCAATAATATTTTAAAATCGAGCTTGATTTTTGTGATTTTTACATCCCTAACATCCACATACTTGTAGAACAGCTTGAGTAAGAAGACGTTTATGGGACGGCTAAAGCGGTGATAAGCGTCAGTGCGACATGTGGGAAAAGCACGTGTGTGTACGATGAACAGTGACTGGCTAATAAATGGCAGGGAGAAAACCAAAAATGAAGTTTTGATGGGAAGTGAGCAGAAAGAGCACAAATGACATAAATGGCGAGGGATGGAATAAGGGCATAGACCTGAGGAAGCTCACCGGGTTCCTGCTCAGGTCCTGTGGTCGTGCAAACTGAGAAAAGAAAGTAGTCACTACCACCAAATGGCCCCTAAACCTGTCAGACTAGTCATACCAGCTGAAATAAGCAACTGTGCAACTGGAGATTATCATTAACAAACAGCACAGAAAATGTTAGCAGGTCAGACGGAGAGTTTAAAGGAACAGTTTGGCGTAAAAATCAGTTTTCCCTCTTTAACCAAAGTCGATTAGACATGTCTGTGTGCTGATTAAATTTTGATCTGGAGACTAAAGCAGCTAGTGATGAAAGCTTATAGTCTCTGATTAGCATCATGTGAAATGCTTGCCTTAAACCACACTGAATTAAGGAGTCTTGCAGACTTAGTCATGTGGTTTCTGACACTGCACTGCTATCTAACATGGATCAAAGTAGGGCTAAAACAGAACTCTCAGTCTTCCGACAGTTAATTCACATGACTTAAGCCCCTAATTTGATGGCAAAATGTAAAAACTCGACTTTGACTCATAAGGCTGAAGTCTGAGTTGATTTTAAAGTGGATAAAAAGAGGAATCTCCCAGCAGAACATGTGCAACGTTAGCACAGTATCAATAAGCTCCACTCCATTCTGAAGCTTTGAACTGCTTTTCCTCGTGGTAGCGTAACAAAAACTGAGCACGGTCTATTTAAAAGTGTTGATTAACTTCTGCACTTTAAACAGATGTAAGGCACAAGGAAAAGAAAGGACCAGGAAGAGATGAAGTTCAGATCTTCAGCTTTTCTCAAGATCATCGGTACTTGCTATTTTTGTTCTTCTGTTTGTTTTCAGGTTCCATTCATGTTAATGAGATTTTAGTTCCATTGTCATTTGCTAATTAGACACTTTAAAAACAGAAAAAGTATATAACAGTAACAGAAAAGTATATTTTAAGACTAGGAAGCATCTGCTCTGTCTCAGCCTCTGGCGCCTGATATGTTCTTTTGTGATTTTGCTGCACCTTGTCCTGCTCTGCCTGCAGTATTCGAGCCTGGCTCTGTTCTTTAGTGTTCTTCATGGAGTCGTTCCGCTGCTCCATTAACAGATTGCTCTGCTCCATGTACCTACACACACACACACACACACACACACACACACACACACACACAGCATATTTCAGCGATCAGCTTAAACAACTATGCAACACAACCAACGGATGGTCCATTTGTGGGGGCTGGAACTGATTTGAGACACAGCCCTGGCAATACAGTGCTTGATGTGAGATATAATTATGTTAGATCATGTTCTTTAAGCAAATAACTGCACACTTTTGTTTAAGAATAAGTTAAATCCTCTAACAGGAACAAACCTAAATATAGCATTTTCTGCCATTTCAAGGAAACAATTTGTAATCGAGCTTGGATAGAATTACGCTCTGATGACAGATTGGTGAAAAGATGGATGGACAGTATTTAAAAAATCTCATAGGACATCAAATCTAAAGTAAGACACAAATATGGGGTTAATCAGATTTTCTTTTCAATTCGCTTAAAGGACCTTTCAAGGGAGGCCGAATTGACTTTTGCCTCGATTCTCTTTGGGAACACAAAGGATAACTAGGCATTCCTGACCTCTGATTCTGGTTGATGAGCTCTCCTATCTTGCGGTTCTGCTCTTCAATGCGTGAGCTCTTCTCAAACACTTCTTTCTTCAGGCACTCGTTTTCCTGAACGAGAAGAGCACAGTCAGACCTGCTCTCGAAAGACGGCATCTGCTGCAAACTCAACCGGGAAGAAAGGGTTGAGGTGAAACTTACTTGGATAATGCGCTGAATGTTGTGCATGATCATCGCCGTTTCCATGGAAACATTGGACAATCCTTGTGCCATCCCACCTTGCTTGTGCAGCTCCTCCATCTAACAGAATCAAATAAAAGGAACGAAAGAGTGAAGGTGATGATGAAAGGAAGGGGAAGAGACAGGCTGGGAGACAGGGAAGCAAAAACCCAAACCTTGGAAGATAACTGGTCCACTTTGTCAGCCACTTTGCCGATAGCCAGTCGGATCTCTGTGTTGTGCTGCCTTGCCTCCGTCATCAAGAAGGATGTGACATCACTTCCTGGTGGTCCTAAGCAAAACATTCAAACTTCAATAAAGATGAACTCAACTGACTACAAATGATGCTCCAACTAAAAGTGTTAGTGTAGTGTTAAAAGGATTAGCTGGGTAAGACACTACACCATACATAGACACTATACATACTGTTAGTGCTGTAATTCTGCATGTTGTATGAATGTGTAGGTTACCTTGGTAAGGCACAGTCTGCGTTGGGTAAATTGGTCCAACAGGCTGCGAGAGAGAGAGAGCTACAGTGAGTACAACACTAGAAATCAATACACACGCTCAAAATACAGATTCATAATTGGCCTCTGGAAACAATTAGGTCACCAACTCCAAAAAAGGGGGTGAAACGTGGTCCAGTTCCAGTGTATACAACCAGTCTGTTTACCGTCAAAGAAACGGCTTGTCTGAAACCCAGCTTTCCCCTTGCTCTATATATGCAGTGCATCAGCCAGTTCCTGGTATCAAGTTTCATTAATTGTAATATAATGCACTTTATTGCTGCTTTACATCTTATTCAGTAGCTAATGGTAAATGGAAGCTTACAAAAGGCTTGCAAAAGACGTCAGACTGCAGGGCTGGTCTTAAGGCATACTGGTCTTAAACTTTGGTAAGTTGGTGATCAATAAATACATTTAGCTGTTATAAAATTACAATAATAGGAAAAAAGCTTGTGTGTAGGAGCAGACTGAAGCCCATTTTTTGCCCATTAAACAATTTGCTCTGAATAAACAGATTTTCAATATCGAAATAATTTAAATATCAATATTTGAAACTACAGTTTAAAATATTGTCAGACTATGACAATATAGTTTATTCAAACTATGGGCAATTAACTTGCTTAGAACTTTTCTTTTGGAAGGATAAAAGTAAATGTGATGATCGATATCAAGCTGTTTTTAAAAATCTGATTCTCCACAGAGGGGCGCTATAGACACTGAAATCGCCTGTGATTTTCGCTGAAAACAGGATCGCATTAAAATGTGCTTCATTACTGGATTACAAGTACAATTAACAGTGACACCCCTTAACAGAAGTCTTCACTGACGAATCGATAACTGATCTCAAAGCAGACATGGCCAGCTACTTTTGGGGGGGAACGAGAAATTACTCAGTTGATCTCTAGTCAAATTACTTTTATCGGTTATTGGTGCTTTAAGAACATCGCCACACAAGTGCTGGTCCATCCTTACCTGAAAGGCATGAACCGCTGCAGGCATGACAGGCTGGGGATGGGCTGTCGCCATGGAAACAGGCATCAAGGCTGTTGCTGTGGTCGTTAGAAAACGTGTTAAGTCACACCCATACATGAACAACTATAAGCACCTTACTTTGTCTGACTTCCAACCTGCAGAAGCACCAGCCTGACATTGTGCTGATGTTTACTGATGAGGAGCTACAGTCCTGCTCCGATCCTGGAGGGCTGGTGTCCTCCACAGTTTGGTAGTTGCCTTCTCAAACACACTCACTAAACTTGGCAATGATCAGGTGAGCTGTACCAGGTGAGTTTAAGCCGGGAATTCACCAAACTCTGCAGGCCTCTGCCCTCCAGGACCAGAGTTGCCCACCCCTGAGCTACATGTTTAAAGGAGAAAGGATTCTCACTCTGTAAGGAGGCTGAAGGAGCAGAGGAGAGATGAACAGGCTGAGGAGAGGGAGCGGCAGGACGCTCCTTCAGTCTGGACACGCTCGGGTCCTACAACACACACAGAGGCGCGGTGCCACATTGACCTTTTAATGTCAGCGTTTATAAAAAGGCCCATATTCTACACTTTTTTTTTTTTATTTTATCTGTCCCCTAGGGTCACTTATGACATTTACTCCATATTTTACCTCTGTACATATTCAATACTGCTGCAGATATTGCAAAATGACAAAAAAATACTTTCAAAATGAGCCGCTGCAGCTTAATTTCCACAAACGGACCAAGGATGAATGATACATGCATTCTACATAAAACATTTTTTATCATAAAAAAAAGTAACAAGGACATTTTCTGCACTTCAGGCAGCATTACCAAATGTCTCAGTGAAAGCAGTAAGAAAACGTTCATGTCACTTAGTAAGAAAACAAGAAGCCTAAACATGCACATCCTCTTTATTTCCCCTTTCATACCTCCAGTTCAGAGTCACTGGACTCTGCTTGTGACGATGACGAAGCTGTGCCGGTGAGGAAGGGCAACATGGGCTGGCCCATCTTGGCCATGCGGGAGATGAGTTTGGCTTTGGTGGCATCTGGATTCTATGAGAGACAAAAGCAGAGTTCTGTCTGCTATGATGTGGCTTTTGGTTTGGTGCCAAAAATGCAAGTGAACAAAGAAACGAAACTAGAACTTTTGTACGAAGGTTTCTCTTGATTATAAGCAAACGGAAAGTGATGAAGCTACTCACAGACAGCTGCTCACTCAGGGAGTTGGATTTAGCTCTGAGTGGTGGCTCGCTGAAAGACGAAAAATCAAGAGAGAACAAAATTCATTCCAGAAGAACCAGACTTTCTTCTTTCAAAGTTCAAGTTCAAAGAAAGACATTTAAAGATGCCCAAACTTAAAACTGAATCCAAACCCAAGGAGTTACTGTGGAGTAACTCCTTGGCGCCAGAATCTTGTATTTTTTAATGTTTGAAACAAGAACCGTTCTCATAGTTTGTCTCTTAATTTTCAGTTCAGTCCCTGTACCTGACCAGTTTCAGTGGATTTTGTGTTCGTTAACTCAAACACTCACTTGTGTATAAACCAGTGTCTGGTGTCTCGGACCTGAGCCTCCATGACTTGTTAGCAATATTAGCTTCAAAGCTCTAGGGTGACTCCAAAGAAGCAGTTCGCACTAGTGAAAGTTTGGGCCTCCTTTGGTCACTTTTAGTCTCCTAGCCTCTGCAGCACCCCCCCCCCAGTGGGACTACTGGTACCTTGGTTTGCCGGGTGCTGAAACAATGCTAGGGGGGTGCTGGCTGATGTCAGACCCCAGGTTGTCCATGCTGGGGGCAGGGGAGGGGACGGCCGATTCTCTGGAACCCACAGCCATCCTCTCAGAGCCGCTGTCCTTAGCGAATTTAATCTACAGACACAATGAGGAGTAAATTCCTTATAAATCTATTCATTGAACGTCCACACACTAGAAGTTGCACAACTATATATTTCTTCTTCTTCTTTTTCTTTTGCCTGCTCCCGTTTAGGGGTCGCCACAGTGGATCAACCGCCTTCATTTCTTCCTACCCTCTGCATCTTTCTCCTTCAAACTGACCACCTGCATGTCCTCTTCTCCTCTTTCCTGGCAGCTCCATCTTCAACATCCTCCTCCCAATATAATCCTCGTCTCTCCTCAGGACATGTTCAACCCAGTGCAATTTTGCTTCTCTAACTTTGTCTCCAAAACATCCAACCTGATCTGTCCCTCTAATGTACTCATTTCTAATCCTGCCCATCCTCATCACACCCAATGAAAATCTCAGCATCTTTAACTCTGACACCTCCAGCTCCGCCTCCTGCCTTTTTGTCAGTGCCACCGTCTCCAACCCGTACAACATAGCTGGTCTCACTACTGTCCTGTAAACCTTCCCTTTTACTCTCGCTGGTACCCGTCTGTCACAAATCACTCCAGCCACTCTTCTCCACCCGTTCCAGCCTGCCTGCACTCTCCTCATTACTCTGAAATGCTGATCCCAAGTCGGATCCCAAGAACACTTAAAACCAAAAAGAGTTTTTCAGAAATTAGTAGTATTATTTATATATCTGGGTTTATGCTTCAATAACTTGCTTTCTGGATCTAACCCTAACCCTAGGATACCATATATACTGCTTACACTTATTTTCTACTAACAACAGGCAATAACCCTGACAGGCCACCAGCCTTTGCAACTTCTATCCATTACCTGAAACAACTTAGTATCAGTTTTTTTTTTGACAATAATGTATCCAAATAAGTGTGCAGACTGTTTCCTCACCCTGCGGATCTCTGTTTCGAACACCAGAGTGCTGTCTGCTGGGATAGTGCCTGGAACCCCCTGAGAACCATATGCTAGTACAGGGGGAATCACCATTAGACGCTTCCCTCCTTTACACAGGCCCAACATTCCCTCCTCCCAGCCCTGAAAGAGCACGAGAGAGATGTGAGTTCAACTTCACATGTTGTTCAAAATTAGAATCTTTTATCCAGGTCTCCTCACCTTGATGACTTTTCCAGCACCAAGCTTCAGTCTCAGCAATTTGTCTTTATTCAGATTGGAGTCAAACATCTGCAAAGTAAAGTAAACAAGAATGTTCATGTCTTTCTTATTTGATTAGCCTTAAAAAGATTATTGTCTGCAAAAAAAGAAGCCCTGTATTAATCGTATCCAGGAGCAGCATCAATTTCTCTAGACGCAGTGGCCTGTGGGATGGAGCATTCATTTGTATTAAGTATGCTTTATGAACTCCAGATTAAAGAAAAATGGTTTGAGGTTCAGCGTTAATGCAGAAAACGACATAGAGAAACCTCTCTTAAGTGTTGCGAATTAATGCCAAAAATAATAATCAAGTATTAAATGCTTTACTGTCCCATTTTTAATGTGTTGCAGATTCATACTGTCTGCAATGAAATTAATGTCTAAGTTAAGCAAATCATGTTTGCATTTCCCCACACCATTCCAACTTCAAATGAGGGTGGACATTCCCACCTGCCCAATGCTGTGATTCTGCAGCAGCCATCCAGTGTAAGCCACTTCCAGTGAGTCCCCGTTCTCCACGCCCTGACCCTCACCCAGAACCAAGTCTTGGATCATGACCGTCTCCAGTTGTGCATTGCAGTTCACCTTAGCCAGACAAACCTGTGACAGCCACCCACAGTGTGGGAGGAGTATTAAAGTTTTAGTTTACCCACAGGAGCATAGACAGGCTCAGGCTGACTCTAATGCCAGTGTGCCTTGCCTAAAAAATAAAAATGCAGTCGTTCTCACCTCCTTGCAGAAATCTGTTGCTGCTTTCTCAGATTCGAACATCAGGGACCAGTTCTGCCTCTGGTCATCATAAAATGTGCAGTAGTTACTAGGCTGGACCTGGAAAAGAAAAGAACAGGTTGGGGCTGTTAGACACAAATATTAATGTAATTCAAATATATGTAAAAAATACTCACAGTGAAGTTGAAGGCAGAGTGGATCCTGGCTGCCGTCACCTGTCTCTGCTGACTAGCATAGAGCAGCAACTTATACTGAGATGGAGGGGGGGGAGGAGACAATCAGTGAAAAGTGAAAGTGTAGTGAAAGTTCTTGTCATTGTGAGTACACGGCACAACACATAGTGAACCACAACAAAATTACAACTCTGCATTTCATCCATACACACAAACACATGCAGCTATTGAAAGCGCCCGGGGAGCAGTGACGGGGATGGTGCCTTGCTCAAGGGTACCTCGTGTAAACCTACTGGTCTGGGATTCGAACCCACAATCTTCTGATCCTGGGGCCTAATCCCTAACCACTAGGCTCCCACTGCCCAGACCAAGACACATGCAGAAATTAAAATCAGATTAAGTTTTAAATCATATGAATCATGTTCATATAATTCAGTATCGAAATAAACTTACATAAAAAGACAGAAAGGTACTCTTTCCATTTACATGTGATGATGACACCCACCTCCTTGGATGTGTGGTTTCCTAAAACTGCAGCACCCAGTTTGCCTTGCTTCATATACTGTCCATTAACACTGTAAAGAAAAAACCCTGCAATTATATTTTTCCCTCCATTTTTAGTATTTTTTTTCTCATCTCTGGAGTTTATCCAACAAAAAAAAGTCACCCACACACCGTGTAGCAGTGGGCTACTATATCCTGTATCCAGGGAGCAGTGATGGGGACAGTACCTTGCTCAAGGGTACTCCGGGCATTTGAATCCACAACATTTGAATCAGATCTTAACTGACGTGTGCACCTATTGTTGACGCAAGTCTTTCAAATGCTTGAATAAAAGATCTCCATAAAAAGCAACAGAATGGCACACGCTGGAGCAGCTGCACGTGAACCGCCATGGCCACCATGCCATTCTTTGCTTTTGGGCTGAGTCGGGGTAGCAATTGTCTAAATTTTATCATTCAGTATAAATACCTGAGAACTTCCAAGGAAACCCATACATGCAACACCTTATGAATCACCAAAGCTTGATAATAAATTGTTGGATGCCTTCGCAATGGCACACTTGGTCTCACTAAAGTTCTGGCCGAATTCAATTAAACCCTTAAGGCAATGTTCAAGCATAGCATCTGGTCATGTAATGTTCCAGCATCTGGTCATGTAATAGACACGACATAGTCCAGTAATAAATCTGATTAAGAGAACGCTGTGCTTACTATCTGTAGGCATGAACTGCTGTTGCAAAGAGTACTGCTGGTGATCCGAGAGGAGGAGCTGGCTTTTGAGCGGGTGCACCTGAAAAACAATGTTTTTCATTGAATTTTCCAATGAAGTTTCATTAAATATATAAGCAGGAAATGTATCCCAAAACATTTAAACACAGCAATGCAAAAATGACCAAAATACACCAAGAGCCGCTCAAAACACCCACCTGAGTTAAGCGAGCGGGGCTGTTTGGGGGCTGTGTACTGGAATGACTCGTTGCCCTGGCTGGCTGCCTGGTCAAGGCCAAACAAAGACGCCAACTTTGCCCTGAGAGAAAGAGACAGAAAAAGAAATCCTTCAATCAGCAAAGACTCTCAAACATTGTGCTTCAAACAACAGACCAGGACAAAGACAATTTTACAAAGCAAACCTTTTTTTTTTTTTTTTTTTTAAACAAAATGTTTCTGAACTTTCTGAACTCTAATTATTTTAATACATTTTCTTAATATTCCTCATTTTTATTTACTTTTATATTAATATTAAACACATTCATGTTTTCTTAATTCCTTCACAATATAAAAATATTATTTTTAATAAAATAATACAATTAAGCTGGAACTTTCAAATGGTTTCATTCCTGTGATATCTTGAGATCTTTTTCAAGTACCTGTTTACATGACAAAAACTAAATAAACCGGTTTTCTTTCCACTTTCTCCTAATGTACTTTCTGTTTAGCTGCATAAGAGTCCCTTTAGTATACCTGAAAATAAGACAATACATTTCCCAATATTATTTTATTATTTCCAATATGTGCCAGGTTTTAGGGGCATTCTTTAGCACAACGTACTCCGAACAGTTAATTGGTTCATTTGATCATATTTGAGAATTGTGGGGTTTGGAAAGCACAGCTCCAACAGAAACATTTGGGCCAATTTGCTTCAGCAACAAAACAAGTCTCAAGAATGCTTTTGAGAGCTAAGCTGGTCAGCACGGTCTGAGTCAGATGCCTTCAGTAAATCTAAATTCCTCCAGTCGACTTCTGCATAAGCCTAACAGAGAAATGTTCCCGGCACATGCATTGGCTTTGTCTTCAAACCCACAAGGGAAAAAGTTTCATCCAAAAAGAAATAAAAATAAATAGATAGATATGTGAATGCATAAAATGTACTTTTCATGTAATCTGCCATTGTCAGTATGTAAACACTTAAAATGTAGAATGAGCCAAACTATTAGTGTAAAATTTGTTTAAAATAATATTATACCAGTGATCCATTATGAATATCAATTTTTCTATCAAATTGTTATCTTGTATATAATTTGCACCTGCATTCCTGATGTGGGTTTCCTCCTTTTCGATTACACAAGCACAATTTGTTCACTAACAACGCCCCCTTGTGGAAAGATTAAACTGCTAAACACGGCTTAATAAAAAACTGCAAACTTCCTGAATATCAGACAATTCACCACGTAATCATTGAGTTGATTCTGTATGGAAATTCGTTTTAAGCGATTATTTTTTAATTTTTATTTTTTATTTTGATTATTTTTTAGTCTTAGTGACAACGGCAACATATAAAAACTCACTCCTACTGTAGGCATAAACCACTGACCCATGTATCTCTCTCCACACGTAGTCTGTGTCCCTGAAAGCTGCCATGCCAGCCTATTGGATTTTTCACACTTGGCTCTATTCCGCAGTCCAAACACCTGGCTTAGCCTTGTGCAGGCATTTGTGCCAAAATTATTCCGTCACATCCCGCTCTCCTTCCAGGTCGGATCCCCGTACAGTCGGAATAGTCCAAAGGTGCAGTGCTGGTCTAATCTTGGCCTATTGCTCCTTGCTTTGCTGTCCTTTTCCTCGGACTGAATCGAAGTCCTTTCTGGCCTGGCACATGTAACCCTGAGCATGTGAATGGCATTAACACACTACATACTCCCCCCCCCCCCCACTGCCCAATCCTTTCAGCTTTGCTTCCCAGCCCACGCAATGAGCTGAACTCCAAACCATATTCAACTTTTTTACCCTTTAACACCACAAGGCCACATACAGGATGGTAGGACTTTCCTTGAAAAAGTAAACACAAGCCCTGTCTGCACCATACAATAATAGGTTTGCCATTTCTACCACTAATCACATCTCAGATGACATCTTTTTAGTAATAACATTCATAAAATTGAATTTCAAGGCCAATTTCTTCCATTTTGAAGTCAATAAACCAGCTGCGATGTCTTATTTCATGCCATAAGGCCGGTTTTTGATTCTGCCGTCAGTAAACCAGCTGTAATGCCATGCTTCCTGCCACCAAAAGCAGGTGTATCAACAGAAATGAGAACAATAAACTCTGATTTTCTTCAACTCTGTGACCCAGATGCATTTGGGAAGAGCTGTGGAAGGCCGGTCACATGATGGAGGCAGCAAAGGAAGAGCAAGTCATGTGCAGACAGGCATGTCAATGGGGAACACAATGGAGATCCATGTTGCACTAACTCTACCTGGAAGGTAAATCGACAGATTATGTGAAAGAGGTTACACTGACATGAAGCTGACCTCTGCAGCACACAATATTAAACACTTCCTCAACATGAAGGTACCTGCTGCACCATTTAAGGTGGAACGGATTTAACAGCGAGGCACTCATCTGGGGTTCATGCAGTTAAGGTCGTACTTGTTCTACTTCTTACCCCTTCCACCTTAAAACGGTGTAAACAGTCATAGGAGCGTGAGTCAGTAGTTGGGTCAGGTTACAAGGCTTTTTTGTTCCATAAGAGTGGCTAGTTTATATATAAAAAACAACATAAAAACAATTCCCAACTGTTAGCATGAAGCTAACACGAGCAGTGAACTCACCCCCCAGTTGGAGACATGAAATCTCCGTCTTCATCATCAGTAGCAAACATGTTTCCGACACTGGTGGTGCCCAAATGAAGAGTTTAAACCGCCGGGCTGTTTCACAAACAGCTAAAATACATCCAAAGTGACATTTGAGAGAAATATCGCCCGGTCATTGCGAGCTAAACTAACTTCCCTTTCGCTTCCCCCTTTCGGTATCAGCTGACTGCCCACCTGATGCCAACAGCGTGTGTGTGGGTGTCTCTGTATCTCCATCTGTCCGCATTTCGCCTCTAAATTTAGCGTTTTCACTTCTATTCGTCTATTTCATTCGTTTATTTCAGACATTCGCATCGTCGCTTCCACGGCACCTCTCTCTTTTAGCCTAATCGCTGAAAGCGCGTGGTTGCTAAGCAACCGCCCTTTAGTAAACATAGCGTTAGCTTAGCTGCCTAGCCATAGCGTTAGCTTAGCTGCCTAGCCAAAGCATTACTCCCCGATTAAACGCTCGTTTGATTTAAAGCGACTTTAACGATGACTTGGGTTTTTATAACATAGTTTTTACATGCTCATTGCGAGTTAGTCAGCCACGGTATTGTCATTTACAAGCATTTTTGAGTAGCGTGATTAGCTTTTCCAACTTGGCGTTAGCTAGCCACGGTGGGTAACTAATTCCTTGTGTCAGCGTGACGTTAAAAATATATTTTTTCAAAATTTTACATGCAAGCGGTGCATAGAGTACTGTTAAATTGCTGTGTGGAATGTGTTGTATAGAAATCGATCGACTGGTGAGGTTTAAACCGTCTTAGATTTAGTGTTCATAAATAGAGGTAAATTTGCAATAAAGTTTTTTTTTTTTTTTTTGGAGGAGCTCTACCTCTCTGCCTTGCTTTTCCATGCTTTAGATACAGTGTATCTTGTGTTGTAATGTTCATAATGGTTAAATAGAGATAAATGGAATAGGATTTTTGGGGGTGGAGGGGGAACCTGTATGTTCTTCTCTTCTTTGCTTTTCATAAGATTTGGAGAAACGAACACGAAAACCACTTTAAAACAATATCCTAATTCTAAGGTCAAATTTAGCATTCATAAAGGAATACCAGCAGCACCAGTAGATGTGGAATAGTTTTTAATGTTCATCATGGGTCCATAGGGTTAAACCGTTTCTTTGTGGGCTTTCTGGAGGACCGATGTGGAGGATTACGTGCTCCTTGCATGAACTTTCTCTGTTTAACAGTAACGAAAAACCACTCAACAACCATTTTCAGTCATCCGATGGTGTTTTAATGACTATTTTATGTTATTACCTTGTATGAGGATGCTTTAGACAGATGGACGTCTGGTTCTATGGGATTCACTCCTGTTGCAAACAGTTTTTCTGCATCGCATCACGTCATATCCTAACCGTGTAATCCTGCAGTACAAAATCTGAATGAATAAACGGTTTGCAGAGTTAATGAGTGTCCAGTATATGGCTATAACTCACATTGTATAATGTATTATGATTTTACAGATTAGTGGTGACCTAATCCAAGAAAATTTCATGATCTATGATTCCTGTTGTTTCAGGAAGGGATATGTGTATGACACTGGTGAAATCTATCCAGCATGGGGAGCCTCAGTGATGACACGCTGGACGAAGCACACTGTCTGTGGGCCTTGTGTCCTCATCCTTGCTGCTGGGAGACTGAGCAGCGTATTGCGAAAGGCATTTATCGCAGGGCAGTCAGAAAACCCACAAAGCGATGCACTCCTTTCCAGGGTATGTTTACAATGAAGAGGATTCCCTTTAAAATATTTGATTAGATTCCACTTTGTCCATGGACACATACAAGTACTTAAACAATGACGTAAAAAGTTGTCATTGTACACAGCACAACACTCAGTGAACCCCAACAAAATGCAGCCTCTGCGTTTCATCCATGCACACCGTGCAACAGGGGGCAGCTATTTAAAGCGCCCAGGGAGCAGTGACGGGGACGGTACCTTGCTCAGGGCAACCTCCTGGTCTGGGATTTGAACCCACAACGAGCCTGGGGCCAACTCCCTAACCACTTGGCCACCGCTTCCCCGAAATGCAGAAAATAAAAGTAGATTAGGACAAAAATAAATGTCCACACGCATCAATTTCTTCCTAAAAAATTTGGAGTACTGATTCATCTGACCACAATACATGTTTCCACTGAGTGCTTCACTTAGTGTAGTTTTTGCACAGTAAAGCTTTAAGTGGCATTCATGAATGTGACTCTTGATTCCTTGCAAGAAATATGCAAATCCAGTTCCATCTTTCGTTGAGGATGTTTTAAAACTTTAAATGACTTTCTCACACATCTGTTGACAAACTGGAGATCCCCTGCTCATCGTTGCTCCTCGAAGACTTTCCTTTCGCACTGCTTTTGTACCAAATCATAAATACACTGATCTGTATCACCTGTGTAAAACCACATCAGTATTTCATTAAATCTGACCTCATTTCTAGCCCTCAACTGCCTTCGTCCCAACTTTTGTTTGGAATGCGTTGCAGGCCTGGAATGATGAAATTCACAAATAAAATAAAGTTGACCGGAGAAAACATGAGGTGTTTTGGGTTCATACCGTCTGCTAAGTGAAAGTAAATTTTAAAATCATTATCTGCTGTTGTTATTATTGCAACACACGCTCGACTGATTCCTGATCAGATACCATACCAGTTTAAAAAATTTAGTTTTTTGCTTTAGATGGGGTTTTAATGTTCAGAATTCAAAACTTTTATGCACTGTATTCCACTGACATATTTCAGAGATGTTACCATCACTGACCGTGGTCAATGTGTCTGAGTGGGCTGGCAGGAGAAAGCGTTCTGGAGGGAAGGGTCTCTATAAGTCCACCAGTTTGGAGAACTCTAATTCTGAAGGATCTCTGCACAAAATCGCCTGCTTTCCTGTGCTTCCACAAAGAGAGAATTCACAGGGCTTTGAAAGGTGAGTAGTGTACATCATCAGGAGATAGACTGATGAAGTCCCATGCTGCCTTTTTTGATGCATGTACCACAAGTGCACACATTCAGCAATGCAGTTCAAGTCCGTTTGGAAAAATTTTTTAACCATGATTGAAGTGAAGCAGGATCTGACACTCAGAAAAAAAAGGTTTTTTTCCTTAGTTTAAAAATGCCAGCTTCTGTTCAAGATCAGAGAACAGAAATGGTCCAAAATAACTCGTTTTTTTTTTTAATTATTTTTTGTTAGATTAACCTAAGAAAATGGTTAATTTGCTGTAAAGGAAACCTTTGGCGATAGAGTCTTGAATTAGAGCCCAGAACATCATCCACGCATCTGCATGTTAATGTAGATCTGGATGCATTTACGATGCACTTGTATGTTCCGATGTTATTTGGGGTATTGAATTTTATGGTTTACGAGTTTAGCTTTATTACACAACCGCTAACTAAAGAAGCAAACTTGACACCCAACAGGTCTGAGGAACAAAATTAGCAAAAATGCAAAAAACAAAATTAGCTTAATGGTAAATGTTCTCCATGTGTTTTTTTGCATCTGAATTGTTTTGACAAATGAAACGATTCAACTCAGTCCAAAGTCATGTTGTTGAGAAGCCACTCAGATTTTAGTACTTCCATTGGACTGTTTTTCAAAAGAGTAGACATAATTGAGCAGGGACATGGCAAAAAAAAAAAAAACAACTGATTCTTACTTTACTCTTCATGGATTCCTTTTCCATGCAGTACAGATTCTTCAGGAATCAGATCAGCACCTTCAACATCACAAGCCAGCGGCATTAAAGATAAAGCAGTAAAAGTAGGTCAAATTCACCTGACCTTTAAAATATTCTTTCAGCAGTAAAAGCATGTAGAATATTCATGAATCAGTCCTTTAAACACAGGAAAAGTACCATATAAATATACAGTATATGCTAAAAATACAGTATGTACTGCTGTATTCATTCTTTGATCTAAGAAACAACTTGCATGCAGTTTTTCTGTGTGTGTGTGTGTGTGTGTGTATTGTTACAGTTAAATACAATGCAGATCAGCCCTCTGATTGCCTCTGAGTCACCATGGGGATCAGGTTCTCTGGTCTTGTGGGTCCCAAACCCACACTACATACCTCAGGGTTTTGCCCAGAAAAGGTATACAGGCATTAAAAAAAGAGCTGCTTTTCTAATTTTCTTGCTCCTCACAGCTTAATTGCTGTGCTTAATTCAGTCATTTTGCAAAGAAAGTATATATTCATGCAACTGCAGTTTATAATCAGCCACATATTGCTGGCATGTGCACAACGCTTAATACTGTAATTGACCAATTCATGCTTCCCTCTCAAATGTGCTCTTTTGTAGAAATCGTTGAGAACACTGGCAAAAAATCCCATTTAACTGAGGCATTGTGGTAAACAACTCAAATTACACACATTCACAGTGTGGAATTAGTTTTAACGCATGTTTTTGTATGTGTCTGAAAAGGGACACTCTCCAGCCTTCCAGTCCTGGCTGTTGTCCTCCTAGCTTGGATTATGAAACGCATTATAGCTTGGATCAGTTGTTATGTAGAAACAGTTTTTTCATTAGTCCGGATGGGATTTCCGCCAACCTCCTCTACAGCTTGTCCAATGTGGTTTTTATGGGCAGGGCATGAAAGTCGTTGCTTTTTAAGTCACTTGCATTGTTTGCTGAATGATTTTATATTGTGTTCTTAGGTTCTGAACTACATGTGCTCTCGTTTCTCCACCGCTAGGTCCAAATCTCCAAAGTATGCAGTGAAAGAGTTGGTCTGCCTTCCAGCTTGTCCACTGCAGGTTTCTAAAGTGGTAAGTAAAACTGTGAAAGACATCCCTCACCGATCATTAACGTTGAAGCTAATCTTTGGAAGCAAAATATAAAGAAATGAGCATCAGCAGATAGTGCACATTATTAAACCTAAAAACTTGATTAGCACTCTTGATTGTTGCCTCTTTTTCAGAAAGAGAATCCTAAAGGGATGAGGAAGAAGGTTAGTTTCCAACTAGCTCGTTCACCTTCTCACTTCAGAGGTGAAGCCGGCTCATCCTCTCCAGGTCACATTGACGCTGCCTCAGGCAGCAGCCCCATTCGAGAAGGGTGGAGACACAACACGGGCTCAAGTACAGACGACCCATCAACCGCCCTGCGGAGTGAAACCAGTCCAGAACATGAAGCCAATAGTGAAAACAGTACTTTGCTGTTGAGGAACAGACCTGTGGTCTTCCACAAAGTCCAGGAAAAAGGGGTCAAGAAAGCGAGCAATGGAGGCCCAGCATCATTCTACAAAATGGACAGCAAGGTCAGGACCTCATTCTCCCTTTCTTAAAGGGATTAAGTCACACTTTGTATTTAGGTATTCACTTGGTTCACATGGGTCAATTTACCCCTACTTTGCCCCCTATGGTTCCTGTAGTGTATTGCAGTCTGTCAGAATTGCTTTGTTGCTCGATTATAGACTGTCAGATTGACCCCAACGGAGATTATTCAGCTTTGTTGACTTTTACACGTCCATTGTCAAACATTACATTTCAAGCACATATTTAGCTTTTTATATTGAAAATATATTTTAGTAGTTAGGTCAGTAACAATAGTATATGGGCCTTAGCCACCAGGCCTCTACACTGGTTGCAGGCCCGGAGGGAAGTGAGACGAGAGGCTTATTTGATTCCATTTCAGCCCAGTTTGTCTTTTTAAGTGAAGTGAAGTGAAAGTGACTATCCTTGTCATTGTGAAACGCAGCACAACACAACGAAACTCAACCTCTGCGTTTCACCCACACACGCACGTTCAGCAGGGGGCAGCTATTGAAAGCGCCCGGGGAGCAGTGACAGGGACGGTGCCTTGCTCAAGGGTACCTCAGGGCAGCCTACTGTTGATCCGGGGCAACTCCCGAACCTGGGGTCTTCTTTTGGGGTCTTCTAATCACTAATATAGCACTTATGGGATATTCATGCTAATCTCGCATTGATTTGTACAGACAGGTGAGGAGAGGGTGGACTGGGATGGTCTGAGGAGGCAGGCGTACTTGTGGAGGAAGCACAACCTCCCTCAGAATAAAGATGGGAAGGTCACAGTTTATCCTCCAGGGGGTGCTATTGTATCTCAGGAAGACTTTTGCCCTATTCCTAAAGTGAATCTGCATCTCCCCTTCCACAGGTCACTGCCTGTAGGTGAGTGCATTTAATGAGTCTGTTAGCCTGTTCAGTACACTGAACCATTATGACATATAAGGTAGCTGATAAAACCAGCATACTTACAACTAAGCCTGCTTCAAACCTAACATTTTCATATTTTTAACCCGAATGTAGATCAGTCAAGACAGTTCAGTGTTTGTAAATGAATCTTTTGCAGTAAAGCTATAAGAATAATGTTGCTTTATAGTACTTGGGACAGTTGCTTTCACATGCTGAACTATTCCTAAACCTGGTTACAAGAATTGAGTTCTCTTTTTGTCCCCTTTAGCTCCTGCTGTGTGGAACAACGTGAACGGGATTTGGCGTTACGAGCAGTGCCGGCGTCCACTAATGTCTCAGAGCAAGTGTCTCCACAGCATAGGGACAGACACACTTCCCTCTGTCCACAGTAGTTCTTCTGTAGTGAGCCACAGCTCACTGCGCAAAGTGAGAGCCAACATGCAGACACACACACACCCACACACTCTCACACACACATACACATGCAATGCAATGAATTTTGTTTACATTTTTTTTGACTCTGTGCTGTACTTAATCCAATTAAATAGAATCATTATGACGCCTTAAATGAAGCATTTTGCACATTTGTCACAAAAAAAACAACACAACACAATCATTTTTTTAACGGTCCTTTAACATAAACTGGTCTTGTTTACTGAATAAATGACTCAAAGAAACATTGGGAACATCCAAGGATGCATATTTTACATGCCAAAAATGGTTTCCTCACTAATCAAGAAGAACATAAACTCCATCTGCCACAAAACATTGTGACGTCCCGCCACATCATCTGGAATTTTTGGAGACAAAGCATTGCTAAGGACAGAAAGCCAACAAAACATTCCTCAATGGCAGTTTCATGTTTGTAGTCAAACATGGTGGTGGCAGTGTGATGGTGTGAGGATGCATTGCTGCTGGGTGATTGGCCATAATTGACAAAACTATGAAGTGCTAGACACTCCTGCAGCAGAATGTCCACGTATCACTCTCAGATGTGAACCGCATGTGCGTGCAGATCATGCAGCAAGAGCTTTTCCACCACTGACTGGCTTAAAAGCACTGAAATCAAGATTAAGAAGTGGCCTAGATGCTTTGGCGAAATTAAAACCCTTCTCTAAAGAAGAGTGGGCTACGATGGGTAAACTGTTCTCCAGTTTTAGGAAGCATTTTGTTGTAATTGTTGCTGCTGAAGATGCCCAAAGAATTACATTTACTTAAATTTTAAAGTGTGGATTTTTCTTTGATAAACGAAACAATAGATTAGAAAGGATCAAACATGTTAACAGACACATATAACTGAAGTGTGACCATTTGTTTGCATGCAGATGTCAGATACAGATGTGACAGAGGAGGGTATTAAAGGAGCCGTCACTCCATTTAACTCACTGCTCAGCTGCCAGCATTTGAACCAGGGTAAGAAGCAATACATTATTTATAATATAACGACTAGGCGACATATCAGTATAATAAAGTGAAATGCATAATATTTACTGGGGTTCAGTTTTATGAATCTCTAAAAAACGTTATTAACTTTATTAACACTAATTAAACATCCCGTACAGGCTGTAGAGTAGCCTGGCTACCTCAAGCTGTGTGCACTTTAAAAGGCTGCTATATTACAGCTACCAAGAGGTTGATATGGAACATTAATGTAGAAAATAATATTAAAATCCACATGAGAAACTACTATGGGATTATAAACAAGTGACAAAACCATGCTGAATCTGTTAAAAAAAAAAAAAAATTGTGGCAGCGGTGGCCTAGTGGTTAAGGAGTTGCCCCACATTGGAAGATTGTGGGTTCGATTCCCTGACAAGTAGGTTGCCCTGAGGTACCCCTGAGCAAGGTACCGTCCCTGTCACTGCTCCCCGGGCACTTTCAATAGCTGCCCACTGCTGCACGGTGTTTGTGTGCATGGGTTAAAAGCAGAGGTCCAATTTCGTTGTGGTTCATGGTGTGCAGTGCTGTGACCTCGCAATGACAAGGGTTGTCACTTTCACTTTCATGACTCTAAAAAAATCAATCTTTTTAATTCCATCAGAAGTTCAGTTCTCACATCTCTCTCTGTGTTTCTGTTTCACAGACGGTGTATCTGAAGGGGCAGAGGTCGCAGGACAAGTTGCTCAGAGTTTCCCAGAGGACTTCGAACAGAGTGTTAACAGCAGCCTGACTCTGAGCTGCGTCGCTGGAGCGTTGGAGCCCTGGAGAGACACTCATTCTGCCGGGACAGACCCAGAAACCACTGGCTACCGAATGTCCACTCCACCACCCAGCCTCAAATGACTATAGCCTAGATGTTATAGCCTATTGCACAGATGTGCTGAAGTAAGGAGACACTGTAGTTTTTAGATTAAAAGCACTTTAAAAAAGGTTTTGTTATTTCTTGTTTCTTTAGAGTACTTACTAAGGAGTTCTAGCATCTTTTCATTTGACCATCTTGCCCCTACGTGTTTTTTCTGTATTCTGTAGATTTGCATCTACCGTTATGGACCGACACATGCTTATAACCGCAGATGGCACAACTGCACTTTGTCTTACCTCATTCAGATAATAAATAAATAAAATAAGCTTTTTTTTTTTTTTTTTTTTTTTTTTTGCTGGACCATCCTGACACAGAAGTTAAGAGTGGTGATTGAAACAAGCAGCAGGTAGTGCTACGTGCTGTTAATTTGAAATGGAAGGAAAGAAAGAAAGAAGAAACCTAGAGAGCCCCACTAATAGCATCTATTTTTAACATAAATAATGAAAATAAAATAACGGCCAAAACTTGATTATCTTGAATTAATTAACTCATTCTCACGCCTTACTAAGTTGTGGGCGGTAATTATTCTCGTTATAAAACTAAATAGTTATGGTCACTACTTAATTATCATCATTATCTCAGTATAAAACTTTAATTAGCTGTGGTCACTACTTATTTATCATCATTATCTTGTTATAAATTAATTAGTTGTGGTCACTACTTAAATATGGTAATTATCTAATTATAAAACTAGTTGTGGTCTCTACTTAAATATAATTATCTCATTATATAACTTTAATTAGTTGTTGTCACTACTTAATTATCATAATTATCGTGTCATAAACTAGTGGTTACTACTTAAATATTGTAATTATCTAATTATGAAACTGTAATTAGTCATGGTCACTACTTAAATATAATTATCTCATTATATAACTTTAATTAGTTGTCACTAAAGTGAAAAGTGAAAGTGACAACCCTCGTCATTGTGAAATGCAGCACAGCACGACACAACGAAACTCACACGTGCAGCAGGGGGCAGCTATTGAAAGCGCCTGTGGAGCAATGACGGGGACGGTACCTTGCTCAAGAGTACCTCAGGGCAACCTACTGGTGAGGGAATCGAACCCACAATCTTCCGATCTGGGGAACAACTCCCTCACCACTAGGCCACCGCTGCCCCAAACTACTTAATTATCATAATTATCGTGTTATAAAATGAATTAGTCGTCAGTAAATATCATAATTATCTCGTCATATTAATTGAATTAGTTCTGGTTACTACTTGAATATGATCATTATCTCGTTATAAAACTTTAATTAGTTGTGACCGCTACGACAGCAGTGAGCGTTTTATTTAATTCAGGCCGTGTCGGACTCCAGTCATCTCTCATCTTACCAGTATTTGAACCAAATGTCACTGCAACAGTATTTTGATGTGTCCATGTTTTTAGAGTGATCGTTTTGTAAAGAGTCTGTGTAAATACCATTTGCTTGCCTGGTTTCATGCAAGTTTGATTAGCCTCTCTTTATAGTCCCCAGACGAGTCGACTCGACCTTGTGTTTCAGTGCCGTGCAGAGCAAGCCCTGCTCCAAGGCCAACACCATGTGTGTCCTGAACATTTACAGCAAGTGCATCTCTGTTTCCTCTGTCAGTAAATGTCAGCACGGCAACACACACACACACACACACACACACACACACACACCCAAAGCCACAGCTGTGCCTTCTGCCTTGGGTCAGTTCTCACACCCATTTTCTGTCCCAATGCCAAAAAACCTCAAGTCCTCATGTACACAACACTCATGCACACACCCATTCCACTCTTTTTCCATGAAGATTTGCTTCAGAAAAATGGAGTCGTGTTTCTTCTGAAAGGAGATTTCCACTGGACATACCTCATCCAGGCTGTTTCATGTCTTTGCCTGCAAACTCCAAAAGCTATTAGGGTGTCATCCAAGGGTCCCTACAGTCAGTCAGTCATTTTCTGCCACTTGTCCCAAGCAGGGTCACGGGGGAGTGCTGGAGTCCAACCCAGCTCACACAGGGCAAAGGACAGGGGACACACCCTGGACAGGTCGCCAGCCCATCACAGGGAGGAGCAAGACGGGGACGGCACCTTGCTCAAGGGTACCACAGGGCAACCTATTGGGAAGGGGTTCAAACCCTCGATCCTCCGAACATGTGGCCGACGCCCGAACCACTAGGCCACCGCTGCCCATGGTCCCTACAACTTCAGTTTAATATAAGAAAACAAATATCTATATTTACTCTTCAAATTCGGAGCTTGGGCTCCACATGTGACCCTTCTCATCCTCCGTCTACCGGTGTCTAACAACACGCTGACTCCATCTGAACTGTGATCCAACTCCTGACCCTGAGCATATAAACAGATTAACCTAATTGCCATAAACAGCACTTTGTTATTACATTTTTCCTATAATCATATCCGTAGTCACTGGATATTGGTTATTACATGTCCCTGCCATCCCTACCTAATTCTGCCCTTGCACCAACACCAGGGAGCACCTCAGCGCCCAACACTTAAAAAAGCTAAGCAGAGCTATGTGTGTAGTTTGTCCCCACATTGCTGCATTACCAGCCTCTGCTTTACTGGAGAGGTTACATTCTGGAACATGTGTATTATTGAAGTGAAGTGAAAGTGACAACTTGTCATTGTGAATCACAGCACAACAGACAGTGAAGCTCAACAAAATGCAGAATTTGCATTTCCAAACAGTGCAGCAGGGGGCAGCTATTGAAAGCACCCGGGGAGCAGTGATGGGGACGGCACCTTGCTCAAGGGTACCCCAGGGTACTGGTCTGGGATCTGAACCCATGACCTTCTGATCCTGGGGCCAACTCCTGAACCACTAGGCCACCACTATTGAGTTACTAGTGCTGGATTAACTCCACTCCAGCTGAAATAGATGGAGCTACTTCAGCAGTTTCACCACACTGTAGCTGTCGGGGTGTCTTTCAGCCTATAACCAACACCTGGCACGGGGCACGATGACCTCAGGATTCACAGCTGCTCCCTCCCCACAAGTATCCCTCCCCACGCCCTTGGCTCATGAACAAGGACGAGCATCTTCAGAACCATAACCGGGCATGATATAAATGTTTGTACAAGCCTTTTGGGACAGCCGGATGCATAAATATTCTGCAGAAATGCACCATAACCAAACAGATTAGGAGCTTTTGAGCCAGCTATAAAACCGTTCTCACTGATCAGGGAGCAGATTGCGTGCACACGTCAGGCCCAGGTGTTTCCATAAAATGAAATAGTTTGGCATAAAATCAAACTAATACTCTTCACTTGCCTCCAGATGTTACTGATGGATGCTGGAGCTATGAGGCAAGTTGCATTCATGTTATAAGCTTCCATTACGTCCATCGGCTCCGTAGCGCTATTGCGAGACTTAAGAAGCAGATTTCATACCCGGATAATGTTTTGGCTGCTTGACTACTTTCAGGCAGTAAATTATAGGATTTCAGTATGAGCTGAAATACTGCCTACCGCATTCTCTAACTTGGAAGAACTCTAGGCTTAATGATGAGTATGGACTGAAAGGCAGGAGAAATACCACAGACTGCAGGAATTTGCAGGGGCATTGCTGCATCGATCCCCCTGGTTGCATGTGCTTGCTGGACGCAGTGGCGTCAGCCAGTGGAAAGGTTTGTTTGGCCAGGGTTTAAGGACGACTGCAGATCCCTGCCCTTGCACCCTGTCCACACACATCCCTTGCATTGGAATGAGCCGATGGCGTTAATGGACAGCGTCGCATGTTAACTGGGCACAGAGTGACGTCTCTAAAGCATCTCCATGCTCTGTAAAGGCAGCTGCTCTATGTCACAAACATAAGTGCGTATGTGTGATCTTTCAACGTTTTTGACCCAATTACAGCTCTGCCCCTGCACTGCAGAGGCCTAGATCCAGGATAAAGCCTCCTTTTGATGGTCGTTGAGGGAAAAAGTGAGCGACAGACTGGCTTAATTCAGCCTAGGCTGAGGCTAACAGGCACATCAGTGTGAAGAGGGAGCAATTTGAATAAACAAATGACCTGATGGCCTGATCGCTGCTGTGTGTGTGTGTCTGTTCTGAAGGAGTGAATGTAATTAAACTGGATTAAAGGTTTAATATCATGGAAAATGGACTTTTTCTCATTTCAAAAAGGTGCCGCGTGAACACTGCAGAAGTTGCAGCCAACATATGCAAACTAAGATGTCAAATCAGCCCATTTTGAATTGATAGCACTGATGTCACAACCATAAACACGCTAATACATGTGACCACCCATTCAGTGCGCAGCAACCCAGCCAGCTATGAGGTCACCAGCCATTTTTTTTTTCAGGTCTATAAAACATTGCTGCAAATGAAACCCCACCCCAGGACTGAAAAATGGAATACCCCTCTAACAAACCCCCAGCACCACCATCCTCCATACACCCCCTAAGATAGAAACTCCCCACTCCTCACCCCTAGTCGACAAACAAAGCTACATCACCGGGTGGCGGTGGTCTTGTGGTAGGGTACTTGCCTACGGACCTCTGGATCAAGACATCCCTGGTTCGAATCCCACCTCTAGCACTACCACCACTGGGTCCCTGAGCAAGACCCTCAACCCTGAATTGCTCCAGGGGGACTGTCCCTGTAATTAGGACATGTAAGTCGCTCTGGATAAGAGCGTCTGCTAAATGCCGTAAATGTAAATGTAAATGTACATCAAAACACCAGTGAAGGCCTTACTACTTTACAGTCCTCATTAAGGGCATGTACTTGAAGTTATGTGGAGTGTTGTTCCTGCAGAAAAGCTGCACAATACAAAAAACACGAGAGAAAGTAAAATATGGGCCCTTAAAAAAACCTGGAACTGTGTGAAAGCCTGATCTATACGAATTATTCTGGGACATCTGCTATCTGGCCATTGGAAACTGATCCTAGATCAGTGCTCTTCCCCTCCTCATTTTTTTTCCTCCTCTCCTATCTTTTCCTTCCACTTTTCGTTTGATGTTTTCACTGCTTGTCATCACTCTTTGTAATTGGCCAACCCTCAAATGCAAGAAATTTGATGAAAGGCTTCAGTGCCAACGTCACGTTCGGAAGCACATGTTCACACTGTGCTCCCTGCTGTTCGAAGGTTTGGGATCATTTGGCCAGTACGGCTGTAAACAAAAGGCTCCCCTGATTTAATAGCCCACCTTTACTTAACAAATTGGAAGAACAGGAGAAAAAAAAAATATATATATATATAAAACATGCTATAATGTTAGCATGGGCCGTTTTTGATGCTTAATTTCTTTCAAAAATGTTTAATACAGCAAATAAAAAGTGCAGTGAAAGTGACTACTTGTCATTGTGAAACACAGTACAAGGTGACACACAATTAAATGCATCCTCAGCGTTTCGCACAAACACACCCTGCAACAGGGGGCAGCTATTTAAAGCACCCAAGGGAGTAGTGATGGGGACGGTACCTTGCTCAAGGGAACATCAGGGCAACCTACTGGTCTGGCATTGGAAAACCTCGAGCTTCTGATCCTTTTGGAGCTTGGATGGAGCTTGATTATAGATTTATTCCAGAACAGCTTTCCAAGTTATTTTAGAATATCTAAACATCTGCTTGTCATCTAAAACATATAAGAGATCATTTACACTTATATGTGGGTGTTTTTATTAGATATATCATTAAAGTCACTTCTGTGTGTGTGTGCATGTGTGTGTGCGCATGCATGTGTGTGTCCAGCCATATTTGTTTGTCTCACGTTGCCATGATTCTGGAACTTACTGAGATAACATTTTCCAGGCTGAAATCAACAGGCCTTGCTCTGTGTGTCCTACACACCCACCCCACCTCTGCCACCCAACTCTACATCCACACACACACAGCAAAGCCACTGTGCAGGAGCCAGGCCTCCAAACTCCACCACTTTACTCCCTTTCAAGCGTACCTTTCCCTTCCGTTCGGTGAGCCCAGGCTCTGAAAAAGGGCCCTAATCTCACATCCACCCACCGAACAGGCACTAGCTCACAACCTGCCACTTTCTTTGCCTTTTTGCAGCCACATTTTGACGTTTTATCATGAAAAAGCATCATTCGAACATGCACAAGAAGCTTTTTTGAAGTAGCTTAAGT
Source organism: Hepsetus odoe (assembly GCA_017165825.1). Classification (NCBI taxonomy): domain Eukaryota; kingdom Metazoa; phylum Chordata; class Actinopteri; order Characiformes; family Hepsetidae; genus Hepsetus; species Hepsetus odoe. Next base: position 3,093,815 of record CM029373.1, on the reverse strand, counting down.
GTGGAAGAATGCTTTAAAATAATTAAAATGATCTTTTTTTTCAGTTAATTTATGTCAATGTGCCCATTTTAAATATTAATGCTGATTGTATTAGAAATGAGTATATTAGAGGGACGGCTCAGGTTGGACGTTTTGGAGACAAAGTTAGAGAAGCAAGGTTGCGTTGGTTTGGACACGTCCAGAGGAGAGATGAGGAATATTGAGAGAAGGATGTTGAAGATGGAGGAGAAGAGGAAGAGGAAGGTTTATGGACGTGGTGAGAGAGGACATGCGGGGGGTCGGTTTGAAGGTTTAGGATGATCCGCTGTGGTGACCCCTAAACCGGAGCATCCTAACGAAGAAGAAATATTGATGCTGATTGTACACGGTGAGCTGTAGAGCTGTCAGACAGATCTCAGCGTTCCTGACCTTCACAGCAAACCTCAGGAAACCTCCTGCTCAAACTGCAGCCAGCTCTTCATTAAAGTTGTGCAGACGTGTGGGTGTGGTTTAAGACTCACTTTTACAGTGGAGCTGTAAAAATGAGCAAAACTTCACTGTATAGCCAAATTGTGAGCTAAATCGGCTCCTAAACTGAAGAAAAGAAACTCATGGAATGACTTGGCCGATCATCTCACCAAGCTTACTTGATCTTCATGTGAGTCATGGGTGACAGGATCTACATGAGAGGCCTAGTAAAGGCTTTGCGGCCTCCGGTTGCTGCACTGTTGGCCTGAACGTGACTGCCCCCTCATCCCGCAACCACCAGGCACGCCAATGGCTTTAGTCCATTGCCCTAGAAGCAAGAACTTGACTGATCACATTTGGATTCCATTTTATCAAACGATCATTTACACCAAGAAGTGGTGTAGCAGGGAAACCCAAAGGCTGCGCAATGCAGATGTCCTTGGATCCCTCCAGCTTATGTTTCAGTCCCAGGCGCTCCGCAGGGTGGGACAGTTCTTCATCAACGGTGACGAGCCATGGGTGGTGCCGCACTCCTTTGCCTAACCCTCACTTGGGAATTCGACTCCAGCTCGAAATGATGAAAGTCTGCTCACAGATGCCACATTACGTTTAGACCACACACAGCCGGTGTGTAATCGGCGGGTTTTGGAGCACGCGAGGATGCGGCTGAACCCGGGAGCGCCTCAGGACATCCTCATGAGGAATGCGCATGACGTTTGACCTCCTGAGTGCATGTCAGCAGATGGGGATCAGGGTTCAGCCAGACACAGCTGATTCCACACACTCTGTCCTTTCACACCAGAGTGTGTGAGACACTCGCTGGGCGCTGCTGACCTCATGTGAGTGTGGCTTCCCTAATAGAGACAGAAGGCACAGTTTAGTAGAAAGTGAAAAACATTGTCACTGCATGTGTCTTAAGGTGGTGAATCAAATTAATCAGGTGAAACTGTGCCGTGAGATCTACTTATCCGTTTAATTGCCAAAAGTGGAAAAAAAAATTCTCCACTACTGTCCCGTTTTTATTTCAGAAACCTGGTCCCCATCTAGTCATAGTATTCCTTAATTACAGAATCAGCATAACTGCTGTGTTTTTAAAGCCCAGTTTTGCTCTTTCTAAACTGCAGTAAGGCTCTGAAAAATAACTGATGTGCAAATGTGACGATTTGCTGTACTTGAATCAAACGTCAGTATTACATCAACACAGTTCCTGCCAAGAGAATTCAACTGGAAGGCCACCATTATATTGATGTTTCATGTGTATCCAAGTAACACCACTGAATCCTGGATATTCAAAGCACTATGATGATGAGATGATGATTATTATTAATATTTATGCCATTTAGTAGACACTTTTATCCAGAGTGATTTCTATTTTCTAACTTCTATTTTCTAATTTTTCATTGGAAGCCAATGGTGATGGTCCTGGAGGTGGGATTTGAACCTGCAACCTTGGGAGCAGTGGAGGCCTAGTGGTTAGGGGGTTGGTCCCAGGATCAGAAGGTCATGGGTTAGAACCCCAGACCAGTAGGTTGCCCTGAGGTACCCTTGAGCAAGGTAACATCCCCGTCACTGCTCTACGGGCACTTTCAATATCTGCTGCATGTGTCTGTATGGGTCAAATACAGAGGTCTAATTTCGTTGTGTTTCACTGTGTGCTGTGTTATGTTTCACAATGACAAGGATAGTCACTTTCACTTTATCGTCCATAGACGAGCATTATTATTATGAAAGATCAGAACTGACTGATGGCTGATGGAGTTCCTCAGACTGCATGAATCCAAACACACACACTCACAAATATACGTGCCCTGTTGTTGGGATGCAAATCCTGGTGAGTCACTAGAACATCAATTCCATTACAGCAAAGAGGAAAAAAAACAAACCAGACTCACTCTTTCTCTCTCTCCCTCTTTCACACACAAACACAAATTGCAGCCTGTCTGTGCTGCAATGTTCTATTTGCTGACTCGTAAGTCCACCATCACGTGTGTGTGTGTTCGGCCCATTAGCGCCTTTAGGCCCGTGAACTTCAAACACAGTAAAAAACAGCACATGAATAGCAATGCAACTGAATGGAGGTTTTTGTTGTGCTCTTTTTTGAAGGTGCAATATTTGTGTGCTTTTTCAGTTGCAAGTTGTATTTCTTATACCACCTGCAAGTGAAACAGGTTGCTCAAGCAAATGACCTCTGATCTCTGTTCTGATTGGCTGCTGTTCATTCCAAAGCGCACTGAGAATGGGCGGAGCTAAACAGTAGGTATGAAAAGTGTACACATATGAATTCAAATTTGCAAATTCATAATTGTGTGTATATGTGTGTGTGTGTGAGAGAGAGAGAGAGAGAGAGAGAGAGAGAGAGAGAGAGAGAGAGAGAGAGAAATTTATGGCCTTGCCCACTTTGACCCCTGCTTTTGGAAATGTTTGTCTGGAGCATTAACAATGGCTGGGATAAAGCCAGTGCACCCGAATGCCAAACACTCTTAACACTCCCGTAACTTTCCTTTTCTCCCTCACTCTCTTTCTCTTTCTGGGTCTCCTTCTCTCACCCACACACTTCCACACATTGCCCCTCCTCTCAGTCATTGTGCGGTGCGAGAAGGCATGCACACACATCCTGCTTTTGTGGGGCAGGAATGTGTGGAATTCGGGCCGCCGTCCTCCGCCCTCTGGTCTACGGGAGCTCTATTACGAGGTGCACCTGAAGACAGAGAGGGGTGCAGACGATGCTTTTGTGTGGTGCAGCACAACAAGCTGCAATCTCAATGTGTCCGATATTACAATCCAGACCCAACATCAGTTTGAACAATTTTCCATTTTCTGCCGCTTGTCCCAAACGGGGTCGCGGGGGAGTGCTGGTGTCCAACCCAGCGCACACAGGGCGAGGATGGGGGACGCACCCTGGACAGGTCGCCAGCCCATCGCAGGGAGGAGCGGGACGGGGACGGCACCTTGCTCAAGGGTACCTCAGGGCAACCCATTGGGAAGGGGTTCGAACCCCCGATTCTCCGATCACGAGGCCAACGCCCAAACCACTAGGCCACCACTGCCCAGTTTGAACAATTGAAGTGTAAAAATAGAACACGCACAGTGAACCACAATGAAATGCAAAATCTGCTTTTAACCCATACACACAGCAGTGGGCAGCTCCCAGGGAGCAGTGATGGGGATGGTACCTCAATCAGGGGTATCTCAGGGCAACTTTCTGGTCTGGGATTTGAACCCATGAACTTATGATACTAGGCACCAAAGCGATCCCGCTACCTACATTTACATTTACCAACACTCTTATCCAGAACAACTTCCATTTCCACTGGGACAACCTCTCTGGAGCACCTCGGGGTAAAGGTCTTGCTCAGGAACCCGTTGGTGGTATAGCTTTTTAATAGGCAGGAAAAAGTGGGCTTGGTCGCCTCAAAGGGTTCCATTCCCAGTGGGAGCTTCTGGGTGGAGTTTGCATGTTCTCTTCACGACCGTGAGTTTCCTCCATGAGATCTTACTTTTTTACGTGTCGGACGGAACAAACAGACAAGCAGAAATGTTCCAAAATAACTCCTTTACATTGTCTGGACCTCTGCTCCAATAGATATGATCCTACAGGACCAATGGATATAGATATTTATATTCAAGGATTTAGTAGAAGCTCTCATCCAGAGTGACGCAGTGCTTTGTATCTGTTCTTCATTTCTGTGACCTGGGTTTAAGTCAACAACTGTCAATCAGCTGTTTGTCAGCAAAGTAATTTACTACTTTGAGTTGTTTGGGGAACAGGTTTGTAAATATGCACACAAAGAACTCAGCAGCTAGTGGGTCTAGCGATATAAATGTGGAAATAGCACAGGTAGGAAATGTAGAATAGCACAGGTAGGAAAAGGTACTCCCCAAGTAGAGGTGGGTCTACAGGTGACGTATGAAGACAGCAAGGGACAAGAGTGCAGTTCTGAGCAAGTTCATTCCCCTACTTAAAGAGTCAGGACTAATAAAAGTTTTGAGACCTCTTCTTCTTTTGAGTAGCAGAGGTACAAGGCAAGCAGTGCTTGATGTTCATAGGGGAGAAAAATGCTCCCAAAGAGCTCTTTTAAATTAATTGGACATTTCCAGGAATAGAAATGCACAAATGGAACCAATGGACCAATAAAAATGCTCAAATGGAACTCCGCTATATTGATTACAAGCTTGCACCTATAGAACTGCTCCAACAGACCCAATGGGCCAATAGAAACACTCCAGCAGCAGGACCTATAGAAATTTTCCAAAATGACTCAATCTATAAAATCTTTCATTAACTTGAATTAAAAGCAAATAATGTTTTTCTAACCCTTGCCTTTTAAATGTACCATTTATGTACAATTCAATAAAAAACAAGGAATAAAAAATGAAATTATTTAAATATTCATTATTATTTCAGGCCTTTCTCCGACAGGGAGTCTAAAGTGGTATAAAAAAGTTTTATTTTTACCTTTTCTTAATGCAAAACATCAGTAACTTTATGGTTGAAATTATTTCAATCTTGTTTCATATTTATGGCAGCTTCTCATTTGGAAAATGTTTCGATTTTAGAAGTAGTCTGCCTAGAAACGCTGTTCTTCAACTGTAAGTGACCCTGTCTTTGCTTTTAGTTCCATTGTTTCATGACACTATCTGATTGAGCAGATATGGCCGCTGTTGTGAAGACTGGCCACATTAGGCTCTCATCTTGTTCTTCCTGAGGTTCTCCTGCTCAGAAGGAGCTCCGTTCCTGTTCTGGGCGTTGCTAAGGCTGACCTGAGGCCCAGACTGACCCTTACTCCAAAGTCTGAGAAAGCACCTTTCAAGTGATTCAGAGATGACAATGGGAATGTTTGGATTTTCCTCTGAAAACATGGGAACGGCAGACCCTTTCCTGGAACATGGCCAGGCTGTGGAGGGGAAAGGCTAGGAGGGAGTTCTGCAGCCGGACAGGAAAAGCTCACAGCAGAAGGTGTATGAGGATAGTGCAGTGTGTGTGTTTGTGTGTGTGTCAGTCTGTTGAAAAGGAAAGAGTTCTGGCCCTTGGATTGTGTGTGTGTGTGTGTGTGTGTGTGTGAGTTTCTGGAGAACCTGTCGAGTTGTTTATGGGGTTTTCTTCTCCATCTGCATCAGCGATTCCTATTACAAAGGAAAAACATTCAGAGAGCGGAGTACCCTTCACAGTTTTTTCCACCATTACACCAAACCTCTGCTCTGATCTGATAAAGAGCAGCCTTTCATTGAAGTTAACCCTTATAAAATATCAGCGTCTGGTTTAAATAATCCAGGTTTAATTCACTTAAAAGTTATCTACATGCCCAACTGGCCATACACGCCGACACGCAAACCACAAAGATTTTTAAAGGCTGTAGATATATAGGCTTTAAATATTTGTTGGTATTTCAGAATGAACTCTCCAACACTACAAAATCTTCTCCTCTTCTTCCCATTTAGGGGTCGCCACAGCAGATCAACCATCTCCACCTCTTCCGGTCCTCTGCATCTTCCTCCTTTACCCCCGACCACCTGCATGTCCTCTCTCGCCACGTCCATAAGCCTCCTCTTTGGTCTTCCTCTTCTCCTCTTTCCTGGCAGCTCCATCTTCAACATCCTCTTCCCGATATAATCCTCGTCTCTCCTCTGGACGTGTCCAAACCAACCTTGCTTCTCTAACTTTGTCTCCAAAATGTCCAACCTGAGTTGTCCCTCTAAGGCACTCATTTCTAAATCAAAAATACTGACCTCATGTAAGGAAACATAACTTTAAATATTATTACAGATGAAGCAAAAAAAAAAATCAGTGCAATGAATGACTCTTCACCTGAAGCCAAGCTATTTGCACACCATATGTTGCTGTAGAAGCTGTGATTGTAGCCTACCATTTAAATGCAGGTACATTTGTAAACAGAATGACGACTTTGTTTATCACTTTCAGATGTATATCATTTCACTCTTTGGCTTTTCTTTATTTCAGTTACTTTTGTTTTTGTCAAGGGGGTGAAGGTTACCTACATATAGGAAACTCATCTGCAGTTCAGGCTCTGTCCTTCTCCAACATCATCTGAGCTCCTGAGCAAGACCTTTAAGCCCAAGTAGTTTTCCGAGCAATCAGGCAACGTACATCACTCTGGATAAGTCTGATAAGTGCTTCAAAAGCTGTTTGTTGTGTTTCCTCCAGCAAGCAGCAATGGGTTCAAGAAGTGAGTGACTCCAGTAATGGCTAAGAAAGCTGATCGGTGTAATGAGGAGTCTACAGGGTGGAACTACAGGTCCATCAACATGAGAAGGACCAACCTGGAAGTATGAAAAGAAAACGTACAACCACACAAGGTACACTCATTTGTTGCAAAACGTGAGAGAGTTTGAGAGTTTGAGAGAGAGAGTTTGTAGAACTCTGAAGTTCTAGAGCTTTAAAGTCAATATATGACTGCGACCACCCTTATTTTTCAACGCAATCTGAACTCTAATATCTTGCGACCATGCTTTTGGCCAGTTGTCAGATGTTTCCCCATAGCACTGCTTCACCTTGGGTGTGTGTGTGTGTGTTTTACCCCTCTGCTTCCTTGCTCTCTGTGTACTTATGTCAGAGGGGGTTCTCTCTCTCTCTCTCTCTCTCTCTCTCTCTCTCTCTCTCCCTCTACTCTCTCTCTCTACTCTCTCTCTATAAGGTGAACTGCTCCAGCTCTGATCGTCCATAAAGCTGAACTCAGCTCCATGAGCTATACACACACACACACACACACACACATCCACACACACATACACCCACACATACCCACACATTGGGTCTACTGGATCTTAAGGCTGGATTTCTAACCTGTGACTCAAGAGGTGAAGGAGGCCAATACCAAGACAGGCCGTTGACGGCAGACCGGGTGCTGTACCTGTATGTTGTGGGCTGCTTTGGCTTTTGTTGGCGGATTTATACCTGGATCCTCTCTGTTTTTACTTCAGCTAAAAGTGACGTCTTAAGGACGTCTGGAACATGTATTGTCTAAGGATGCAAACCACTATGGGCACTTTCCTGCTCATTCTCAGTGCGGCTGGAGAGGTGAGTACACTGCACGAAATTTCAGTTTGGATTTATTTTATTGTAACTATCAAACAGACTGTCACTTTGGTTGGACAGCATTGCCAGTGTTGATGTAAATACTGTTTAATTGATGTCAAGGTATTTTTAGACTATAGGCTGTATTTCGTTACTATCTGTTTATTGCCTTTTTAATTGAATGGCGTACTCTTTTCATTCATTCTCATTCTTTTTTTTTCAAGCTTGCCCTACAGACCTGTCCATCATTTTAGACACATGTAACTTTTCATAATTCCTTTTCTTTACCCTTCTAACCTACTTACTAATTACCCGATGGCTGCTTAGAACGCACATAGAACCATTTATACAGCCAGAAGTGAAGTCTTGATTGATGATTTCCAATGCATTTTCCAATGAATTTTCTCTCAAAATTCTGAAATTGTACAGAAAAAGCAAAAAGAAATCAGCCATAATTGGGCTCAGCGACTCTACAGGTCTAGGAAAAAACCCTAATGTGGGTTTAACCCATACAGCTCCTTTTGGAAAACACAGAATATGTCATGGGGCAGCGGTGGCCTAGTGGTTAGGGAGTTGCCCTGGCTCGGAAGATTGTGGATTTGATTCCCTCACCGGTAGGTTGCCCTGAGGTACTCTAGAGCAAAGTACTGTCCCTGTCACTGCTCCCTGGGTGCTTTCAATAGCTGTTGCATGTGTGTGTATGGGTGAAACGCAGAGGTTGAATTTCATTGTGTAGTGCTGTGTGTGTTTCACAATGACGAGGGTAGTCACTTTCACTTTTTCCATGAGACTACTGTTTCAGAGTTGATATTCAATGTGATTCAGTTCAGGTTTGTCCTTCTGAGCTGTAAAGTAAAGCATCTAGCCAGAGACGCTGTCAGGGCAAGGTTGGTTCTTCACAGTAAAGTGTGACTAAAGCTGGGATCTATGAATGGTGGTCTTCAGTTGAATGTGGGTCTTCTGCAAGTATTAGTTCGATTGTTAGTTTTCAAATTACTCAACCCTATGCACTTTGACCACCAGCATGCAGTTGTCAGCTCTGCGACCGGACTCAGAGGTCAGACAGTCTGCCAGACCCTCCAGACGGCAGTATTTGCCTTAAATCCTACCCAAAGAAGATCCTGAGATCTTGTTCCCATGTGCATTTGTTAGGACAAATCCAACATGGCCAAGTTTACTCTAATTGGTTTGAAGACCTATAACCCTGACCAGTCCATAGTTTCCTGAAAAAAACAAGTTAAAACACTTTGGCCTTCCTGCAGCAACCTTCTAGGTACCTCCAATAGCGCAAGTGACCTGGTCAGGGTTGCCAGATTGAGCATGAACCCTCTCATTCTAGTGAAAAGTGAAAAAAGTGAAAGTGACAACCCTTGTCATTGTGAAACGCAGCACAGCACAACGAAATTCATCTTCTGCGTTTCACCCATACACACGTGCAGCAGGGGGCAGCTATTGAAAGCTGCCCGGGGAGCAGTGACGGGGACGGTACCTTGCTCATGGGTACCTCAGGACAACCTACTGGTGAGGGAATCAAACCCGCAATCTTCCGAACCGGGACAACTCCCTAACCACTAGGCCACCGCTGCCCTACATTCTGATGTACTTTATTAAAAACTCTTTAGTGTGGCCTTTTTTTAAAGAGAAAGTTGCCAGATTGGACATTCATAAAACTTCATAAAAAATAATTAAGTAGAGTCTATTCAGTAATGGATAAAAAACAACAGTAATATTAATAACCAACAGTATAATAAAAATAAGGAGAGCTTTCATTCGTTCAATTATCAATACAAAATATGACCTTTTTAATCATCCTTATAGAATATCCAAGATGATGTTGGACAGAATGTGTGAAAATGGCATTATTTAAAGAATTTGAGAAGCCATATACGTTCCTTTATGCCCTGCTAGGGGTGGATAGAGAGATGTACCCTTATTATGATACGTTGTCATTTCCCATAATGCTTTTCAGAGAATATGGAGAATACAGTGCTTAATGAAAACCAACCAAGTATATGTGTTATTACAAATGCTTGAGATATGTTGAGTAAAACTCCTGGTAGTCAAGGTTTCTATGGTATTTATTCAATATTGTGCACTGTTACAGTTTTTCAAACCCAAAAGAAACAAAGTATTAAGAAATGTTACCATATCACCCTCCCCTACACCGTGCTTGATAATGATTTGGAGTCCTGCAAGGTGTGTTCCAGTTGAGCTGGGAAGTCAGAATTTCCAGGTTCCAGTTGGAAATTTTAACTAGAAGTTCATCACCCCTGAACCCAAAGCCCAAGTGGCTGCTCCATGCAAATACTGCACTTCTGTCACCTTATATTAGTCGTACTCCGACTTTACCATGTACTTGATACTATGATGTTTGTACCACAAGATGCAGTTTAGATGCCATTATAGGCTGATATTGCAGCTGCCATGGCTAGAACTGGCTATGCCAAGTTAAAAGTTGAAATCTACAATTTCATTCTGGTCATTCTGGTATGCAGTCAACTTGGGTATGAGGTCATTCCCAGCGCTGACGTTAGACTTCTGGGAGAAACTGACACAGAATTCAACCCCTGACCTACAACTGATCCTCTATGCTCCTCTATCGCAAAATTAGCCTATGATATACCTGGATGTGTGACTTAAGCATTCTGTCAGACATGGAGTATTAACCGCTTAAAGTCACAGTTGCATTCTGGTAGATGAGAGGTTTTGTCTTGTAATACCTTTCACATCCCCGCTATGTGTATCTCCAACCTCCATCGCCGTGGTTCACCCCTGCAGCTTTATTATGCAGCTTAAAATTGAAAGGTGCTGTAAATGGTTCTACGCACATAGAACACTTTTTTGCTTCACATTGGCACTAATGACATTCAAAATGGTTCCCTTCCCAATGAACTATTCAAAGAAAGCAATTGTGGCAATGTGAAGGACCTTTTAAGAACAGACATGTAAAAGTTGTGTACATGTGGAAGTTCTTTAAGAAGGTTCTCACACCTGTTATTATAAAGCATGGTTCTCTGGGTAAGCAAAATAAATCCTGCAGCACCTTTTTTAATGGATGTCTTCTGATACAGGCCTTCCATTGGTTCCTGAATTAAGTTCACTTCTGGAGGATGATGTTTTAGCCTTCAGAAGGCTCTCCTCATCTCCTCCACCATCTAACTGATATTGTTAATATTTTGCAGTTGATTTTTTGGGGGATGGTGCTCTATTGCTTTCCGTTGGAATTTAGTGTGTGACACCTATAGAAAGGGGACCAGAAAGGCGGTGATTATAATGTGTATCTTTTTTATAATCAGGTCACTGAGAAGATCACAGAGATTTTGAAATTTCAGGGCATTGTGTCATTGTGAGCTGCTTTGGTTTCCCAGGTTGCAGCTGGCTGTTCCGGGGGGTGCTCCTGTCCCCTGTCTCCGCCCTCCTGCCCGCTGGGAGTGAGCTTGGTTCTGGATGAGTGTGGCTGTTGTAAAGTGTGTGCGCAACAGTTTAACCAAGAGTGTGGCCCAGGTAAACCCTGCGATCACATCAAGGGCCTGCGGTGCCACCTAGGGGCTGCTGGAGACCCGCAGCGAGGCCTGTGCCGAGGTGAGTCAGGACAACAGTGTGCAAATCCAGTTTGGACATAATTATTACTAGTGGGACCTTTTAATTTCAGTTATAATGAAAAAAATGCTCAGTGCATCACGATAAGCACTATTATTGGGTCATATTTCTTTTATAAAGCAATTTTATAAATCTTAACACTCTGATTGGTCACCTTTAATGCTTGAATTTATTCTAGTAAGAAGTGCATCACTGAATTATACATGTAATACATAATATATGAGCCCAAACCCTGACAGTGTATAAAAACAACCCAGTATGTCTGCATGTGTGTTTCCTCTTTAGCTGAAGCTCAGGGTCGCCCGTGTGAGTTCGGCGGACGGGTGTTCCAGCACGGTGAGGATTTCCAGCCCAGCTGTGAGCACCAGTGCAGCTGTATGGATGGTGTGGTGGGCTGCATGCCCCTCTGTCCCTATGACTTACCCCTTCCTGTCGGGCACTGTGCCAACCCACGCCTACACACACCACCCGGACGCTGCTGCCAGGAATGGGTGTGTGATGATGACAACCACATCAGCGAAGAACACCACGACTCTGTCCTTCCACACCTACAGACCAACCACATCAGCAAACTGACACACAGGCCTAGCAGCCACCTGACCGAGGGAGACACCCTCCAAGGTGAATCTGACACCTAATTCAGCCTCTGAAAAAGTGTGAAGACAGAAATGAAATTCTCTTCATTGGCCAACAACTTAGTTTTTACTGTATGTTGCTTCTTCTTCTCCTTTCAGCTGCTCTCGTTTAGCGGTCAGCACAGCAGATCAACTGTCACCGTTTCTTTCGATCCTCTGCATCTTCCTCTTTCACACTGACGCCCTGCATGTCCTCTCTCACCACGTCCAGAAACCTCCTCTTTGTCCTTCCTCTTGGCAGCTCCATCGTCAACATCCTCCTTCCAGTATAATCCTCGTCTCTCCTCTGGACGTGTACAAACAAACGCGACCTTGCTTCTCTAACTTTGTCTACAAAACATCTAACCTGACGTGTCCCTCTAATATACTCATTTATAATCCTGTCCATCCTCGTCTCACCCAGCAAAATCTCAGGGTGGTCCAGGATTCGAACCCATGATCTCCTCATTATGGGACTTTGGGGCTGCCCCAAAAATAAGGAACGCTAAACGATTCGTGTCACTGAACTAGTGTATACCAGCAACTGATCGGTTTGATCTATTGTTCGTGACACGTGCATGATTGTGGGATGGTAGTGTGTGTAGTGCTGGTATGCGTGTTTCAAGCACAACAGCCTAGCAGTCTTGTTACTGGTAGTGTCAGAGGACAACAGTGAACAGGCAGTGATGGCCCAGTGGTTAGGGAGTCGGCCCTGGATCGTAAGATTGTGTTTGATTCCTTCACCAGTAGGTTGCCCTGAGGTACCCTTCTGCAAGGTACCATCTCCATCACTGCTCCCTGGGCACTTTCAATAGCTGCCCCCTGCTGCACGTGTGTGTAGGGGTGAAACGCAGAGGCCTATTCATTTATATCCTGGTTCTGTGTCCTTTTATTCTGTGCAGAGTGGGCCTCACCGCCCGTATCTCAAGTTCCCCTGCCTTCCTCTGAGTGCTTATCTCAGACCACTGAATGGACCCAGTGCTCAACCTCATGTGGCTTTGGCATCTCCAGTCGTGTCACCAGCAACAACCCGCAGTGCAAGCTTGTGCACGAGATCCGCCTTTGCCAAGTGCAGGAGTGTGACGCAGCTCCGATCATCAGAGTAAGGCCTGAAACATTGTTTTACAGCTTTCCTAAGAGAAGGATTTGGCCCTCAGAGTTTTGCTCCTGCAGCAATTGGTCCACATAGTTATTGGAGTGGGGAGTAAAGGTGCTTCATAAAGGGCCTATTCATTTACATCCTGATTAAGCAAATTTGGGTTCCATATCTAGTCCTGTTTTATTAGATAACTGAAAGTTACTGGATGCCACTTTACAGCTTGTCATTGTGTCATTACCGAGGGTGCAAAAAGTGTCCATGATGTGTGTGTCACTTACATGTAACTCTTTCCAGAAAGAGAAGAAATGCAGACAGACAGTGAAGACCCGCCAGTCTAAGCAGATCACCTTTACCGGCTGCATCACGGCCCGGCGTTACAGGTCACGGACGTGTGGCTCCTGCATGGACGGCCGGTGCTGCAGGCCGTCTGAGTCGCGCACAGTCCAGCTGCAGTTTCTCTGTCCAGATGGAGAGAGTCTCACTCGTAGTATCATGTGGATCCAGCGCTGCCACTGCAGCAAGAGCTACTGCAGCGCAGACAGACACGGCTCAGCTCCTGCAGTCAGCCTGCACAACGACATACACACCTTCTCATCCTGATCTCACACACACGGCTCGGTGAAAATGTACAGTTTTCCTCTTAGCTCAAAAATCCATCAGCCAAGACATTTATCAAAGCCTTCATCTTTATGCACTTGACTCAAAATGTGTGAAGTTTTTCGTTAATTTCAAATAGATTATAATTTTGGATTCCAGCCCAGGACTGGTCTGGGTCCTTCTAATGAGGAGTTTCATCCAGGAGCTCCGGTTTCCTCCGACAGTCCAAAGAAAGGCACGTCAGGTAGATTAAAGAAGCTAATTTGTCCCCTAGGTTTGAGTTTTTCTTTGATGAACAGGTTTAAAGGCATAATATTATATTAATAAATATTATAATATTGGTATAATTTTCCAGCTACAGATCATGACTGGCTGCGATAGGCTGGCGACCTGTCCAGGGTGTGTCCCCGTCCTTCGCCCTGTGTGAGCTGGGATGGACTCCAGCATCCCCCGCGACCCTGATTAGGACAAGCGGCCCAGAAAATGACTGACTGACTGAGATCATGACCGGACTACTCAGTGTGAGCTGTTGGCCCAGTTTTACAGCTTACAGTTTGTTGAAAAAAGAACATAGGAATGCAAAGTACCAAAGTCATTGCTGCTGAAAGGTCAGAGCTTATGTTTTTAGCTTCAATTTAGTTTGAAAGACAAATTTTGAGGAGTTAAAAAAAACATTAATATTAACCACTGGAAAACTTGTCCAAAGTTAAGAACTTGCTAACCTTATATTTAAGACTTTGAAACAATACTTAAGCTTTGCTGTAAACACAATATCGTTACTATATGTTATAAAATGAATTAAATCATACACTCAGAAGTTCAGTAAGTGGTGAGTAAGTAGTGAAGAAGTGGGAAGGCGTGTTAGAGGTGTTAAGCCAGGAGTTGTTCAAGAGTGAATCATCAAGAGTTTGATTTCAAGATGGCGGATTTGAGAAATGAGCTCATGCAAATCTAGAACAGCAGACTGAAGATATGTGTCAAATGATCCAAATGATTCAAATGATTCAAATGCTGATCGACTGCTTTTGGGCTAAGGGGCAAACTGTTTAATTTTATTTTTCACTTCCACACACACAAGAGCATTCCCTCATGATGAACAGAGGGGGACAGAGTTGAGTTGTCAGCAGGACTGAAAACGCACTCATTCCACCGCTCTGATTCAAATGAACCCGACTCGGCAGACCAGGTATAGACCAACAACTCCAGTCTGGAGTCCAGCCTGGTTTTTTTAACGCTCAAACACACCTTGTTCTACTCCCCTGTTAAGTGCCAGGAAAGGCCTGAGGAGCAGTAATCCGGACCAGGACCAGTGCTGGTGGAGACCCTGAGTTTGCACTTTACTCCTTTCAGATGGCTTGTCCCGGGACAGGTCTCGGCTGGGCCTGCATCCATTGGAGAGTGGAAGAAAGCTATTTTCTAACCGCTTACACACATTGACCGCAACCATCTTTGGAACTGATCACACTATCGGACGTCTAGATCCAAAGTCAAATCCTAAAGTTGGGTTGCTGTGGTTTTCACACTTAGACACAGTTTTATCCTTCTGTCATGTGCTGCCGGGACTAAATCTGACTGTAAAACAGGAGAACTAAGTTAAAAGTCATTTCTGGACCATTTCTATTGAAACAACTTTTTCAAAAAGAGGCAACAGTTTTATTACGGTCACTGTATTTATTCTCCATTCCTGACTTCTTCTTTTCACATATAAGGATGGGACCCACAGTTTCATTCATTTACAGGCAAAAATGTGCCCAGGAAGAAGTGATGGGGACCAAGCCTTGATCAAGGGTTCCTCAGAACAACCTACTGGTCTGGGATTCGAACCCATGACCATCCGATCCTGGAGCCAAATCCCTAAACACTAGACCACCACTAGCCTAGTGTGTAGTGTGTCCATTTTCAGGGAACCCACCACATATAAGTACACAGTGCAGCAATTTAGCTCCTCACATTCATATTTATTCTTCTCATCTTCGTTTGATAAAAAGTCATAATTGGGCCTCAAGGACAAAGAATATTAAAATGCAGGATATGGACACTTTTATACTTGTTGTCATGTAAAACTGATAAGATGGTGATCTCTGACTTTAGTGCAGTAATTTCTTCTATGTAGGTATTATTTAAAGTTTTATATGTTATGTTTACTGTCCACATTATAGAGTCTGCAGAGGCAGGAAGGGGGTGGTTTTCAAACTTTATCTTTGAGCACAGTAACCGTCCCATCCTTATGTGCAGTACTCTTTCTTTTTTCTTTTTCTCTGACTCCTATCATAGTCGGTAGGTAAGAATGAAGTGCACTAGTATACAATAACCTTCCGTTTGGAACAATTTAAAAAGACGTGGTGGATTCACCAAGAGAGAGATCGTTTTTATCCTCATTATGTCAATGTATCGTCTGTTTGTCCTTTGCTGTGCTAAAATGTAGCTTTATTCCTAGACCACAGAAGAACTTTTGAAGTGGTTTGTGTATCTGTGAATGAAATGCAAACCCAGAAATGACACTGTGGTGTAGAGGTGGTTGATATGAAGGAGGTTGTATCGGATCATTTAATATAACCTGTAAGCTCATCGTCTCTGCAGTATACAGGCTTCACCGTCGGTGGAGTGGCCTTTTCTTTAGAGATAGCTCCATTTTTCGGGGCGTATGTTATGTTCTCGCATGCTTGTACAGGAGTGAACAGTGTTGAGTGTTGTTTTTACAGCATCTGCAGCAGAACAGTTTGAACTTCTGTTTGTAAGTCAAATATAGTAAATAAGCTCCAAACTGAAATGTCCATTTGTTTTAATTTTGTCTGTATAGGTCAATGAATACAAAATAGATAGATGGATGGATGGATGGATGCATGGATGGATGGAAGGATGGATGCATGGATGGATGGATGGATGGATGGATGGATGGGTGGATAGATGGATGGACAACAGATGGAAAGGCAGATATTTGGATGCATGGATGGATAGATGGACACGTAAATATATAGACAGACTGTTGGAAAGATAGATGGATGGATGGATGGATGGATGGATGGACGGACGGATAGATAGATGATAGATAGATAGAAATCCAGCTCTTTTTCTCTTTCTCTCTCTGTACACAATATGAATAGCAGGGCAAATGTGACACACTCCTTCTAAATTCCTTACACACCTCTACCAAACACACGCACACACACACGCACATACACAGCACTAGTACATCCACAAGGTTCAGGTCTTCATGATCAGTGTCATTGCCAGGATGTAAACCAATGTCAGGACTGTTTCACCGTCACCTTGGTTACTGCATAAAACTGTCTCCATGACCCCAGCCAAGCAATTCACTCTTAGCGTCACACGTGATGGAAACGTAGCCAGTTCTGCTGTATTTGAGTGGCCCCCAGAAGCCTAAAGGTCCTGCATGTTTGCCAAGGAAGAGAATTCGATCCGGCTGAGCTGAGTTGGGGCTGCCGTCAGAGTTCTTCTCACCATTTCCTTGACGATGGCAAGCATTTCATAAAGGTGGAGAGAGGTAACCGGGGTGGAAGCATCCATCCTCACCAGCAGTATAATAAATCCCTATAAAGGCAGTGGAGAACTTCCATGCATGGAGACTGTCCTGCAGAAAAAGCATGGTCTACTTGAAAGATGCAGACTCTTTCCTGAACCACTGCTTGAAGAAAGTGTCTTCTAAAGACTGGCAGCAGGATTGGGAGTTGATTTTGGGTCCATCTACAACCTGAAAAGGTACAGCTAGCTCATCTTTAATAACATCAGCCCATACTAGTACCCCACCTCCACCTTCCTGGCATCTGAGTGGAAGTGAAGCTCTGTGTCCGTTACTGATCCAGAAACGGGACCGTTCATCTGGTCCATCAAGAGTCACTCTCATCTTCTTCTTCTTCTTCTTTTTCTTTCGGCTGCTCCCGTTTAGGGGTCGCCACAGCGGAACAACTGTCTCCATTTCTTCCTGTCTTTTGCATCTTCCTCCTTCAAACCGACCACCTGCATGTCCTCTCTCACCACATCCATAAACCTCCTCTTTGGTCTTCCTCTTCTCCTCTTTCCTGGCAGCTCCATCTTCAACATCCTCCTTCCAATATAATCCTCGTCTCTCCTCTGCACATGTCCAAACCAACGCAACCTTGCTTCTCTAACTTTGTCTCCAAGACGTCTAACCTGAGCTGTCCCTCTAATATACTCATTTCTAATCCTGTCCATCCTCGTCACACCCAATGAAAATCTCAGCATCTTTAACTCTGACACCTCCAGCTCCGCCTCCTGCCTTTTCGTCAGTGCCACTGTCTCCAACCCATACAGCATAGCTGGTCTCACTATTGTCCTGTAAACCTTCCCTTTTACTCTAGCTGGTACGCGTCTGTCACAAATCACTCCAGCCACTCTTCTCCACCCATTCCAACCAGCCTGCACACTCTTCTTCACCTCTCTTCCACACTCGCCATTACACTGAACTGTTGATCCCAAGTATTTAAACTCCTCCACCTTTGTTACCTCTACTCCCTGCATCCTAACCACGCCACTTTCCTCCCTTTCATTCACACTCATGTATTCTGTCTTTGCCCTACTCACTTTCATTCCTCTCCTCTCAAGAGCATATCTCCATCTCTCCAGGTTCTCCTCAAGCTGCTCCCTACTCTCACTACAGATCACAATATCATCAGCAAACATCATCGTCCACGGAGACTCCTGTCTAACCTCATCCGTCAACCTGTCCATTACTACTGCAAACAAGAATGGGCTCAGTGCTGATCCTTGATGTAATCCAACATCTACCTTAAATGCATCCATCACTCCCACTGCAGATCTCACCACTGTTACACTGTCATCATACATATCCTGAACTACTCTCACATACTTCTCTGTAACACCAGACTTCCTCATACAAAACCACAACTCCTCTCTAGGCACCCTGTCATATGCTTTCTCCAAATCCACAAAGGCACAATGCAGCTCCTTCTGACCTTCTCTGTATTTCTCCATCAACACCCTCAGAGCAAACATTGCATCTGTGGTGCACTTTCTCGGCATAAAACCATACTGCTGTTCACTGATCCTCACCTCTTTTCTTAACCGAGCTTCCACTACTCTTTCCCATAACTTCATGGTGTGGCTGATCAACTTTATCCCTCCATAGTTACTACAGCTCTGTGCATCACCCTTATTCTTGAAGATCGGTACCAGTACACTTCGTCTCCACTCCTCAGGCATCTTCTCACTTGCCAAGATTGTGTTAAACAATCTGGTCAGAAACTCAACTGCCATCTCCCCTAAACATCTCCATGCTTCCACTGGTATGTCATCCGGTCCAACAGCCTTTCCATTCTTCATCCTCTTCATCGCTGCCCTTACTTCCATCTTGTTTATTTGCTGCACTTCCTGGTTAACTCTTCTCACATCATCCAGTCTTCTCTCTCTCTCATTTTCTTCATTCATCAGCTCCTCAAAGTATTCCTTCCATCTGCTCAACACGCTCTGTTCACCTGTGAGTACGTTACCATTTCTATCTTAAATCGCCCTGACCTGTAGCACATCTTTCCCAGATCTGTCTCTCTGTCTAGCCAATCGGTAAAGGTCCTTTTCTCCCTCTTTACTGTCCAACCTCTCATACAATTCACCAAACACCTTATCTTTGGCCTTCACCACTGCTTTCTTCGCCCTGCGGTTCATCTCCTTGTACACCTGTCTACTTTCTTCATCTCTCTGACTATCCCATGTCTTCTTTGCCTCCCTCTTCTTTTGAATACACTCCTGGACTTCTTGGTTCCACCACCAGGTTTCCTTATCCTCTTTCTTCCTTCCAGATGTCACACCAAGTACATTTCTAGCCGTCTGCCTTATCACTTCTGCAGTAGTTTCCCAGCAATCCGGTAGCTCTTCAACACCTCCCAGTGCCCGTGTTAACTCCTGCCTGAATTCCACCTTACAGTCCTCCTCCTTCAGCTTCCACCACTTGATCCTCGACTCTGCCCTCACTTTCCTCCTCTTCTTGACCTCCAAGGTCATCCTACAGACCACCATCCTATGGTGTTTAGCTACACTCTCCCCTG
Source organism: Hepsetus odoe (assembly GCA_017165825.1). Lineage (NCBI taxonomy): Eukaryota > Metazoa > Chordata > Actinopteri > Characiformes > Hepsetidae > Hepsetus > Hepsetus odoe. The sequence goes on along the minus strand of CM029373.1, from coordinate 3,074,384 downwards.
TCACTACTTTGCAGTCACTGATCTCTTTCAAACTGACCCTCCTGCAAAGAATATAATCCACCTGTGAGCATCTTCCTCCACTCTTATACGTCACCCTGTGCTCCTCCCTCTTCTTAAAATAAGCCATTTCCATCCTTTTTGCAAAATATACAACCATCTGACCTTCAGCATTCCTCTCCTTGACACCATGCCTAACCATCACCTCTTCATCACCTCTGTTCCCTTCACCAACATGACCATTAAAATATGCACCAATCATCACTCTCTCTCCCCTGGGTTCACTCTCTATCACTTCATCTAACTCACTCCAGAATTTTTCCTTCTCTTTCATCTTACAACCAACTTGTGGAGCATAAGCACTAACAACATTCATTATCACACCTTCAACTTCCAGCTTCAAACTCATCACCCTCCCTGACACCCTCTTCACTTCCAAAACACTCTCCACATACTCTTCCTTCAGGATAACACCTACTCCATTCCTCCTTCTATCCACACCATGGTAGAACAGTTTAAACCCTCCTCCAATACACCTGGCCTTACTACCCTTCCATCTAGTCTCTTGCACACACAAAATGTCAACCTTCCTTCTCTCCATCATATCAGCTAATTCTCTACCTTTACCAGTCATGCTGCCAACATTCAAAGTCCCTACCCTCACTTCCAATCTCCTCTCTTTCTTTCTCTCCTTCTCCCTCTGGACATGCCTTCCTCCTCTTCTTCTTCTTCTTTGGCCAATTTCCACCAGCACCCTGTAGGCTAACAGCACTGATGGCGGTCGTTGTTAACCCGGGCCTCGACCGATCCGGTATGGAATTCTGTATCGTTGTCCGCATATTGACTTGGCAAAGTTTTACACTGGATGCCCTTCCTGACGTAACCCTCCCCATTTACCCGGGCTTGGGACCGGCACGAAGAAATACACTGGCTTGTGCATCCCTAGTGGCTGGGTTAGAGTCACTCTCATCTCATCAGTCCAAAAAGCTTGTCTTGAGATATTTCTCGGAGAATACATGCATAAACATGATGATATGGTCAAAATTCTCACTCGCCTAAAAAATGGTGCACACAGTGTGGTCTGGAGTTCAGGAAACCCTTGATGGACCTGGGTGGACAGCCTTTCCTTTCAGGAAATACATAAGCCACCTAAGCAGGTGTTGGGCAGTCAGCCATCTTGAAAAATAGAAAGAAAGAGAATTAGTTTTGTTGCCTGAGTACCTGAACTTGCTCCAGTTTGTGATGCAATCAAATCCTCACAACAAAGTTCCAGCAATCTTGTGTCAAGCCTGCAAGAGGCTGCAAGAGGTCCACAGACTACTTCATTAATATCCTTGACTTCATAAGAGACGCTGAATGAGAAGAGGGCTGGATGGGCAGGACGTCAGTTTTGGAATAACAGATTTTGATAATGGACTATATTCAGTCCCTTTAAATACAGAATTTTGGTCAGTTCTTGACTATAATTCCAGCAAAGTGGTGAATTGTGGGTTCATATCATTGTGAGAAATCTGCTCGCCCTGCGTAGATGTTCTGGCTCGGTGTAAATCACCCTCCAGTGTGATTTACTGGCCTGGTGTTTTGTCCAGACTGCTCCAGATTCAGCTCGACTGATGGCTGACCTACATTCTGTGGAGGATTTCGGGAGAAGATCGCCGATCAAAACGTCCAGACAGAATGATGTTCTGATCAAACCTACTCAACAATCCATCTCATTGACAGGAGGCTTTAGAAGCTTTAATGCTATGCAAGCTGAGTCTAACCAATTTGAGTTTTAAAGCATCGTAATGCCGAGGGAAAATCACTGCAGCATCTGGAGCAGATGTTTGGTGTTTTAATCAAACAGTATTTAATTAAATAGAAAAAACACTGCAGGCCCTCATTCTGATCGTTTCCACCTTCATTTCTTGATGGTTCAGCATATATTTCCTGTTAACACAGATTTCTGAATCTAGACCACTTTCAGCCTCCTATTTATACTGAAGAATGAAGTCAGTTTTTTTCTGTCCAAAAAACCCAGTGAAGCGTGTGTGAGCGTCATGGTGCTGATGGTAAAACAGTGGCACTTTGATGCCTGTTGTTCCCTAAAAGGGTCTGCATGTATCTCTCCTCCATTCATTAACTCTAAATGATCTTTTTAGACCAAAACCTAGACTCAGAATTAACTATACCCACAGCAGGCAAACCACATTCCATAAAGTTTCAGCACCTGCCTCAAAAAACTGATCAGCAGTCACATTTATGGCATTTAGCAGGTGCTCTTATCCAGAGCGACTTTCATACCCTAATTACAGGGACAGTCCCCCTGGAGCAACTCTGGGTTAAGGGTCTTGCTCAGGGACCCAGTGGTGGTAGTGCCAGAGGTAGGATTCGAACCTGGGAACTCTTGAGCCATAGATCCATAGGCAAGCATCCTACCACTGGACCACCACCACCCACTTCAGAGACTGGGAGCTCACGCTTCAGACTGCAACTCTCTGTTCCCACATCAGATTCACATTTAATACATTATTACTCAGATGTCATTCTCCAGGCTGAGATCAGCTCTTATTAAAGGTGTAATGAATGAGGACTCCGGTTTTAAAGAGATCAGACATGCAGTCAATGTGCAATGAGCCTTTGCTGCACTCTAGTGCCACAGACTCGAAGCAGCAGACATTTTGTAGGATGCAGACCTGTGCAAAAGTTTGAATACCCCAGTCAAATGCCATGCAGGTGGTTAGGAGACAAAACAGGTATTAAAGCCTTTCCAATCAGAAAATCAATAACCTGCCATTAAAAAAATTACTGTTACTGTTTATTTGCTGAATCTATCTTGATCTTGGTCCATACTCACACACACACATGCACACATGCACACACACACACACACACGCATACACACTGCAGTCCATCAAACGTCCATGTGTTTCCTGTGGCAGGAAACCAGATCACCTGGTGGAAACCCCTGCAGATACAGAGAGGGCTTGCACACCAGACAGCAAGAACCCAGGCCGTCCCACCAGGGAATCAAACCCAGAACCTCATCGCTGTAAGGTGACATGAATTTAACAGACAGTGATATTGAAACATAAATCTGAATTTGGTCCTAAAAAATATATGCTCCCTGTAATGAGTTTCTTCTTTTTATTAACACTAAAATAACTTCAATTTCTCTGCTCAGCACAAAAAAAAGCTACACAAAAAGAATTCAGTTCTACATTACAGTGTGAATAATACTAACAATCACAATAATAATCATTTGAATGATTATTTGCCCAACAAATACATTTAAAAATAAAAAAATGTAAAAAAACAATGAAACGGAAAATAAGAAAAATTTTTTCGATTTAATATAATTCAGTCCGAGTGTCAAAATACATCAAGAAATAAAAATGTAGTGACGTGTAATTTTGAAGCGAATATATTACTGATTTAAAATAATACTCGTCTGCCACGCCCCCTGTTGATTCCTATTGGTCAGGGAGGATACAACTCCGTTGCGTCACAGCGGAACTTTATAAAGGCTCGCGCTCCGCGCGCCGCCGCTGTCGCGCGGTGAGAACAGACGGCGGGGTTTGTTTGATGTGGAGAAGAAGATGATCTCGGTTTAATGTTTCCTGACCATCATTCCGAATGATGCGTGCCCTTCGTTTAACCGGACCAAACTGTAGTTAACCGGCAGCTGATGAGCTTTAAAGAGCCGCTGTGAGAAAGTTGAGGCGTCGCTGTTGAGAGGAGACAGAAAGACCATCACTCTGCGCGACAAACTTACCAAAAAACACAGGTGAGAGCTTTAACCCTGCTCCTCCTCTCTGCCCGGCAGCTAAACTCGAGTCTAACATGGGCTGTAGCTCAGCTGTGTGTGTGTGTGTGTGTGTGTGTGTGTGTTAGACTGCTCTCAGCTTCCCTTTACCTCCATACTTACCCTGTGTTTGCTTACCTGATCAGATTTACCTGTGTTTGTTTACCTGATCTGGTTCACCTGTGTTTGTTTACCTGATCTGATTTACCTGTGTTTGTTTACCTGATCTGATTTACCTGTGTTTGTTTACCTGATCTGGTTTACCTGTGTTTGTTTACCTGATCTGATTTACCTGGGTTTGTTTACCTGTTCTTTTTTTACCTGTGTTTGGTTACCTGCTGGACTGGGCACTGTTTAAAAGCCTGTTAGGAAAACTATGACTTCACGGTCACTTCAGAAGGAGGGACGGACGTAGAACTGAGATTCAATCTGATGAAATTCACCGAGTTCAAATTATTGACAATGAAGCGAGAGGAAGAGTTTATTTGTGAGGAAATAAAGGCTTACTGGCCAGTAAAAAGTGTTTTAAATCTATAAAACTTGCACTATACAGTGCGTGCGTGTGCGTGTGCGTGCGTGTGCGTGCGTGCGTGTGCGTGCGTGCGTGTGTGTGATTGCCCTGCATACAAATAATCTAGTAAGGTAGGTTTTTTCACATTTATATTAACATGTTACTCTTATGGAGCACCTGAAACAGCATATATGTACCTTTTTAGGTACTCCATGAGAGCAAAGTGTGTGTGTGTAAATATATGTGCGTACTTTTAAAGATGAACTGTTATATCCGCATCTTTGGATCTGATCCCTTTGATGTTCTACCTTTTTAAGGCGCTCCTTTAGAGTTTAGGCTCGGTTCTAATTTGACCCAGTTAATAAGCATCTCTGTTTCTCCATCGTGCAGTGTTTACGGTCGAGATTACGAGACGTTTAAATGTAGTGAGAGTTTCTCCAAACATCTTCGAGAGAGTTTTCAGTCAGTCTGTGCCGCTGCGTCTTATTTCTTGCCAACTCAGGCTGACGCCCGATCCAGCTGTGAGGATCAAAGCACGGGTCCATATCTGCCATGACGAAACCTGCTGAAGCCCGATGATACAGGAGATATCGATTATGTCCGTTTTTGCAAAAGATACGAAACGTTACAGGCGGGAAAGGATTTGATTCCGACTAATATTTGCCTCTTTAAGGTGACTGATTGTACATAGGAGGTTCGGCTGTGGTGTAAAAATGTCCGATTTTACTACATTTGTAACCTTTTTTAAAAATTAACCATTCCATTCTCCATCAGGCCGGATGTTCTCCGGTTCTTTGGTTCGTAAATGTCGATAAATTGGGATGTGTATGCCCCGAATTATTGTCCCTAACAGAAACTGTCAGGTGAAACATTGTGCAAATCTATTTTTCATAAATCCTGCTGCCAGAAATAACTTGCTTTTCCCCACCAGAAGTGTCAAACATACGTTTGTGACCATGTCTGAGGTCCCGTTGCAACTCTATCTTTCTTCCTGCCCCTATATTAGGTTCCATGTTACGAAAGACCCACCCATAATGTACCCTAATCTTGAAGAATCTAGCACAGTGTAGGAGTTACTGGTTCCTGACGCATAAATAAGCTCCCAGCTGTTCTCACAGGTGTATAAAAGCTTTACGCCACAGTAATAGCCAGCCCTGGAAATGAGATTAGTCTTACCTCTACCCCCTTTCTGTGTCCTTTAGGACTTTCCTTTCGTCTAAAAGTTCAGCTATTTTGTGCAAAAGGTTGTGAAAGCACCTTCACTGATCCACATCGTTAATCATGTTGGGTTTTTGTTCTGCAGGTATGGTGAACAGCCAGGTAACGGGCAGTGTGTGCTCGTCTCGGACGTGTGCGGGCTGCGGAGGGCGGATCTCGGACCGTTTCCTGCTCTTCTCCATGGAGCGCTACTGGCATACGCGCTGTCTGAAGTGCTCATGCTGTCAGGCCCAGCTGGGTGAGATCGGCACCACCTGCTACAGCAAAGGGGGCATGATCCTCTGCAGAACCGACTACATCAGGTCAGGCGCCACCACAGGCAGCACCGGGGGTTCATGCTGTGCATTTAAATGGAGAAGGTTTGGCCAGAAATCAAACAGCACTATAAATGATACTTTTTTTTATTGCGTTATAAGCAGGGGCTACTTTGAAGCCTGAATTTTTTTCTTTTTTTTTGTCCAAAAACAAGTTAGCTTTACACGTAAACAGGTAAAGATAACGCAATGCTTTTTAGCACTGCAGTTAGAGGTAGGTGCTCGATTATTTAGGCGTAGTATTCCAGAGTGCTCCGTATTGTGTCGCCTCTTTGACCGTATTTGAATGAGGCTACAATCGCAGCTTCTACAGCAACACGGGCGCAGCTGGGCTTCAGCCGGCTTACAGTGCGGTCTACTGGATGAATGCTAATGCAGCTAGAAAAATTCATTCTTTTTTTTCATTTTCACTTTATTTCAGGATATTCAGCATTGCATTCCTCAGTCAATTAGCCTAATAAGAATTCGGACACCGGCTTTGTCTTGGGTGAGCAGTTTAAGGGTTTTTTTTTTTTTAATTTGATTTTTTTTATTTGATTTTCGGCCCAACCTTCATTTGAAGTTCGATAGACTCGAGCAATCACATGTCCACGAGTGCACGATGAGGACGGACAGTAAAGGCTATTGATGAGACAAGAGAGCCTACATGGTGCGAGTCTGATGAGGATAAATTGTAACTCGAATTGAATTAGTTTCTGTTCTTTCTTCAGCACGAGGCGACGGTGTTTTAAAAAAAAAAAAAAGAAAAAAAAACGGTCTCACTGGTGAACACAAGGACATAGACTGTGTTTGTGAAGACTTTCTGATTTACAATGCAAATAGTCTGACAGAAGTTGTCTGTAGCGCACCGGTCTTTGCTGATTGACATGCTGTTCTTGCTTCGATTTGCATCAGACTCATTTCCATGTGCTGGGTGCACTTCACCACCTTCTGATGTAGACTCGAATGCCTGCACAGAAGACAGAAATGCAGCTTCAAAGCATTTTAGATAAATTGACTTACGATATGCTAAGTCTTGATACGACAAGGCTGGCACATCTAATGATGTGCTCATTATATGTAAACTATCCTGCCGCTGCTGTTTTGAAACAATGTAATGATGGATACTTTGCATATTTCTGCATGTTTCAGGTTGTTCGGGCATACAGGTGCATGCAGTGCATGTGGTCAGTCCATCCCTGCCAGTGAGATGGTGATGAGAGCACAGGGCAACGTGTACCACCTCAAGGTTAGTGTCTGATTCGACAGCATTATGTCAGGAAAGGCTACATTAGTGTCATATATATAAAGCAGACAGACCTCTGTCAGATTCGAGTTAGTTAAAAGAGAAGTTTGGCCAAAAATCGAATCTACAGGTTCTTATCCGTTCCTACAGTCTGGTGTTTAAAGTTTGATTGAAGTAATACTGAAGACGTACGGCTATCGGCGCATTCAGACAACTCGGATTCCAGCTTCTTACCCGGTGTTCTACAGAAACGGGCGTCATGATTTCAAACACTTTTAAAACCCTTTCAAAGCGAACATGCGTCGTGCACATCTGACACTCTCAATCTGAGAGAAGAGAAGTCGATTATAGGGCTGAACGATTGGGGTTGAACGCTTTTTTGGCCAGAATTTCAGAATTGACCTTCATAGGGATCACCTGCGTTATTATATTTTTATTTTTGAGCTACTTTAGCATGCAGTACAAAATCTGGCCCTCGCGATGCAAACATTCTTGCTGTTTCAAATACAGTTTCTGTACACAAATCGTTACTTGTATACAGATGTTTTAGAAATGAAATTGCGTTGGTAAAAGTACACTCTCTGCCAAAGTCAGAATGTGACCACAGATGCCCAAACATTTCCAGCAGCATCACGTCAGATTCTAAATGTAACCGCCTGCTCTCTTTCACAGTATCTTTGATCATCTTGGTTACCCACCTGCCAATCAAAACCATTAACCTGCGCCCTAATAAGTACTTCCTGCTTGTTAATAAGACCAGACGGGCCTTGTTTAAAAAGGCACCATTAAGGTCATGAGGCTTCTTGGACCAAGCATGCATCAGCTGATGTGCCTAAATTTGAGCTAAGCGGGGAAACCATGAATTTGATTGATTATATGCCAGAAACTGGGGAAACTCTAGCCCAGGCTTGTTCAGGAGGGGCTTTCCCTGCCCTTTCCCTTGAGCTTTAGGTTGCAGTTTTAAGGAAATGAGTTTGAGCCGTGTTTTAATGACTGGTTTCGCTATTTAAAACATCACACTTGAACGCAGAGCTGCAAGATATTCGGAGAGGCTTACATTATGTTTTGCAATAACCATCCTACACCATTTGCTCTTTAAGCTGCAAAATTCATTGCATTCGTTTTATGAATAAATCTTCCTCCTCCAGTGTTTCTCCTGTGCGACGTGTAGAAACCGGCTGGTCCCTGGCGACCGCTTCCACTACGTTAACGGAACCATCTTCTGTGAGCACGATCGGCCCGGGGGAGGCCTGCTCACCTCCCACCTGCAGGGCAACCCTGTGCTGCCTGACCAAAAAGTGAGCCACGTTCACGCCACACTGCTCAATCCCAACCTGTTTGTGTTGTATTACAGTTAGAAGTGTCGATCTGTGATCTCAAAACAATTTGACTGCCTTTCTTTGGGATATATATCAATGCCTCATAAAATTTCACTCAAATTTGGACATTTCTCTATGATTTAGCGTCTGTTGGTGGAAACAGACAATAAAAATGCAACGCTAAGCTGTTTTTTAAACATTTGATGCCTCAGATTGTTCTATAAAAGCAGGTTGTTACTTTATTGCTTTTGGTATTCTGCCCGCTGTCGTATTGCCGGCAGGTGAGCGTGATGCTCTAACTTCTCTCTTGTCTTGGCAGGTTTGCTGAAAGCCGCTCCTACTTTTCCTGCGTCTCCTCCTCTCGTTCCTCTTCTCCGAGTCTTTCCAGAGGATCTCTGTCCACGGAATCCTCAGCAGATCTCCTGTAAATGCTCTTCTTCTGGTGCACTTCTGCTCCCCAAGGACGAAAGGTCCCTGCAGCCTGGCTCCACTGCCCCCAAAGAAAAAACCTGTCCTTCCTCATCCTGACAACAGACCACGATTAGACTCAAGGGGCTGCAGTATTCCTGACTATATGCAACTCGGGTTTTGGGCCAGGGTTAAATCCGTGGGATATTTCATATAGACTTTGAAGACTTTTTAAACAAATTGGCACTTACACGGAACCGAAACATCCTTCACAGGAAGTCCTGCCTGTCATACATCAGCTTGAGGAACTGCTATAACGAGTGACTTTATTTTAAGCAGCGCTTATGCTCATTTAAAATTTTTTTTTCCTTTTTTGAATTTCAGGGTGTGGTTTCCGTAGCCAGCGTGCTCGCAGCAAGCTTCAGGTGTGCTTGGACGTCGTTCAGGGTGTAGAAATGTAAATACTCTTTTTGTTTTGTTTTTTTTTTTAAATACCGGTGCCGTGCGTTATGGTCCAATCGTGACGTTTATTTAAGATGTAAAATCCAATAAATGCTTAAACAACCGGCATAGCAGGAATATTTTTTTTTCTCAACACAGATTTTGCATATTCTTTATTGCTGTTTTTTTTTGTAGTGTAGTGATTTGCTTGGCTCTCACCGGTGCCAAACTGATTACCCAAAGGAGTGGAAAAGAATACGTCTTGAGCTCGGACCATTACAGAAGCAATTAAATGTGTGCGTGAGCACGTGGGTGTGTGTTTGAGTGCTCTATCTGCTGATGCTTTTGCACTGGGGAGGCTGAACTTTGCTCTGATCCTGTGTTTGAATTTAATAAAGCCTAATCTGCTGCCTAGCTAATTAAGAAGGACTCGCTGCTCTCGATTCACTGCTTCAAAACAATCACACGCGTTAACTGTTTACCATGTTGCAATTAAAGTACGCAACACAACCCCTCCCCTCCACCTAGCTCCCTTAGCAACCTTCTGCCCTTGAGCAAGCTGGCTTTGAGCTAGCGTGCCAAAATGTATGAAACAATAGTTTTTAATAAAGCCGAAGGAATGTTTTTTTGTTCTCGGAATGAGAGTTTCTTCTTTTTTGGTGGTGGCTTTTTTCAGATCTGCATGTTCCTAACAGCTGCTTTCACTCGATGTGTAAAAAGAGAGAACATTTGAAACTAGAAAACTATTGGCATTGTTGAAAAAAGTGACACAAAGTGTAAATTTGTCCATTTTTAGCATCATCCCCATTCAGATGCCTGGCATTTTAATGCACTTAATGCTGAAATCTTTCACAGTGTCAGTGTAGGTGCCATCCATTATTTATTCCACGTTCGACTGAAAACAATCAGGCAATTTCATTAACGTATGCAAATGATCACAATTACTATTATCTTCATATCTCGATAAGTAAGAAAATAAAAACCTCGGCACAAATCGAGTCCCACCGTGCCTCGGCTCGCACGTTGCATTCAAACCAATCAGACCTAATCTGCATATTACTAATTAGCCAGGCATATTCAGATGCCAATTAGCAGGTCTGGGAGAGAAAGGCTCTTAGCCGACAAGCTTTATCCTCGATCAAGAAAGGGGGAAAAAAAAAAAAGAAAGTTTTTGCAGGTGTACGGATCGCTGTGCGGCTTCTGTCATGGAAAAAGTGTTTATGCTCACTAATTAATCATATTAACACATGCAAATGAGTCTAATTGCTTGAGCTTCCACGCCTCATGCTGCGAACGAGAAAAGAAGAGCGTGATGGAGGAAGGAAGAGCAGTTTTCGGTGCCGACTGCTGAGAAGAGGCTCTCTGCCTCATTTATGGAGCGCATGGTTATGGGAGACCATGCAAATCTCTTGTACAAGTTGTTACAGTTTTTAAAGCATCAATTTTACACTCGTTTTTTTTCTCCTTGTCTCCATGAGTATAAGAGCTGACTCGCGAGTCCCCGGCATGTGCGTGGAAGTCTTGGGTAAAGATTTTTAGTCTTGTTTTTAGCTTCTGGCTTTGCATTTTATAAAAAAAACTAAAATCCTGTTGAACCACAGCCTCCAAAACAGCTGGACCTGCAGATCATTTAATCTTTTGTTAATCCAGCTGATGTTTCCGTTTCAGATCCTTCATTACTTACTCAAATTTCTGTTTCAACAGTTGCTATGCTTTCATAAATGCCATGCAAATTACAGACTGGAGAGAAGTTTTGTGTTTTTCACTTTTTCATTGAGTTCTTTGAAGGATTTTTCTATATTAACAGGATTTATGACGCTGTGAGCTGCTGGAGAACATCGCAGCAGCAATAATTGATACCTTATAGACTTGAAATTCATACGTTGGAGTGAGAAGGTTTGATCATTGTCCACATTACAGATTGGCGCTTCATTAATAGGCAATATTCGTGTTGCGCTGCACAGCACACAGTGAACCATACCCAAATTCAACCTCTGCTTTTTACCCACACACACCGTGCAGCAGGGGGCAGCTATTTAAAGTGCCCGGGGAGCAGTGATGGGCACGGTACCTTGCTCAAGGGTACCTCAGGGCAACCTTCTGGTCTAGGATTCCAACACATGACTTCAAATCCTGTGGCCTAGTCCCTAAACACTAGGCCAACCGCTGAGCACCGCTGTTTTATTTAGGATAAACTGGCTCTAAAATGATTTCTGTTCTCCATAATCTCCTTTCGAATCTTCAGAGGTGGCCCTCGTTTTCTCCCGACACCTGCTAAACAGCATCATGAGCATGTTTGATGAATAAATATGATGCACTGTATGCATGGCAGCCACATCCAAGTAGACTGCAATGCATTCAAATCAGCAACTATCACCTGGTAGTACGATTCATAGGTTTGCTAAACCCTGATTCTAGCCCTGGACTATGTACTGGATGGAAAAGATGGTGATGTTGTGGATTCACCTGACACTTGCCAGCTTCTGTTTGAGTTTCACAGCAGAGTTTGGTAAAACTAGGCCAGCAAGAAGTTAGTATTGAAGAGTAATCTGAAGCGCTCCGTCCAGCCCTGTTTGTTCATCAATTTGTTCATTCTTATGAACAACAGTAAGTCATACGGTAGCAGAAGCCACATAAACGAGTATATTGGACATCAATCAACTCCACATTGTCTGGGGCATCGGTGGCCTAGTGGTTAGGGAGTTGGCCCCAGGATTGTGAGGGTGTGGGTTCAAAGGCCAGACCAGTTGGTTGCCCGGAGGTGCCTTTGAGCGAGGTACTGTCCCCATCACTACTCCATGGGTGATGGCTGCTGCAAGGTGTGTGAGTGAAAAGCAGAGATTGCATTTTGTTGTTTCACGGTGTGCTTTGCCATTTTTTTGCAGCCCCTTTCCCTTCACCTTCTCTGCAATTTAGGTGGATGTGCCAGCTCTAAATAAAGAAAGCTTTCTCCAAACGTAACTGAATTTCAGAAAGCTGGGTAACTTTGTTTCTCTACGAATCCAAATAGCTAAACAGCATCGATCCTAATTCAGCTGCTAACGTACGACACAATTAACTCTCCCATCCATCCCTGGCCCGATTGTAACCCCCAGTGTTAGGGACTCTATGGCCCTGGAGGATGAGGTGGCTGCCTGCTACACACTCTGTCAGGCCCTCATCCGATAGGAACTTTCTAGAACATGTCTTCTCGGGTGTGAACCATAATGACAAGCTCCCATTGAGGGGGCGCAGGGACCTGCATGTCACAGAGACAGACTTGACAACTGTGAACTTAGCAGAGCTGCGAATGTCATAGAAGGAGAGAGGAAGACGAAGGGGGGGTGGGGGGTTAGACTCCTTCTCCCAATCAGAAGGCTTTGAATAATTAAGGCGATCGGCTTAATTAGCTCAATTACGTTAATTTGACTACGGAACACGGCCATATGGTGAAAGGAAACAAAAGAGGGGGGAACTAATTAAAAGTAAAATAATGAGGATTTTAATTAAGCTTTTCCCCAGACGTGGGTGAATGGGGAGCTGGAGCAGGAGAGAGTAATTAAAGTAGTGTAGTGCTGGCAACATTTCTCTCTCCCTCTCCCTCTCTCTCCCTCGCTCTCTCTCTTAGAACTGTGAGGGCTCAATCGGTCTAATTAAATCTGTAAATAAATTAGCTACATGGAAGCCTGCTTGAGTTGACACCCGCCCCTCCTTCACACACACATCCTTCTATATCTGTCCTTCATTTGCAGAAGAGCATGACAAAAGGGTGGGGTCGAGGTCTGCCACTGATTTGTTTTTCATCTAATGTTGTTGATGAAGTGGCCATGGGTGAACTGATTGTGAACAGCTATGAATAATAATAATAATGAAAAAAAAACAAAAAACTGTCCACCAGTCAGCAGGCCACAAGTTGGAATGGTCTTCCCGGGGTATTCATCCTCGAAAGGGGACTAACAAAATTTAACCCAATTTAAATGTATGGGGGACAACTGTCCTCCCTAAAATGGACAAAGGTTGATGGCATACTTTCTAACAGCAGTCATCTAAAATGGTGGTTCCCAGCTCACAGTGGATCATCCGTTTCCATTTCTTACTGTCCTCTGCATCTTCCTCACCTGCATGTCCTCTCTCACCACGTCCATAAACCTCCTCTTTGGTCTTCCTCTTTTCCACTTTCCTAGCAGCTCCATCTTCAACATCCTTCTCCTGATATAATCCTCAACATCCTCCTCCAAATATAATAGCATTGATGGAAAACCCTTTTTTAAAAACATTTTTATGACAATTAGCAGATACTCCTATCCAGAGCAGCGTCCATTTCCTAAATACAGAGACAGTCTCCCTGGAGAAACTTGGGGTTAAAGGTCTCGCTCAGGAAGATAATGGTGGTAGGACTTGACATCTCTTGGTCCGAAGGCGAGTATCCTACAACTCAAAATAACTAGGAATGTAAATTTAAAAGGCAAAATTTTCTGAATGTCTCTTCCTTCAAAGGTGCGTCACAACGCCTGTCCCACTACACAGCCTGTTGGATCCAGTTGGATCCTTCCAACTTGGAATACAACTTGGATCTTGGAATACAAGTTCCAACTTGGAATGCAAGTTGAATACAGCCCAACCAATCCCAAGATTCATTGCTCACTGATGAAGATTTGTTTTCAGCATTTCATCATCTAGAAATATCGAACATGAACTACACCAAACCACTTCCAATTTTCCATGGATCATCTCATATACCATTGGCTTCATGTTTCAGTCCATCTTTCATAATCTCTGAAGCAACACCTATGTAGGCCAAGGTTCTTCAAAGGATGCAGCCTTTGATTTGAGACAAAGCTTATGTGGACATGCTTTGAAGTGTGTGATTCAGGAATGCAGCTCATTCAAGGTGCTCAAGATCCATTACTCATTAGATACACAGGCCTCATAGCTCCAGTTCAAGACTAACAAAGCTTTAGATCCTGGTGTTGTGCGCGGGTGAGAAAATCAGGGTCAAAATCAGGGTCAGACACCATGGATTTATTTTTGGAATATATTAAGAGACAGAGAAAGGGAGGAAGATTTCATAGCTGGAGGTCCAAAGTACAGAAGTCAGTCATTAGAAGAAAAGAAGGTGTTATGGGGTGATGGCAACATCACACGGACGTTTCTTCATCTAAAGAATAAGTTGCAGAAGCAGGTTAGAGCATCCATTGTAATCCATATAATTCTGGAAAATTTGGCATCGTTTGCATACAAATGTGGATCTTTGTCCCTTCATATATTGTGTGGGGAATGTGTGTGTTTTTGTATGTCCATTGAATCTATTTTTCTATTTAAATTTCCCCTGACCCTAATTTAAATATCTTCATCTAGGAACATGTAATGATCACACACTCTAGCTCACTCCATCCACACTCCACTCTTCCTCCTTTGGGCTTTAGTCTGAGGGTAAGTGGAGGTCTTGTTTCCTTATTAGTTGCTTCAGATGCACCACTGAGCCCTTTATAGTACAGACGCCAGAGTGCCGCCAATATTTGTCCCTATTAAATGTTGTCCACCCTCAGGTCCAGCCTCCAAGTCAGCATGGGCCATTCTGTCAGGAGTATCTCGTTATTGTGGACCTTGATCATGTCCTCCACCCCAGCACCCCCCACCTCGCTGCCTCTTCTTCACATTGGCAGCACGTTTTTAATTAGAATACGCATTTGGATTGATAACTAAGTCATTTGCATTTTAAATGAACAGCAACGAATGCCCTGTCACAGTTTTGCAACGCAGGCCATTTCAAAGGGACTGAGCGGGAGGAGAGGTCTGCTCTCTACACAATGAGATGCTTCATGGTAAATAACAAGATCCGGCCTCGCTGAGAAATGTGAAGAATTAAACAATAATCTTAGAATGCATGTACAAAAACTAGTAACTAGCCAAAAACGTTACTGGTCCAGTTTGGACTCAACTACCATTTGGCATTTATGGGTATACAGTTCAGTGGGAAGGTCACCCTCAGTTTACTAGTTTACTGCTGAATGCTGAGTGGTGGAACCCCTTTATCTAGAACCATGTATCTTTTGGTGCTTGTATCTTACTAGGTTTGTTCCCATTTCTTTCTTTTAATCTACTCAATAAACCAGACGTTCTCTGTGTGCTGTGAACACTAAAGGACCAGCTCATGCTTAAGCGGTGGCCTTGTATTAAGGGACCAGACCCCAGGATCGGAAGGTCATGGGTTTGAATCCCAGACCAGAAGGTTACCCTGAGGATTCCTTGAGTGAGGTACTGTCCCCATCACTGCTCCCCTGGCACTGGATATAGATGCCCCCTGCTGCACAGTGTGTGAGATAAATTCAGATGATTTGGGGCAGCAGTGACCTATTGTTTAGGGACTAAGCTTCATTATCTTAAGATCGTAGGTTAGAGTCCCAGATTAGGAGGTTACCCTAAGGTACCCTTGAGCCAGGTACTGTCCCCATCACTCCTCCCCGGGCACCAGATATGGCTGCCCCCAGCTGAACAGCGTGTATGGGTAAAATGCAGGTATTTCCGCGTGGTCCGTTGTGTGCTGCATTGTGAATAATTGTCATTTTCATTTTCGCTTTACCAAACTATTTTTGTCCAATGTGGGGTCTAGGAAGCAACAAGACACCTCAACATTAATTGGTGCTGCATGGAAGACAGGAACGCAAGGACAGTTACATTGAGCTGTGGCAACGGAGCGCAATCCTTTGGTTTGTGTACATCATTTGTTTAATGTTCTTGACATGTGAAGTTGTCACCTCAGTTGCTCTCTGAAGGACGGTCCATTCTTTTGGACACATAGGAAGGGGTTCATCATCGTTTTTTCTTTTATTATTCTATTCTTATTGGAGCACAAGCACCCCACAAAGCTCATCTGTTGCGATAATGGAGAATGCTTCGACATTCCTTTCCAGAGACCCATAAACTCATGCAAGGTCATCAAGAATGATTGCTTGGATTCATAACTCTAGTGTTGTTATAATTGAAGTCTCCTGATCAAGACTTTGGAAGAATGTGGGGCACACTGTGACCATCGTGAAAGATAATAATATTGAGTATTCTGATTCTCCCTCAACCTGTCCAGGGTGTGTCCCCTGTCCTTCGCCCTGTGTGAGCTGGGATGGACTCCGGCACTCCCCTGTGACCCCGCCTGGGACAAGCGGCAGAAAATGGCTGGCTGGCTGGCTGATTCTCCCTACCAGTGTAGGTAAATCTGAAGCTTGAATTCTTGGGTCTTTTATAGTGGCACTTGATTGACTTGATTGAGGGTGGAGGTAGTCTAGTGGAGGGTACTTGCCTATGGACCTATGGCTCAAGAGGTCCCAGGTTCGAATCCCACCTCTGGCACTACCACCACTGGTCCCTGAGCAAGACCCTTATCTCAGAGTTGCTCCAGGGGGACTGTCTAAATGCCGTAAATGGAAATTGACTACAATATGGTGGTTTGTGTTTGACTCTGTATGATGTCAACCTGCAGCCCAGATGTGTGTATGAGAGGGCTATCATTCCAGTATGAAATGAATAAAGAATTCTATCCCCACAAGTCATATTTATGGATGTGAATAATGCTATTGCTCATCATTTTTATAAGTTTATTAGATATGCAAAATTAATAAAGGATCAATGAATCAGAAAACCTGTTTTTTTTTTGTTTTTTTTTTGCAAAAGCTTTAAATGCACATAACATTTGGATCTGTTTTTCCTTGGTAGAGTACTTCTAAATCATGGGATATTGGGATTTTTGTAGAAATTGCCTGAAAAAAAGCCAGCACCATGTCATGAAAGCCTGTCTGATGCACAGAAAAGCCGTCTGCATATCCACTACATACACTAAAAAACAATGACAGCACAAATCAACAATAAAAGGCTGTGATGCTCAATATTGAGCAAAAGTGTTAAAGTGTAAGGAAATGCCTTGCAAAATACCATCCATAAGATATCAGTTGGACATTCATTTGGAATTATTCTGTTCCCAGTAGGAAAATATAACAGGAATGCCCCCTGAAACTGGGGCTCCCAGTCAGAAAGTCAGAGGAATCTGACCAAACCAAACCTCAGATTTCAAGATGGTGGTGCTTCATCAACAGGCAGAGTAAATACTGTTCATTGGCACTTCTTTGTGTCTCATTAAATCAGTCCAAAAGACAGCAGTGCCCAACTTTGATGCAACTTCGATGATAATAACTCCTGTTTCTAAAGTTTAACCAGGCTAGATGTATCAATAGCATACCCCTCTATAAACCCACCATCCCCTATCCCATTAATGGTTACTGTACCGAAACACTGGTCAACCTACAGCAGAAATCAGACAGAACGTCTAGTCTGACCAGTGGCAGAACCATTGCTTTTGTGATTCATAACTAGTATTTGCCTTCAGTTTAAGGAGTTAGCCTTAAACTTTTGCCCCTATTCAGCACAAAGGTGTGAATTAACAGGGCGTGCCAGTCCTTGGGGAGGCCAGATGCTGCTGGTCCCCTGGGAGACCGATGTATATAGAATGGAAGTGACATCATAGGGAATCTAATGGAAATGTCCAATGGAGACATGCCGTTCAGTTTGGTTAGGATGAGAATTCCCCCTTAACAGCTCAAGCAGTCCCACTCATACATCTGTACAGGCCCCGAGGCCTGGAAACCCATGAGTATTAAAGTGCAGCTACAGTCTAGAGCTGCTTTCCCCTGAGGACGGAATAAACAAGCCACCAATTCATTAAGAGAGACGCTGGCGTTACTGAGGACGCGCAAAAGGATATTATTAGATGCTTCTGAAGAGGAGCTGAGCAGGAAGAATAGAAAGGTGGTGAATATTTCAGCAGTACTGTTTCAGTACTTCAGTTTTGCAGGTTTGCTGTGATAAATATACCATTTTAAACACATGAAGTGAAAGTGAAAGTGACTATTTGTCATTGTGAAACACAGCACACGGTGAAACGGAAAAAATGCAACCTCTGCATTGCACCCATACACACCGTGCAGAAGTGGGCAGCTATTTAAAGCGCCCGGGGAGCAGTAATGGGGACGGTAGCTTGCTCTGTGCAACCTAATGTTCTGGGATTCGAACCTTGACCTTCTGATCCCGGGGCCTAGTGCCTAAACACTAGGCCACCACTGCCCCACTACCTCTCTGTAGGCTGTAGAGACTTTATGCCCTGTAGAAAAGCTGGAGGTTTAAAAAATGTTTTTTTAGACACTCAAGGCCATTTAGCTATAATAACTCTCTGAAGGCCAAATAAACTATTGACCTAAAGTGCCACCTACATAAGCTTCATAGCACCAGTGCTAAATAAGTGAAGCAAATCCTAACCTGTCTTTGCTGAATGATTCTAGGTCAGCGAGACATTGCATATATTTATTCCATCCATCCATCCATCTTCTGCCGCTTGTCCCAAACGGGGTCGCGGGGGAGTGCTTGTGTCCAACCCAGCGCACACAGGGCGAGGACGGGGGACGCACCCTGGACAGGTCGCCAGCCCATCGCAGATATATTTATTCTAAATTTCTTTATTTGATAATGGTATCTGAGCTTACTATTATTCTGGAAGGACGACTAGACCATTTTCTTCTTCAAATGTGTACAAATGCATCATTTGTGTATTTTGTATAGATGGGGGAGGTGGGCTCACCCGTCCTGCCTAAAAGCAAATCTCCAACCTTGTGAACATTAAACCACTACAGACAAAAGAGGCTTTTCCCCTCACGTTCATTCCTGATATACCAAAATGCATCAATGAGGCCAACTTTTGTGTGTCTGTGTGTGTGTGCGAGAGAGAGAGGAAGCAAGTGTGAGCGAGAGTGAGACAGAAAGTGTGACAGAACGAGCACCTCCATGCTGTCTGAAGTCTCAGCTCCCCCAGTGTCTCTGTGCACCTTCTCTCTTCCTCTGCATCTCTAGCCAAGGTGAGTAAGACTGTTCATTAGCACCCCGTGGAGAGGAACAGATGCAGTAAGAAACACCTTCATAAACACGCACACACTCACTCAAACCGCGCTCAGTACCAGAGCGCACAATTAACGTTTTTTAAGACAGCTCGGTGGCGTTTGCTTGGCGTGCTCTGTACGCAGCTGCTCTGCGAGCTTAACAAACTTCTGCAGGCCCTTCCCCTGTTGAGGGCCGATTCTCAGCCATCGCTGACACTTCTGAGCTTTCGGCTTCAAGCTGGATTACTTTAGCAGGGAGGCTGATTTGACAGGCCGATGAATACGAGGTACATTGTGCAACGATGGCCTGGTGATTAAAAGGATGGGAAGGTCATGGGTTTGAATCCCAGACCAGTAGGTTGCCCTGAGGTACCCTTTTGCAAGGTACCGTCCCCATCACTGCTCCCCGGGCGGTCAATAAATGCAATACAGTTTCATACTGGATTAAAATCACTCTACAATCATTACCGACTATAAAAATGACACAATGCAGATTCATACTGGATTCAAATCAATCCACAGTTATTTCTAATAGTAAAGTCTACTCACTGCAGATTCATACTGGATTAAAACCAATCCACAATCATTACAGACAATAAAAATGACACAGTGCAGATTCATACTGGATTCAAATCAATCCACAGTTATTTCTAATAGTAAAGTCTACTCATTGCAGATTCATACTGGATTAAAACCATTCCCAAATCAATGCTGTTTGTAAAAATAACACAATGCTGATACATACTAGATTAAAACCAATCCATAATCATTACTGACTATAAAAATGACAGTGCAGATTCATGCTGGATTAAAATAATCCACAATCATTACCGTCTATAAAAATGACACAATGCAGATTCATACTGGATTATTAACTAGTATACTGTATTATTATTACTCATATAGTTTCATGCAATATGGGCCCATAAAATGGAAAACTGATCTTTTTTACATGTAATACACAGATACGGTTCAAGCTTCAAAGAGTCCCAGTCCCAGGGCTGTGCACTCCATATAACAACCATACACAGATCGACACCACCAGCAAATTACCAGTTTATTAAATAAAGAAATTGTATCCGGCCTGTTTATTAAGCCTCAAGGCATGATGTAGATGTTTACATTTTTGCTTTAACCTTTTAATTCAGTTTATCTGTGATAATTTGGGAAAATTCCATAAGTAACTGATCCCACACATGACGACCCCTCAAACCCTACTAATATTTACCTCTTCTAGAAAACAAGTACAGCTCCTATCTTTAGAATCAAAGAACGATCTCTTTCTTTCTTTTGCTCTCTCTCACACACACCACACACTCTCAGGTGTGCTGTTACTGTGAATCAGGTCGTGTAGCTGAAATGTCAGTTAGTGGTTTGGCATTTTCGAGAAAGATAGTGTTCCACACGGTGGCAGGCAGGCAATGGGGGAGCAGAGGGCCCCTCACCCCTGTGACCGTACCCAGGCTTAGGTGACCACTGATAGTGATGCTGGTAGTGCAGAGGCCAGCCATGAAGAGGACTCTTAACCACAGGCCCAGAGGGACACTCCAGCAGACAGTAGCCGAACCCTCAACCTGAGATAAGACTAAAGCTAGGCCTCAGCTTTAACCTGCTTGGAAATGCCAGGCCATGAGCTGTGCATGCGTGCGTGCGTGCATTTGTGTGTGTGTGCGTGCGTGCATGTGTGTGTGTGTGTAAATGCCACTACAGCTTCTCAGAGAGAGCCCCACCTTGCTGAACCACGAAACACTTTTCTCGGTTATCTCCTGTCACACACCTGCTCAGACAGACAATAGGGGGCCACTTTAGGGTGTGTGTGTGTGTGTGTGTGTGTGTGTGTGTGTGTGTGTGTGTGTGTCTGCCAGCACACATGATGTTCCAGATAGATCACTATAGTAAAGATGATTGTCACCAACTGGCCCACAATCTCCCTTCTATTACAATTACACTGGAATATTCATTTGTATTCATTCATTTGACTGTATGACTCATCATGCATCAGTTTCATCTTTTCTATTTTCAGATTTTTTTTATCAGTCCACATACAGTCAGGATAGCAGCACTGTTGCAAGTTACTGCCCTGTTCATTAGCTGTATTTTAAAAGGAATACAAAAGTATCTAATTTACACCATTCTCACATGTAATCGATCAGCCTAAACATTAGGGTTTCTTTTTTATCGCTACTCCTGAGATATTTCTCACAATCGCTGTTACATCAGGACCTGAAACACCTCTGAAGTCTGTGTTGTGAACACAATATATGTAGTAATATATATATATATATATATATATATATTATATATATATTACTATTATTATATTGTGTATTAATACATATATATATATGTATTACTTCACAGATACTCACTATTATTGTATTGATTCTACAAGAAGTTTACATTCAGCTTGCTATGTTGTTATATGTTAATTTGTTGTCTGTTCATGGATTTTGTTGTTGTTGTTCTTTGTGGTAATTACAATTTACTTTGGTGCAAATTGCTGTACTTTTCTGTGTGTGTTGTATTTGTTAAAACTGTTCTTTGATGTTTGTTGCTTTTCTTTGATGTCTGTAACTGTTCTTTGATGTGTGTTGCTGTTCTTTGTTATGTGTGACTGTTCTTTGTTGTCTGTTGCTGTTCTTTGTTGTGTGTGACTGTTCTTTGTTGTCTGTTGCTGTACTTTGTTATGTGTTGCTGTACTTTGTTGTCTGTTACTGTTCATTGTTGTGTGTGACTGTTCTTTGTTGTTTTTTGCTTTTCTTTGATGTGTTTTGCTGTTCTTTGTTGTCTGTTACTGTTCTTTGTTATGTGTTGCTGTTCTTTGTTGACTGTTACATTTACATTTACATTTACGGCATTTATCAGACGCTCTTATCCAGAGCGACTTACATGTCCTGATTACAGGGATATCCTCTCTGGAGCAATTCAGGTTATGGTCTTGCCTAGGACCTAGAGGGATTCGACCTGGGACCTTGAGCCATTGGTCCATAGGCAAGATCCTACCACTGGACCAATTCTCCACCTCCACCTGGTGCAAAATTGCTGTACTTTTTCTGTGTGTTGTATTTTGTTGTGTAACTGTTCTTTGATGTTTGTTGCTTTTCTTTGATGTGTGTTGCTGTTCTTGTTGTCTGTAACTGTTCTTTGTTGTGTGTTGCTGTTCTTTGTTGTCTGTTACTGTTCTTTGTTGTCTGTAACTGTTCTTTGTTGTCTGTTACTGTTCTTTGTTGTGTGACTGTTCTTTGTTGTCTGTTGCTGTACTTTGTTATGTGTTGCTGTACTTTGTTGTCTGTTACTGTTCATTGTTGTGTGTGACTGTTCTTTGTTGCTTGCTTTCTTTTGATGTGTTTTGCTGTTCTTGTTGTCTGTTACTGTTCTTTTGTTATGTGTTGCTGTTCTTTTGTTGACTGTTACTGTTCTTGTTGTCTGTAACTGTTCTTGTTGTCTGTTGCCGTTCTTGTTGTTCGTTACCGTTCTTGTTGTCTGTAAACTGTTCTTTGTTGTCTGTTACTGTTCTTTGTTGTGTGACTGTTCTTTGTTGTCTGTTGCTGTACTTTGTTATGTGTTGCTGTACTTTGTTGTCTGTTACTGTTCATTGTTGTGTGTGACTGTTCTTTGTTGTTTTTTGCTTTTCTTTGATGTGTTTTGCTGTTCTTTGTTGTGTGTTACTGTTCTTTGTTATGTGTTGCTGTTCTTTGTTGTCTGTTACTGTTCTTTGTTGTCTGTTACTGTTCTTTGTAATGTGTTGCTGTTCTTTGTTGTCTGGTACTGTTCTTTGTTGTCTGGTACTGTTCTTTGTTGTCTGGTACTGTTCTTTGTTGTGTGCTGCTTGTTCTTTGTTGTCTGGTACTGTTCTTTGTTATGTGTGACTGTTCTTTGTTGTCTGTAACTGTTCTTTGTTGTGTGTTGCTGTTCTTTGTTGTGTGTGACTGTTCTTTATTGTCGGATGCTGTTCTTTGTTGTGTGTGACTGTTCTTTATTGTCTGATATTGTTCTTTATTGTCTGATATTGTTCTTTATTGTCTGATACTGTTCTTTATTGTCTGATATTGTTCTTTATTGTCTGATACTGTTCTTTGTTGTGTGCTGCTGTACTTTGTTGTGCGTTGCTGTTCTTTATTGTGTGTTGCTGTATGTTGTACGTGGCAGGGTGGTGGTGGTCTAGTGGTAGGATACTTGCCTATGGCCCTATGGCTCAAGTGGTCCCAGATTCGAATCCCACCTCTGGCACTACCACCACTGGGTCCCTGAGCAAGACCCTTAACCCTGAGTTGCTCCAGGGGGACTGTCCCTGTAATTAGGACATGGAAATCGCTCTGGATAAGAGCGTCTGCTAAATGCCGTAAATTTGTATGTTGCTCCAGCTGGCCATGTGTGACTGTTCTTTGTTTGATTTTGTTGCTCTGTGGTTCATAGAAAACTGCTGTCTATTCTCATGTTGTGTTTGTACAGAGTTACTGATCACAAAGTAACATTAAACCTTAAGCAAAGCCTAGTGATCAACCAAAAGATTTTTGTAACAATTTCATCAAAATCTCTCTCAGCTCTTTTGTGAATGTGGTTTAGACTTTACCTGTTTCGTGTGTGCCCATAAAGCAACATTAACTCACTTAGAGAGAAAAAACTCCCAGTGCTGTAAGTATACTGAGGACAGTGTGTGTGTGTGTTATTGTATAAGTCACAGTGGAGTTGTGATAAGCCGTTTGGAGCCAGACTGCAGACATAGAGCAGCCAACCAGCCGATGGCTGCACTGATACTGAAACTGGTAATAGCTCTCTTACTTGGTCGCGTATCCGTACTTTTTTCTTGCTCTCTTTCACTCACTTTTTCATTGTTTCACTTTCACACTTTATTGTATACTTTCTTTGCAGTGCTACTATATATATATATATAGCTGTGTCTGTTCGCCTGGTATGTAACTTTGCATTCCGTGTTGCTGAGCAGGGCTGCTGTTCGATGGGATCTTCTCAAAACTCTGTGGTGGGGTCCCATCGGGTGATAGCCATCAGGAGAGGATAGGGGAGTGTGAGCACAATCAACACAGTCAGGGGCTTGAGTGGAACGGCAGCTCTGAACGGTTTCTGGAGGACGGGATGAAAAAGAGAACATGAGAGGAATTGTTTGGTGTTCTTTTAAGCTTCAGGCTTTGTTCTGGAGTCTTAACAGGGCAGTGCTTCTGCATGAAACTCACTCTCTCACTCTCTCTCTCTCTCTCTCTCTCTCTCTCTCTCTCTCTCTCTCTCTCTCTCTCCCTCTCTCCTTCCAGAATCACTAATTACTAATCACATTAAACAAATCAACAAATTTCCATGGCAATTCCAATGAGAATACATGTGCATGCAGAAACTATCACAGTGCATCCTACAGTAAAGGCAGAGTTCAGTTTCATTATGATAACACATCCCTTTCACTATGACCAGTGTGGACATGTGGACATTCTTTAAAATGAACTCAAAAGGACCTTGGGTGTGACAGCGCTCAGATCAGAAAATCTCAAAAATCCCTAGTGTTACAGTACCCTGCTCATGTTAACCCCTTAACTTAAACTTAACTTAAACTCTGTATGTGGTTTGCACTTGGGGCAGCGGTGACCTAGTGGTTCGGGAGTCGGCCACAGGATCTGAAAATTGTGGGTTCAAACCCCTTACCAGTAGGTTGCCCTGAGGTACCCTTGAGCAAGGTATCATCACTGCTCCCCGGGTGCTTTCATAGCTCCCACTGCTGCACGGTGTTTGCATGGGTTAAATGCAGAGGTCCAATTTCATTGTGGTTCACTGGGTGCTGTGCTGTGACCTCGCAATGACAAGAATAGTCACTTTCACACTTCAGTTCCTCACCAGTTTTTGTTCCTCATTTTCAGTCCAGTCTCTGTACCTGAGCAGTTCCCCAGATCTTCCTGAAGGACAGTGTTGTTGTCTCTCATGTTCAGTCCAGTCTCTGTACCTGAGCAGTTCTCCAGATCTTCCTGAAGGACAGTGTTGATGTCTCTCATTTTCAGTCCAGTCTCTGTACCTGAGCAGTTTGATAGTTTTGTGTTGGTTAATCCACACAGTGATCTACATCTGAACCTTCAAGCAGAACAAAGCATCTAACTTAAGACATGAAGCAGTGAAGAAGCAGGTGCAGCCGATTCCAGATGATCAGGTGATCCGTTTATCTAGAACCATGTATCTTCAGGAACTTTGCAGCCTGTCACGGCAAAACCCTTATTCCTATTTCTTTCATTAAATCTACTCAATATACCAACGATAAAACAGTTTGAGAGAGAGAGAGAGAGAGAGAGTTTGTATGTGTGTGTGTGTGTGTGTGTGTGTGTGTTGCATGATGTGATGTACTGGTGAACTAGTCAGGGTGTTTCTCCCCTTTCACCCCTATATGTGATGGGATAGGCTCCACCATTCCTGTTACCTTGGTTAGGATAAGAGGTTTAGATGATGGATGGATGGATGGATGAATGGATGGATTTGAGGCTTGATCCATGGGCTTTAATTAACACATTGTTCTTGATTTTCTTCATTCCTCAGTTTTTACAATATATTAAAGTGCTGGATTTTGACTGCTCTTTAAACCTTTTTAGGGTTTAAAGCTTTTGCTTTGGCTAATGTCAGTTGGGTGGTATGCTGGTTGGGGGGTTGTTCTTGTTCATGCACACCTATTTCACAAACACACACACGCACACACACACAGTAGGCATTGACTGCGGGCCTGGAGCTAAGCATGCTGGAACGTGACATTCAAATGTACAGACAAAACCTCATGCCTCAATTTTAACCATCCATCCATTATCAGAGCTGCTTATCCTAAACAGATGCACTGGAGCCTACCAGAGTTCTCAAAGGGTGAAAGAGAGACACGCTGGACAGGTTGTCACATCTCCAGTCCACCTGATATGCATGTCTTTGGACTGTAGGTGAGAGTAGTGTGGGATACCTAGCTGTGGGCCAGCAGATTCAAGCCTGGCTCTACCTTCAGCACCATTTGAGCATCTGAGTAAGGACGTACAGAGACAATCACTGCCATTCTGGATAAGATAGATGCCATAAATGTAAATGTGGGAGGAAGTAAATTAATTGTGAAACACAGCACAGATTAAATCAAATACATCCTCTGTATTTAACACGCACACCGTGCAGCAGTGGACAGCTATATCCAGCCCCTGGGGTGCAGTGATGCAGACAGTACCTTGCTTTAAGGTACCTCAGGGCAACCGACTGGTCAGGGATTTGAACCCACGGCCTTGCAATCTTGAGGCCTGGCCCCAAACCACCAGGCCAATGCTGCCTCACCATAACACCTGGAGGAAACCCACACAGACACAGAAAAGACACCCTGGAATGGCTGTGGGTGGACGCCTCAATTTCAGTCCATTTCGGTCCAAAATTGGGTCAAATTAGCTAAAGGTTTAAAAGAAATAATTTTAAAAAAAATCACATGTATGCTGTTTTCCACTCGTTCCATCTCAATTGATATGTGGTACTCAAATATTCCTTCTATAGAAATAAAATTTTTGGGTGACTGTTGACGTCTCGAGATCAACAACATTACTCTCTTGATTCCAACAATAAACTAAGGAAGCCACGTTGGGACATCAAACGTCTTTGCAGGTCGGCTAAATCTGGGGACACTCAAATATTGGACAAATTAGATGTGCTTGGTCAAAATGTTGCTTTTATATGGATTAAATATTATGAATCATAGATCTTTTAGATTTTTCACATTTTACGATAATATTAAAGTAGAATCGATCTACCGCCCGTAGTTTTTTTCCCCTTCTTTATTTTCTGAACGTCATTCTTGATGTTCTGAAGATGTCCTGTTTGGTGTAGAATCATCCACAGCTCGTTTGATTGTTCTGAAAACATTTCTTTTATTTCTTTGCTGCTTCTTACTAATGATCTGAACGCTGTAAAGAACAAGACAATCATCTGATAATCATATATATTAACTATTCATCCTCTACCAAATGGTTTCACATCATCAAAAACTCTGATTCCAAACATGTGAATGAGTTTTTCACACGTTTTATGCGTGTTTTATGTGCTTTGACTGGGTGAAGCCTTAGACAGTAGATCCAGTGTCCAGTTAAAGTTGTGATGTTTATTATACTTCTTCATGGCTGACCAATAAAAACACATCTACTTCGACCAGTGGAATCATGTTTCAGAGAAAAGGAGCTCTTTCTTCAAAGACCAGTCAGCTAATAAAATATGATCCTTAATGCAAACCTGTGGGAGAAAGGAGGACGAGAAAAGGGGGAGAGAGAAAGGGAGGAAGTACAGTCGGGAGCGAGCGAGCTGCTGTTTATGGACCAAATGAAGTGGACCATCAAGCAGAAGCTGGCGGCATGATAGAGTGATTACAGGGGAGGCGGGAAGGAGAAAAAGAGGGAGCAAAAGAGAGAGGGGGGACAGAAAGAGACCAAGAGTGAAAAGAGGGAAAGAAGAGAAGAAGAAAACATGTGTGCATATGTGTATGAGAGAGGGGGAACTGAAACATAGCAAAACAGAGACAACAAGAAGGAAAGAAAGAAAGAAAGAAAAAAAGAAAGAAAGAAAGAAAGAAAGAAAGGAAGGGTTGAGAGAGAGAGCTATTGAGAAAGAAAAAGAACTAGACAAGTGAGACAGAAAGAGATGGGAGAAGAAAAAGAGAGAAGGGTGAGAGAGCAAAGAAATGGAATGAAAGAGAGAGGTGGAGAGACAAGAAAGAAGTAAGAAGGAAAGACTTAAAGAAGAAGGAGTAAAAGAGTCAAAAAAAAAGGAAGAGTAAGAGAGGAGATGAAGAGGAAATGAAAAATGAACTAAGGGATGATGGAAAGAATGAAAGAAAGAGAAGAGAAAGAGTCAAATCAGAGAGAAGCTTACGAGAAATACAATGGGAGATAAAAGAGATTTGAGAGCGGGAGGGGTGAGGGAGACAAAGGCTTGAGAAACAAGGAGTGAAAGAAGAAAAGAGAGTGGTATACAGAGAAAGAGAAAAGATGAAAGAGAAAAAAGGAAAGGCCTATTGAAAGAGATAAAGGAGCAATTCACTCGTCCACATGGGCCACAGTCTGTACGGCGGAGGGTCCCCAGTGGACGAGGGGGTGGCTTTGTTTAGATCCAGATGAATTCAGCTCAGTCCAGTCATGTGATGACAACCATCATAATCCTGCTCATATTTCTGCAAGTCCCATTTATACTTCCTGCTTGTTTACCTCTAAATCCTGGCCATGGCAACCGGGACGGAGTTCTGCTGCACTTTGTGGGCACAATCAGCTCCGCCATCTGAATAGTGGCTGCTCTCCCAAGCATTGAAAAGAGTGTAGACTGGTTGGCATGGGACAAACACAATAAACACAGTTTCCACACATGGGACACACAACAGTTACGTAAAGTTGTTGTATATTTTCATTTGCTTGCCTGCTGTTCTTATGTGTGATCACATCATTGGAAGAGAAAATCCTAAAGTCGTGAAACAAGCACACGATTCAGGGACGTTAGGGACGCTTGCTTTCCTGATGCACCAAAATGAACATTCCTGGGAAAAATGCAGTGGGATGTGATTTTGAACTGGTTTTAAAACAGATGGCATCAGGGTGTAAAACTGCTATGATGAATATCGCGAGGGAAGGAATCAAAGGAATCCCAGCAGAACGTTGTCCAGAGCATCACACTGCCTCCACCTGGATGGTGCATCTTTTCTAAACAAAACACACACACACACACACACACAGACGCGCACACACACAAACACACACACACACTGGAGGAGGCAGAGAGAGAGATCAAGAGTAAAGGGAGGTAAAGAAGAATGAGAGAGTGAGAAAGTGGGCAGAAAAATGCGTGCATGTGTGCTTGAGAAAGAGAAAGGAAACATTAGCCAAACAGAGATGTCAAGAAAGAAAAGAGAATAGAGGAAAGAAACAAATGAGAGAGAAGCTACTGAGACAGAAAAAGGAGATAAAAGACGCGAGAGAGGAAGAGAGAACACACACGCTGGAATGTGGCATGAATTCAAAGAAAACACGATCATCAGACCAGGCCACTTTCTTCTTTTGTTCCATGATCCAGATGCTCATTGGCCCACTTTCAGACAAAGGTCAGCATGGGCACTCTGACCGGTCTGCAGCGACACATCCCCATTCAGAGAGCGGAGCGTGTCCTCACGCTGGTTTATCACGGCCAGCATGAACTTTCTCAGCAGTTTTGGCTGCTGTTTCTCTTCTGTGGGACCACACAGAGCCCTTTTGGTAGACACTGACACCGCTTGATGTTTTCTTCTTCCCACTTTTAGACAGCGAAGCCATTTGTCTGGATAGGTTTTGCCCATATATCTCCACACTGCTGCTCTCGTACCTACTGTTCATGTGACCCATGTTTCACATGACTTTGCAAGATAATGGATCGTATTGGTTAGATTTTTTCCCTATCCTTCATATCCGATTAGTTTTTGGCCAATATCTGAACGATACCAATACCAAGTATTGGATCATGGCATCCCTGGTGCTAGTACTAACCACAGTACACTGGGAACAACCCTCAAGGCCTGCTGTTCTGGAGATGCTCTGACCCAACCTTCATAATTTGCTCAGATCCTTATGCTTGACCAGTTTTCTGGCGCGTCAACTTCAAAATCCAACTGCTCGCTGGCTAATTAGCCCCTAATATACACTGGACAGGTGTTATTTTTATTGGATAATCAATGTAATCCATTTCATCAGTCTGTGGTTTATATATTGCTTTCGATTCGACTGAAGAAAAAATAAAATGTGTAGTCCAGCGACCTCCAAAATAGACAGACACTGATCAATTCTGTAACAATGGTTTAAGGCCAGAGTTCGCATCACATGTTTAATGCAAAGGATCCCCCAGTGAGAGGCCAAGGGTGCACAACTGCCCTCACTCTCGGTCCTCCCTCTCCCCCATTATGGCTGTCATCCACCGTGCTCTGGAGTAAAGTAATAATAAAAGTATTATCTTCGAAAATTTGACCGTCCTGTTCCACCACTCCCACGAGACACTGTGTGTAATGTCTCAGCGGTGTCTCGTGTAATCTAGTGTCCTCTTCTGCTCTCGTTTCCCGCCGCACTGCTTTTCCGCGTCCCATCTGGCCTATGGGGTGTTTGGGGGTCTCTCTGAAGCTGCTGGGAGGCTTTTCTATTAAGGCTGTAATTGTGGAGGTGATTGGGAGCTTTAAGTGTGGCGGCTAATTGGCTGCAAATGAGTCCATCTGCTTTGATTTCAGAGTTCAGCGAGACGACACAGAGAAGAAGCGAGGCTCTTTTTCTCATCCTTTCTCTCTGACTTCTCTCCTACTGTCTGCATGTACATACATACATCTCTCACTGTCCATTTATCCACTCCACTGACCAGACAGGTGCACTTTGCACCGACTGGGGTCCATCTGTCTCTCTGCGTCGTCTAACGTCAACAGATAGACAGAAAGAGAAAGAGAGACTTAGACAGAGGCTGAAAGACAGTGAGGGGGTAATGACAGACAGAGATGAAGCAAAAAAGAGAGGGAAACAGACAGATGGGAGAAGGCACAGACAGAAAGAGGGAGCCAATGAATTAGACAAAGAAGTGAGAAAAAAGAACAGATAGAAATTGAACAAGAACAACAGAGAGAGTGAGAAAGAGGAAAATAGACAGACAAATGGGCGCAGAGACAGAAGGAAAGTGAGCATTTAACCCACACACACCATGCAGCGGAGGGCAGCCATACATCCAGTACCCGGGAAGCAGTGATGGGGACGGTATCTTGCTCAAGTGTACCTCCGGGCAACCTACTGCACCCATGGTCTTCCAATCCTGGGGCATAATCACGAGGCCACTGCTGCCCAGACAGAGAGAGAGAGAAGGAGACAAAAAAAAGAAAAGGAGAGCGTGAGAGAAAGAGCAAGAGAAGGAGAGAGAGAGGGTGAGAGTTGTTTTGCATGGGCATCAGTTCCTCTGGCATAAAACACTTTACCGCTCCCTCTCTCTCAAACACACTCGCACACAGCACTGGCTGCTCACACTTCAGACTTGAGACTTTAATTATTTTCAAACTGTTTATTAAATGTCAGAAATGTGCTTCGTCCAATCCGTCAGATCCGTTCAATCAGTTGTATCATATTCAGGTTCAGTTTCTTTTTTTCTTTCTTTTTTTTTACGAGTTGTAAGGCCATTGAGTTCGGTTCATCACACTCACCCTGATGTCATTTGCTGAATTCTTTGATCTGGTTCGAGATCTGGACTGGCATGGAGTCATGACTGAGCCAATAAACAGAGGATGCGTGCCGTCTCTAGTTTACATGTATATATATTGCGGTAAACAGAACGGGACACAGAGTGTCTATATTAGGACACCATATACAACCCTGATACATTACAACATCTGATTACATAGTAAGAGAGAGAGAGAGAGAGAGAGAGAGAGAGAGAGAGAGAGACAGTGGGAGGTGATGAGAACTTGAGAAAAAAAAGTGACTTTCAAACCACTGAGCTGCTTCTCTACAGTAATTAATTTGTTAATTAGCGTCTGCCTGCACTTGTTACAGATACAGCACTTCTTTGACACTCATTTTGTACCTGACAGAGCTTACATGCTGCCAGAGAGTGTTAAAAGTGGGATCTGTTATGAGCAGGATGATTGAGAGGGTTACGCTCTGCATAAAGACCCACTGCTCTTTCTTACACAGTCGGAATGAGAAATGCAATAGCTTCCTGTCAGTTAACCAGATTAAAGGAAAACATTTCCCAAATGTGATCAGTCAAGGCCCATTCAGGGCTTCCTTAGTTTTGCACAGTATTCCGGAGACTAACAGTCCATTCCAGTTGAACTTGGAAGTTCTCTTTAGCGACTTGTAACTAGAAGGTCCTTATGAGTCAGACTCCCATTTACATTTTCACTTGCGGCCTTTAGCAGACGCTCTTATCCAGAGCGACTTCCATGTCCTAATTAGAGGGACAGTCCCCCCTGGAGACACTCAGGGTGAAGGGTCTTGCTCAGGGACCCAGGGGTGGTAGTGCTATAGGTAGGATTCGAACCTGCAACCTCTTGATCCATAGTTCCATAACACCACAACCACCCCACACAACCCTAATCCAAGGAAATGCTGGTGATGAGTCCTTCTCTCTTATTATATACATATAAACAGTACTGTGCAAAAGTTTTAGGCAGGTGTGGAAAAAATACTGTAAACAAAGAACGCTTTCAGAAATATAAATAATGATTGTTTATTTTTTATCAATTTACAAAATGCAAAGTGAGCGAACAAAAGAAAAATCTAAATCTAATCAATATTTGGTGTTACTACCTTTTGCCTTCAAACCAGCATCAGTTCTTCTGGCCCTCACAGAGCCCTGATCTCCACATCATCCAGTGTGTCTGGATCACATGAAGAGACAGAAGGATGTGAGGAAGCTACATCCACAGAAGATCTGCGGTCAGTTCTCCAAGATGTTTGGAACGACCAAGTTCCTTCAAAAACTGCGTGCAAGTGTACCTAGAAGAACTGATGCTGTTTTGAAGGCAAAGGGTGGTCACACCAAATATTGATTTGATTTAGATTCTCTTTTGTTCATTCGCTGCATTTTGCTGATTGATGAAAATAAATGATGAACACTTCCATTTCTGAAAGCGTTCTTTGTTTACGGCATTTTTTCCACACCTGCCTAAAACCTGTGCACAGTGCTGGTGTATATTTATTGCCTACAGGCCAAGAGATTGCAGGTTCGAATCCCACCTCCAACATTGGGTTCCTGACCCTTAACCTTAACCCCAAGTTGCTCCAGATGGACTGTCCCTGTAGTTAAGAAATGGAAGTCGCTCTGGATAAGAGCGTCAGCTCAACGCTGTGAATGTATTACTTGCTAGCTGTGAGTGGCCCCCAAAGAGAAACCGAACATGCCTTGGCTGATCATCTGGATTTTAGGTTGAGAGAAAAGAGTGTACATGTGTTTCTTTTTTGCAGAAATATATGAGCTCTTGTTCAGGTGTGAGCGTGGCGCTCGCTGTGCTTGTTCATTTGAAAAGCTCCATATAGATAATAACACAATAATGCGTGTGTGGGCTGAGAGTGTGAGCGAGTTAATGATGTGGAGTGCAGGCTCTGTTGCATTAGCTGTGTCTCTCAAGCACCGTGTCCTCACAGTAACACTCATTAGAGCTAACAGGGTTGAATGGCTGGCTATTAATAGTCATATTCAGCAAATTTCTCTCAAAGGAATATCGTTACCATTCGGACTCATCAGTTTATCAGCTGCACCTACACCGGAACTACATCCATCAGACACTCACATTGTAGCTGCATCTTGCAGTGTTACAGCCCATGTTTTGCTGACAAAATGTATCAGCCACAAGAAAAGTTAACCAGGTAAGAAAGGCAATAGGTTCATGTATCCTTTGCTTGTGCCTCAGACCAGATTGATGGAAGAAAAAATGACAAAAAGAATAATAGTAAGCTTTTATTATGAAGCGAAAGGGACTCTATGTCAAGTGAAAGTGACTATTTGAACCACAACGAATGATACCCTCTGCACTGAATCCATACACAAACCGTGCAGCAGTGGACAGCCATGTCCAGCACCCAGGGAGCAGTGATGGGGACAGTACCTTGCTCAAATGTTCTTCTGGGAAATTGTGCCTTCCGATCCTGGGGCCTAGTGCTTAACCACTAGGCCAACAATTATTACACACACACACACACACACACACACACACACACACACATATATATATTTCTCCCACTCTCAATCACCTGCTTGCAAACAAAGACAACACTTGTCAAATGTTAAAATCTATTACTTTCCACTTCTTACACTAAGAATGTCTTATAAATGAAGATTATTATTACATTTTATTGTTAGTGAGAACATGTGCAAAGTGTGTAAAGGTTCTCTATTGTGGTTTACATATTCACACCAACTATGTGCACAATTAAATCCCTCACACATGGCTTGTATGTGGAAATAAGACATTTTGAAAGTGTCTTTTTGGTCTGGACTGCCTGGAGTTGCAAGCAAATACAGGAGGAGGAGATCAATAAAAGCATTCTCTACCCGAGGAGTCCCGATTACGCCCAAACTGCCCAAACTATTTGTCCTGCTGAGTTATGAGACACAATGGTACTGCGTCAATACCTGCAATCTGCTGCAGCAGGGGTGTGTGTGAGTGCATGTGTGTATGTGTGTGTGTGTGTGCATGTTAGGCCAGGAGCCACACCAGTGTGTGTTATCCTGCAAGCAGACGGTAATTGGGACGCCACCAGTTTTTGCGTCAATTCAGTTCGGTGGGGGAGTGAGGACAAAATAGGGTAGGGGCCACTTAAAGTGCTACAAAAAGGCCTTTTGTTGAAGCTTGGTGAGTGAGTGAGACACAGAGAGACA
Source organism: Hepsetus odoe (assembly GCA_017165825.1). Classification (NCBI taxonomy): domain Eukaryota; kingdom Metazoa; phylum Chordata; class Actinopteri; order Characiformes; family Hepsetidae; genus Hepsetus; species Hepsetus odoe. The sequence goes on along the minus strand of CM029373.1, from coordinate 3,039,920 downwards.
GACAGAGATGGAGACAGAGAGATTTATGTCTTTGGATGCTGAGAGAGGGAGTGGACCATAAGGTGGGATCGGTATTTTCAATTACGGGAGAATTCAGTGTAATTTCATCCATTCAGTGAAGCGGCCCCTGACTGGGAGAGAAATGGGGGCCTAAGCGATGTCCGCTACCATCCCGCTGTTCCTCAACCATGGCCAAGAGCAGAGAGGGACGTCGGGCAATCTCGCACACAACACCACCCCCTCCCATCTTCCCTCCCGTCACCTTCAGCTCACTTTTGACAACCAAAAATGCCCCGAATCTGAGTTTTGAGCTCTTTCAAGTACACTGGGGATAAAGTTTGGCGGCCAGTTCATTGAAACAAGCAAAATATGTGGAAAAAAGTGAATTTACTCCCATCGGAGGTGTAAAATTAAACTTCACATCAATGGGAAATGTAAGTCAAGCAAACGCAAAATGTCAATGTGAATATTAGCATTCACATTTGAATCAGGTAGACTTGATACATCACTTTTTACTGGGATAAATATCAATAGTAGGTATTAAAACAAAGCCGAGGCAGCTGTGGTCCAATGGTTGCAGATACGGATTGCAACCAAAGGGTAGGGGTTCAATCCCCAGGACTGGTAGGAAAAATGTGGACTGGTGAGTGTGGGCTTTCAATGCTTTTCTAGGGCAGAAGGTACTTAACTCCATGAGTCTTCCCTGGGTGCAAGCATTAAAGACCACTGCTCCTTGTGTGTGTGTTCAATAGCAGTATGTGTAGGATGGATTAAATGCAGGAGACAAATTCATTGCTCACTGTTCACACTATGTGTGCAAGCAAAGGAATTCACAATTTTATTAAAACAACTTTCTACCATGAGAAAACAACATTTCAGAGATCATCTTGAATCATCTGCACCAGTTTCTTCACTACTTCGTGTCTTAGGTTAGATGCTTCGTTCTGCATAAAGTTAGAAGAACAAAAGGTTTCAGGGCTTGGGCACTGTAGCAAATATTAGAATGGAGTGTACTGGACACAGTAGATGTTTGGAATCAGTTGCTCTCAGTGCTCATAGTGCAAACACTCTGGATAGGTCACCAGGCCACCACAGGACAGATTGGCAAAATTACACAGTCACACTTTTTTGGACAATTGAGCGTTTCCTGTTCCCTGACGGGCTTGTTTTGTGGGAGGAAGTTGGAGAACCTGGAGGAAGCCCAGGCAGGAACAGGGAGAACAAACACACAGTAAAGACCCAGGCCACCCAGGCTGGGAAGCAAATCCAGAAGCTTCTCGCAAAGACAGCATTTTGAGGAACTTCTCACCAAATCACCAAATGTTAGCATTGCTTCTATGAAGTGAAAGTGACTATCATTGTGAAACATAGCACAGTGAACCACGATGAAATGCAGCCTCTGCTTTTCACCCACATACGCATGCAGCAGGGGGCAGCCATATCCAGTGCCTGGGGAGCAGTGATGGGGACAGTACCTTGCTCAGGGGTACCTCAGGGCAACCCACTGGTCTGGGATCCGAACCCATTACCTTACAATCCTGGTCCTAGTCCCTAAACACTAGGTCACCACTATCCTGTGAAGTGTTACAATGAATGAAGCTCTGGGTGGATGTGGGTTAAAGACATCAGAATTTTGAAGAGTGCTCCTTCATCTTCTACTCCTACCATGTCAGGCAACTCACTCTTTCCAGAAGTGTCATATTCTACAGAGGTTGACATTCATTGAGAACATGGTGAGGCCATTAGTGGAGCAGCAAATGGTCAAGGATTTTACAGATTGCTGAGATAGAGTCCCTACTTGCGTCTGTTGAAATAAGCCGAGAACGATCTACAACGTTAGTTCATTATGAGGCTGTGCACAGTTTATATAGATTAACCAAAGGACGCGACTGCCAAAGTGGCCCGGGTCCATTCAAAACCTGCGAGATGCTCCAAATGGCCGAATTATAGTGTGCCTTACATTCTCTCCCTCTTCAATTTTTCAAGGTAATAATGGCCTGGACAATTTTTCACTCTTTTCTTCCTTTCAATGCCACATTCCACAGTGAGAATAGATGGATCGGGAGGAGGGAAGTATGAGCGGACGGATAGAGGGGTGCCGGATAAGTGCTAGGTGGATGAAGAAAGGGAAATTGAGAGGTGCCCTTGGCGCAATACAATAAAAACATCCTGTCATTTGCGGTGCACCCCCCACTCGTCTCTTTATAAAATTAGATTCGTTCTTTCTCTCTCTCTCTCTCTCTCTCTCTCTCTCTCTCTCTCTCTCTCATTCTCTCTCCCTCTTTCTTTCTCCAGGATAAAACGCTGTTAATGCCTGCAGCTCTTTTCCACCGATAACAACAATCATTGTAGACTCTTAGCAAGAATAAATCCATAAGAAATCAAAACAGAACTAAACCACCATTGCTTAATACCCACCCCCCTCCAAATCACAAATTCATCCATTTCAGTGGCCTGCTAGATGTAATTTAACATTCAATAATAGCGAAGCCTGTGGCTTTCTTTACATTTTCTGACAGCAAAAATCAATCGTACCCAATTTTATCCTCGCCTTGAATCAGCTGTGCTAACTTGATAGTTTTGCACGGTAGCTACGAGGCTTGTAGCTTAGGCCTCACCAATCAGAGTCCTGCAGACTGCGTCCCAAATCATCCCACAATTACCTCAAACTGGTGCATTTTACATTTACATTTATGGCATTTAGCAGATGCTCTTATCCAGAGCACCTTACATTTTTAAGTACAAGGGAAGTGTTGAGGAAAAGGTCCTGGAAGCCAGTGGTGGTAGAGCTGGATGTAGGATCTGAACCTGTGACCTGTTGGTCTGTAGGCAAGTGTTCTACCGCTAGACCCCCCTCACCCTGATGGGCAAAGCACTTTGAGTTGGTGAGTAATATGATAAAGCCTTTCAATTCTGTTTCTGAAAAAACTGTTTGATGCCCTAAGCACTTAGTTTTTAACCACTAGACAGTAGTGGCCCAGGGTTCAGGGACCAGGCCCCAGGATCAGAAGGTCATAGGTCTGAATCCTAGACCCTGAAGTACTCTTGAGCAAGGTACCGTCCCCATCACTGCATTTCCTTGTGTTTCACCATGTGCTGTGCTGTTCCACAATGACAAATAGCCACTTTCACTTGCCTGGTTAAACTGGTAAGAAATCTTGATTGACTAAAATTGGGCGGCTTCCGGCACGAGCATCTTCCAGAGCTGTACCGCCTTTACCTTTCAACCAAATCAGAATATGCTTTCACCCAACTGCAGGACCAGAAATAGCCTAGATAATGACCACAGACAGAGCAGCTTCTAACACATGAAATTAGTCTCAAACAAAAGCTGGACTAGAGTGCTGGTATAGCTGTTCTTCACCCTGAAGCTTGAATTTAGCCTTTACTTGTGTGGCTTTTCTTAAAGAACAGAATGTAAAACTGCCATAAGGAGCCTCTGTAAACCAGGTCTTGTCTGATCTGCTGTATAAGAAGTAAGCATACATCCCAGTCTTTTTGCGCGGGGTTTTTTGGGACGAGCAGAAGCAAGTCTCTCTAGCCAGACCACATGTCTCACACTCTAATCAGTATGAGCATGTTTGATATATTACAGTAGATAGCATGGGTAGAGAAGTGCTTAGTGATCCAGTCCCAGGCCAGCAGTATCGCAATCTGCAGCCAAGGGAGATTTAATAAAGAGAAGGACATGCCAGCATGGTTATGTCACAGTGCGCCGAAATAGAATTAGACTGCAGTCGGAGAGGAGAGGATACTGATATGAGCCAAAGTAATGAAGGATATGTGATCCAGATGAGGCACAGCTGATGACATGAAAGCTGCATGGAGTTAAAAAGCAAAAATCGGGGTGTGCGTGTGTGTGTGTGTGTGTGTGTGTGTGTGTGTGTGTGTTTCCACACCTTGGAAGAGGGAGGCCAGGATAGAGAGGCTTTGATCTCTATCTTAGCTAGTCCAGGAAATGAGCACTGCATTAAACTCCTACATGACACACGACCCCAAAAGCTGAGAACAGCATGCTGTGAAAACAAAAAACACAAATCCCCCTTCTCCCTCTTACACACACTCACTCTCACACACACACACACACTTAGAAGTGCTCCGCGTTCGACAGGAAATTAAAAAGCTTTTAAAATTACCCACGAACCACAGAGGTTCAGAAATGGGAAAATAATCAGTCGTTATTCACAATTTTGAAGATGTTGGCCATCACTCCCTCGCTCGCTTTCCAAAACCGTTCTGTCCGCTCCCCCGCCTCCCCCTTCTCGCCAAGCCTCACAGTAACTGCCATTTCCTGCTCTTAGCAGTTCGGGTCAGCTCTGAGTGCCCTTTCAAATGAGTCAAATTAGTTGAGTTCACGGAAGGCATTCTGGATGAGAAGTGTGTTTATGAGCAAAAGTAAAAATAGCAAACGTGTTGGTGTCTCTCAACGATGGGTCGCTTAATTGAACCTAATTAGCCAAGTGCTGGACCTCAAGCACCTCGCCATTTCATAAAGGCCCTCTGTGCTTGAGAAAAAGCAAAGATGAGCTCATTTGCGAAAAACATTCGGATTGCTTTGCTCATTTTTTACACATGATGAAATGAGAATGTAAAGCCTTTTCATAATCGAACAGTTATTATAAATCACTCTCTTGAAGAGATGCGTACTGAGTCAGTATTGCGGTGAATGGAACCAGACGTCCGAAGAGTTGCCTCCTCCCGGGAATGAAATGGTCATTACTGATACCTTGAGCGAAACCTAAGACGCCGCTTAATAAAACTGATAACAGCTTGGCTTAAAATCTGTTCACGGTGTGGGCTTGGGTGGAGAAACCATTAACATTACAGGAACATATGCAGGAGATATTTGTTCTGTTTGCCACCACTGTGGAAAAAAATGATTCTCTAATGAACCATTTCTCCAGAGTCCATCTCTGAATGACTTTCACTTTAGTTATTAAATTATAATAAAAAACAAGTCAAGCTGGTTCCTTAGGTGGGACCATAATGCTCATCATTAATGTAAAGCACCACAGAGCCAATGTGTTCGTATTTCAAGAATAAATCAATAAAGTTTGAAGAAATCATCACCTTTAATGGTTTCCCCTTTTGGTGGATGAGCAACTGGTTATGAAAAACCTAACATCATGCATTAAAAGTATTTTTCATTGATTTCTAAACCAAAGACTGTGTGAAAAACCCTTTCATTGGTGCAGTGCTTCCACCTTGTGGCAGTGCAGAACTGTCCTCCTTCAACAAAACACTCATCTGTGGTTGGGCTGCATCCAAATAGATGAAGTTTTCTTTCTTATCTGACATTGTTTCTCCTGTTTCGATCTTGGCTACACTGACTATAAATCGGTAGAGCTGACAGATCAGTCCAAATCAACGGAAATAGACAGGAATATTTTATTCACTGTATCGGACCCAGACCAGGGGTGCAGAACAGAAGTTTGCCCCCTTTGGATTCTTCTCTCCTTCTTCAGCTTCTCCTTGAAGTTGTCGGTTTAGGCCTGTTTGAGCAGAAAAACCATCAAACTGGAACATCGGCCCTCCAGGACACCACTGGTCTAAACACACCCAACAAGCTTTCGCTTTAAAAATGTGGGGAATATGGAGTCCTGAGCTGCGTCTAAAATGTTTTAGCTGAAATTCTTCCATTCCTTTCCTCGCTCACCGAGACGCAAATCCAGATATCGTTCCATCTGCCCTTTCTAGGCTGACCTTCCTTCCAAATATCTGAGAAGGTGTTTTTATACTTCTCACAAACGTGACCAGGATTTCAGATTAGGCAATAAAGCTCAATCAGAATGATAACATTGCTTTTCATGAAATGAAGTCAGCATTTTTTAACTTATTTAGTGAGACTTCCATCAAGTTTTCGTAATGTTTAGGATTAAGTCGTTCATAATTTGATTATAATTATAATCATAATTCGCGAGTTTCGTGCAACGCGCCGCTCTAGGGACATTAGGCTAGGAGCATCAGTGGCCTAGTGTTTCGAGAGCTTACCCCAGGATCAGAAGATCATGGGTTCAAATCCTAGACCAGGAGGTTGCCCTGAGGCACCCTTGAGCGAGGTACCGTGCCTGTCACTGCTCCCTGGGCGCTTTCAGTAGCTGCCCCCTGCTGCACCGTGAGTGTGGGTAAAATGCAGAGGTGTAATTTTGTTGTGGTTCACCATGTGTTGTGCCATGTTTCACAATGACAAGAACAGTCACTTTCATTAATGAAATACGGTGACTGAAGTTTAAGACTGTTTTTCAGCCTGAAATAAGAGTTTGGGTTCAAATCTGTCCGTGATGGATGGACACCATGTGAGGTGAAACAATAGAAAATGATTTACCATCACAGATAAACTCTCAGAAGACATGAGAAGAGAAGAGACATGGGATTATAATTTGGGCTAACTCTATTCGTGGAGTGATAACATTGCATGAAAATGATAACATTGCAAATAATTCAATGAGCAAACAGTGATTCTTCCGGCTTGCATCGTTGCCTTTGCTTTGCATCGGGCCAGCTTCCAAATGCAATGATTGTAACTAGGCCTCTACTAAGCTCAGACTTTCCCAGACAAGTTTCTGAGACGTGATGTTCAAATGGAATCCATTACCATCAGGTTACCATCCTGCGTCTGACCGACAGCTCTGATTAAATGCAGATAAATATGGTTTATTTACAGACAGCGGAGAGCGGTAATGGTTATACGGAGAAGCGATAGGGTCACGGCTCTCGGCGTACAGTATTTTTAGCTGGAATCACTCATCCGAGGGGGGGTGGTCACAGGCCTGGCAACTGTGCAAGCAGATGAGACACTGGCTCTGTATCGGGTGTCAGAAAGGGCGCTAAAAATAGACAGGGTCACCACATTAAATAACACACTCACACACATACATGCACACACTGGCTGGTCGTCAGAGCGCTCTTAGACAAAGGAAGACTCCATTGTTATGGGACCATCTGCTAGCTGGTCTCTCTGGAGCTCCAGCACGGTTTTCGTCTGGGTAAAGAGGGGGTGAGTCAGGACAGCAGGATGCATGTGTTTGCCTTTGGGACGTCAGATATTGGGATATACTTCCCAAGCCATAAAACTGATTTAATGTGGTAAAGTTTTTTTCAAGCAACATTTCTTGCAACAGAGACCAGGCAGGCATCTTATTTGATGTAAATGTATCTGGTTTGACCCAGAAGAGCTTCCCAAGACAAAGTATTATGCAAAATCGTGCGTCGCTCTTTGTTTCTTTATAGTTTGAATTAGAATTAGGTTCAGTGATTTATGGCAACAAGTGCAAACACGGATGTAAATCCCTGTGTGCTTACATCTAACCAGCTTTAAAGTCAGTATTTGTTATGACCACCGCTATTCTTCAGCACAGCCTGAACTCTCCTAGATGAATTTGTCATTCCTTTAAATCAGGAACAGTTCTCCAGGCTTCTTGAAGGACATTCCAGTGTCCTCTTTTGTCGTCAGCTGCTTTTTGTTTCATTCCCTGTCCAGATGATCCCTTCTGCGTCTGAAACTGGCCCGGGACTGGAGTGAAAATGAAAGCCAAAAACATAGGGGAGCCTGGAGAACTGTTCCTCGACAATGCTTTTCTAAAAATACAAGAACGTCTGAGTCTTTGGAAGCAAAACATGAAGAAATGACGGGCGACTCAAAGCATAATGCAATCAGTGAAATGCATAAGGAATTTCTTGACTGAGATCTTGAAGATATTGGACCACATTTCAAATATATTTTATTGCTTCTATAATCCATTTTGATGAATCTGTGAATCCGTGTTTACTCAGCTGTCCTGTATTCATTCACTGCTGTGAGGTTCTCTCCCACCGGGAAGCTCAGCTCTAATGCATTCAGTTTAACCCCTCCATCTAGTTCAGATCATTTTAAAAATAATATATGATTAAGTAATTTAGTGACACAAACTACAGTTTAAAAAATCTGAACAACAGCCTTCAAGGCATTATTATGAGAGCATGAGAATAGTAGGCCCTGCTTTAGCTCGTTTATCTATTAAAATACCAGCTTCTAACCCGAGTTTATATGGCAAAAGCTTGTATATCTGAATGAATGATGGAAAGGATCTTTCATTTGCCATATTTATCCAGTTTTATCATTTTTTAATAACATTAGTGGAATATACATCTAATTTACATGTGCAACATTTGGCAGTGGTGGTCTAGTGTTTAGGGACTAGGCCCCAGGATCAGAAGGTTGTGGGTTTGAATCCCACACCATTTGTTTGCCCTGAGGTACCCTTGAGCAAGGTACCGTCCTGATCACTGCTCCCGGGCGCTTTAAATAGCCGCCCCCTGCTGCACGTGTGTGTATGCCTGAAATGCAGAGGTCGTTGTGTTTCACGATGACAAGAAAAGTCACTTCTCATTTGATGAACAGACCAATAGAAACAGTCCAAAATGGTCATCTTTTTACATTTACATTCCACTTCAACACCCTGCACATGCAGATCAGCTACACACTGCACTGAATTATCCATTACCTATTGAGTCCCTGTTAGAGGAAGTTCTTCTTCATCTTTAAAGCTACTTTCCTGGAGAAGGTTTGGCTTGACAATGACTTATTGTTCTTATTTAAAGGGATTTCCATGGATGGGCATCCTAACAGCAGTCTGAGCAGTGCACCATGCAGGAAAGGTCCTGCCCAGAGGAGGAGTTCAGAATTAGCAGTATGAGTGTATGCTGAGGAATAATCCTTATTGGACAGCTCAGCGACTTTACATAGGAAAGACCTTGACTGGACGCTACAAGTGATGTCCAAGTTGGACCAATGTGTAGCCGATCAAGGCTTGACCAGCCCTGATCCCCTGGTGCAGGAGGCTTATCTGATGGCTTATGACTATATAAACTATGTAACGACCAAGCCAGGGTGCCCAGTTGGCCGGGCACCCTCTACGCCCTCAGCAGCCCTGCGCCATGCCGGGGACGAGCTCCTCCAACGCTTCCCCATTTTCTTCCGCCGCTGGCCACGCGTCTTCCAGGATGTGACAGAGGAGACGGCCTGCTCCACACTGCTCTCCATCCTGGATGAGCACTTTGCCCCCACGAGGCGCAGGGACCTGGCCTGGAGCGCTGTGCTCTCCATCTTTGTGCTCGCTGGCCAGATGGCCCTGCACTGCCAACAGAATGGCATGACCAATGTCCTGCCCCAGCTGCAGCACTGCGTGGGCAGCTATGTGGAGAGGGTCATCTGCCCTGAGATCAGAGATAAAGGAGGATGGGTAAGTGGCACCAGAATAACCTATAAACCCCAGCGTTCTTGAGAGAACATCCGGGCTACCTTCGGTTTCTTCAAGCATGTTCTACTGCACACTGTAGGGGCAATATGACAATATTATCATGATATCTTCTTGTTGGATCCTGTGATGACATCACTGTGACCTGAACACTGTTCAGCAGCCCGCTTTATTACAGAGGGAGCTTAATTAGGCCTTAGTCACAAAATATTGTGGTGCATATTGTTAGTGTAGGAATAATGTAAAATTTCCATACCTGAAAAAAATGGTCATAATATTTGATAATATCTGTTTTTTTCCCAACTGTTTAAGTAGAATGATCAAGGAACCATGGGCCACGATAATGTGAATACAATGGCTTTTCATTAACAGATTGCGAACAACTAAATCCAGTTAGACAGGACTAATATTGGGAGTTTATCACTATAACGATACATATCGTCATATCGCCCATCCCTATGTGTATTGTGATGTTACACTTTTGCAATATCACCCAGCCCTGATCAAACTCTCCAGTAGAATCTTACATCTTTCTGATCAACAGTCACTTGATCGTATGTGTGTGTGTGTGTGTGTGTGTGTGTGTGTGTGTGTGTGTGTGTGTGTGTGTGTCGCCCCTCAGTCGGGTTTTGTGTCTCGTTTTGGGAAGAAGCCGAATTTGGAAGGCCGAGTGAAGACGTTTTGCTGCTGGAGTTTACTCATACTGACTGTGGGGATCCTCAGCTACTTCCTCTGGAGAAGAACAGTAACTTAAAGAACACTGACATCTTGTGGAGGAAACTTTAACCAGCTTGTACTTGTTATAAAGATTGTTACCTCAACTCTTAAAACCAAGGTTTGAGCCTGGTACAAAGCTTGGCTTAAGAGATTTACCAAACTGATGCTATCGGAGGATGTCTTAAGTTTCATGTTCACGCAGTGAATCCATTTTTCAGTAAAAAGTGGACGGTCCTGTCAGAGAGAACTGTTTGGGTTCCTTTCACACGAGAACATGAGTTTGTTTCTTTCGGCAATTATTTAGAAACGTGAGCACAAATGAACCAGTTGTGAGGCAAATCAGGCTTAAATCCCCAGACTAATGGGGAAGTGGTGGCCCAAAGGTGGGGTTGATCGTAAGGTTGTGGGATCCAGTAGGTTACCCTGAGGTACCCCTGAGCAAGGTACCGTCCCCATCACTGCTCTGTGGGCCCTGGATGCATGGCTGTCCATAGTGAGAAGTCTTGTTTAGTTTTTAACAGCACTAACCACCTGAAGCATTGACACCACAAGATATGTTGTGGCTTCTGGAACCAGGATGTTATCAGGTACTTTATTTGCAGGAGGTTGGAGCTGGAGACCTTGATTCATATTTTAAGCGTGCCAGGACATGTCTACTTTCGGCTGCTCCAAATTTAGGGGTTTCCATAAGTTTCCATTTCTTACGGTCCTTAGCATCTTCCTCTCTCCTTTGGCCAACAGTAGCCAATTTGCCATTGCCACTCCTGTAGGCTAACAGCACTGGTGGCGGTCGTTGTTAACCTGGACCTCGACCAATCCAGTATGGAAGTCTGTTTCGTTGTCTGCATATTTGATTTGCCAAAAAGTTTACACCGGATGCCCTCCCTGACGTAATCCTCCCCCTTGGGACCGGCATGAAGAAATAGGAGGAGGTATGTAGTCTGCACAGGAATGGCAGGTTATTGCCCAGAGCATCACACTCACACATCCAGCCGTCCAAATGATGGAGAATGTGAAAAGTGAAAGTGACTATCATTGCGAAGCAAAGCACAGCACACAGTGAACCACAACGAAACGCATCCTCTGCTTTTCACCCACACCGTGCAGCAGGGGGCAGCTATTGAAAGTGTCCAGTGCGAGCAATGATGGGGACGGTACCTTGCTCAAGGTTACCTCAGGGCAACTTACTGTTCCGGGATTCAAACCTGCGACCTTCTGATCCTGAGGCTTGGTCCCTAACCAGTAGGCCACCACTTAGATGTTCCCATCTGTCAGGGGTTTTCATTTTTTTTGGCCAAACTTTAAATTCTGAAATAAACTGACCAAAATACTTATAAAATAAACAGGAAGAGCTGGAAGACTGTTTCTCTGCTTCTTTAGAATAGGCCTGGAGGTATTTCATAGATCAGACACCTTTGCAGAAAATGTAAAAAAAAAAAAGCTGAAATATCAAATTCTCAAGCATCAAGACTTCTCAAGGTTGAGTCAAGGCTGAATCTTGTTTGACTCTGTTGGGAGAGTTGCACTGAACTTCCTCTATTTGAGCAAATAATTTGCAGCCTTCTACAGATCCGCCGCTTCCTCCAGTCGTTTATGCAAGTGTTCCTTTGACCCCATGACTCGGGTTTTGCTGATATGCAAGATGCTTTCTCCAGAAAGGTGTGTCCCGTCCCAAACCATAACCAGTTTAACTTACCAGAGCTGACCAATCAAGGTCTAGAAACAGCTCAGCAGTGGTCAAGAGAAATTGGAGGCACCTGAACTAAATTTAAATGAAAAAAAAATTAAACAGCACCTGAACACTTACATGAAGCATTGCTGCAAAAGGTAGGTTAAAAAAAAAAAAAATTTTAATTGTAGCACCAGGCAAATGGGTTTTAATTTTAAATGTTGACTTCGCTCGAATTTCCAAAGCATCTCTATACATTTAACTTTAAAAAGGGGCTTCATTAAGGTTTAACACGCAGAACACTCATTTCACAAAACGACCTTTTGTTTTGAGGAGTTAAAATTAAAAAAGCAGCTGCAAATTTTGCAAGAAAATTTATTTAGAATAAGCACATGGCTGGCAACTACTTTCCATCCTTAGATATTGTTAAAAAAAAATTACCATTACACTTTTCCACTGTAGTTCAATCACGATCATGCGAATACTAGTGAAGTCTACACGCTAAACAGGTTTAACAAGGAACTGAAGTCACCGTGAAACCGGGAGATTTGTCAGTACAACAAGGACACGCGGCAACATTTAGAAAAAGACTTTTATTGACATTTCTGTACAGAAAAGTAATGAACAGCAGAGGTGACGAAACGAAGGGAAACCGAGCTTTGGAAAGGCTTTTGCCAAGCAGACTGAAAAATTACAGCATGGCAGATACACATATACACAAGCAGACTTAGGCCAGCTCCTCCTCGCCTTCCTCCTCGAACTCTCCCTCTTCCTCGGCTGTGGCGTCCTGATACTGCTGGTACTCGGACACGAGGTCGTTCATGTTGCTCTCAGCCTCTGTGAACTCCATCTCATCCATACCTTCTCCGGTGTACCAGTGCAAGAAGGCCTTACGCCTGAACATGGCCGTGAACTGCTCGGAGATGCGCTTGAACAGCTCCTGGATGGCAGTGCTGTTGCCGATGAAGGTGGCCGCCATCTTGAGGCCGCGGGGTGGGATGTCGCACACGGCGGTCTTGACATTGTTGGGGATCCATTCCACGAAGTAGCTGCTGTTCTTATTCTGGACGTTCAGCATCTGCTCGTCCACCTCCTTCATGGACATGCGGCCACGGAAGATGGCGGCGACAGTGAGGTAGCGGCCGTGGCGCGGGTCGCAGGCGGCCATCATGTTCTTGGCGTCAAACATCTGCTGGGTGAGCTCGGGCACAGTGAGGGAGCGGTACTGCTGGCTGCCTCGGCTTGTGAGGGGGGCGAAGCCGGGCATGAAGAAGTGCAGACGGGGGAAGGGCACCATGTTGACGGCCAACTTGCGCAGGTCAGCGTTCAGCTGCCCGGGGAACCTGAGGCAGGTGGTGACGCCGCTCATGGTGGCAGAGACGAGGTGGTTGAGGTCACCGTATGAAGGAGTTGTGAGCTTCAGTGTGCGGAAGCAGATGTCGTAGAGCGCTTCATTGTCGATGCAGTACGTCTCATCGGTGTTCTCCACCAGCTGGTGCACAGAGAGGGTGGCGTTGTAGGGCTCCACAACTGTGTCGGACACTTTGGGCGAGGGCACCACGCTGAAGGTGTTCATGATGCGGTCGGGGTACTCTTCGCGGATCTTGCTGATGAGGAGTGTACCCATGCCAGACCCGGTGCCTCCACCTAGGGAGTGGGTGAGCTGGAAGCCCTGCAGGCAGTCGCAGCTCTCAGCCTCCTTGCGCACCACATCAAGCACGGAGTCGACCAGCTCGGCACCCTCTGTGTAGTGGCCCTTGGCCCAGTTGTTTCCAGCACCACTCTGGCCTGATCAATTAGGCAGAATCGCATCAATTTCAACAGCACACATCACATCAATACCACAAAAAGCTCAAAAAAAAAAAAAGTGTAAACTTACCAAAAACAAAGTTGTCTGGTCTGAAGACCTGTCCGAAGGGTCCAGACCTCACAGAGTCCATGGTACCAGGCTCCAAGTCCACCAGCACGGCACGGGGCACATATTTGCCACCTACAACATAATTGAGAGTGATCAGAAGCGAGGCTCATGTGCTACCAATTGCCTTTAAATGAGGAAAAATGCATGCAAATGTACCTGATGCCTCGTTATAGTAGACATTGATCCTGTCCAGCTGAAGGTCACTGTCACCATGGTAAGTGCCAGTTGGGTCAATGCCATGCTCATCGCTGATAACCTCCCAGAACTAAAACCAAACGAAGTCGTGTTAATCATTCACTTGCCATTTTATAAGTGGGGAATCACAGCGCAGACTTCACAGATGTAAATAGAGCGTCAGTATCGGCAGATAATGAAACCTAGATTTGGCCAAAGTTGAAAGTGAAAGTGACTGTCATTTCAAAGACCAATCGCATCCATACATGTGGTGTGCTCAGGCAGTGATGGGGATCATAATCAAGGATACTTCAGGGTGAACTAATGGTCTGGGACTCAAGCCCATGACCTCCCCATCATGGGGGTCAAGTGCCTTAAAGGATTTATTGGACTTTTGAAAAGCGAAATCTCAGTTTTGTGATGCTACTTTCCATTTTTATTAACGATTCATCAGAAATGAAGGTTATATTGATAAAAGTGCTGACCTATGTAGATCTAAAATTTGTTAAATGTGTATTGATCAACTGAAGGAAAAAAACCAAAAAAATCAGATCAGCTCGAATTTCCCCATCTCGGTAGAAAAGGACGTTGTTAAATTGTCCTGAACTTCTATAAAAGTCCTCATAACAAAAGCAGCAATATTTTGGATCACGCTGACTTTACTTATTTAAAAGTCGAAACGTAAACGAAAAGGCTAAAATGGAAAAAGGGGAAAAAGGAAAGAAATTGGCGCCAAAGCCCCTTTTTTATTTTTTAAACAGGCCCCTTGATTGGAGTGGCGCGCGCGCCCTGCACGCTGATTGGCCGGAATCCAGCGTTTGAAAAAAATTCTGCCTACGTCACACAACCAAGTCTCGCGCCACCTACATCCGGCCGCCTCGTGTTCATTTATCCGGCCTAAAGTCAAAATACAGCTCCCCGAGAACAAAAACCGGCCCAGTCTGCTCCCAATCCCTCCATTAACGCCATGAGGCCGGACGGAATGATTTATTAAAGGCCGAACGGCCGAAACGACGCAAAAAAATCCGTTTTTCGCTGCACCGCCTGTAAAGGGAGGGAACGTCCCTCCAACGGCTGAGCAGCACTGCTGCAGGGACGGAATGAGATTTTAAAAATAATTATTTAAAAAGAACAGCGTTTAAAGATTAAATCCGAGACATTTCCTCCTTCCTTGTTTTGCAGAAGAAGAGGAAGCACCGCTGACCCACTTCCCAGTCACGCAAGGTCTAATTTTATTTAATAATTAAGTGATAACCTTTTTAAACATTTATTTATGAATATTGAGAATAAAACTTTATATATAAAAAAAACATAATAAAAGCCCACTGACCTTGGCTCCGATCTGGTTACCGCACTGCCCAGCCTGAAGATGCACGATTTCCCTCATTGTGTTTTAGGAGGTAGTAGAGTTCGTCTAGGATCTGGCTGTTCTTCCTCTCTGTGACTGATCAGGAACCGGCTCGGCCCTTTTTAACACTTTTTCTTAGACCCGCCCACATAGGTGACGTCTTGCGATCCCCATTGGCTGAGATGTCTGAAGAGCGTTGTTACCGCATGCGTACACGCTGTTGATTGGTTCTCTTCAGCCGTCACTCAAACTGGGTTCGACGTGGGGGTTTTTTCTTCATGGAACCGGGGGTTGTTTCTCAAAGAAGCGTACACCTAAACTAGAAATGTCCCTCAAACCTTATTCTACTGCACAGGCTTGATTTCAGGTTTAGGTCATCTGGCTAATCTGAGAAATCCTGCAGTCGGAAACACCCACTTGGTGGCTAAATGACAAAGCAAGGGGCTGTTTTACAAAGCATCCGAGTTAACCAGATTACTTAATCCGAAAACTGAGATCTGTCCAATAGGAATGTCTTTTTCTATTCTATAATTCTATATATTTGGGCTTAAATTAACTGTCTAAACTGAGAAACCCAGCTTTGTGAAATTGCACCCTGGATGGCTGAAACGCCCAGATTAATCTGATCTAAACTAGTCCAGGGTAACTGAGCAAAAATAGCTTTTCTTGCAAATATACGTGGAATTTTAATAGCTGGAAAAAACGAGAGGTGGAAAATCCAGGTCCAGAAAGTCGAAATCCACTCCAGGATTCTGTTCCTACCGATTCTTTCTCCGTTGAGCTCACGCTGTCAGTAATGGTCGACTATGCAGTTGGAACAAAATCCAGGAGTGGATCTGGACTTTCTGGACCTGGATTTTTCCATTGCTGTCCAATTCTGCTCAGAAATGTGCAAATACATCAAATGTTTATTTCTTCTGTGTAAGTTTGACATTGAACGACTAACAATGTGATGTTCTGGTTCAGTTATCAATCATCCAAAGGGTATATTTAGATTTTTGCAACCCCACTTCCCATGGGATGCTCAATGGATGCCCCGATGTAGCAAATCTGACAGTTCATATGGTGTAAACGTGAAAATAGCATGAAATATAATATAGCCCAAACCAGCATATAGGTATATATACCAGTGTATATATAATATAGCCAAACCTGACCCAGTTCAAATCTTGCAGTGTTATTTTAAATAATGTTTAATTGATCTGCAGTGCTATCAGACCTACTGTGTCCCTTTTTACAAACAACTGGTAGCCCTTTAGTTATATATCAGGCCTAACAAAGTAGAATTTGTGGCATGGGTCTAGTCCCTTTTACAAATATGCCTTGATAGTCATTTTCATGCACTACACAGTCTTTATGTCTCCTGCACAGTCATGCTGGCAGACCCGCCCCGCTGCAGGTCCCTGACACTGATTCTACAGAGGTTTAGCCATCACTGCTCAGGCATCACATACAGTATGTTATGCACTAGTTCCCTTATGCAACCCATATGCAACAACATATGACTGTAGTATGAGGGACAAAAATCTGGATTAGTGCTCTAAAGCTGAGTGCAGCTCAGTGTATGTGCCATTAGTTCATTTCCTTTTCTGGGCGAGGCCAGATTTTCATTGTGCATTGACTCAGTCACTGTTTACTGAGCCTTTATGCCTTCTCCAGCAAGTGCTCTGCGATGCTCCACCCCCACTGCAGCTCTACGGCTGTTCGCCCTGAATGCAGCACGACTGAAGATGAAGAGATGCAGGCCAGCATGAAAACTACAGGTGATGGCGTTAGGAGAAAGAAAACAGGGAATGAAATATGTGTATTGCGGAGAGAAAAAAGTGTTTATCTTTGTCACCGCAATGGATTATCCTGTTTGTGGATGATAGATTTGCATATTATTCATATGCTTTTGATTTGTCATCTTAATTCTAAAAGCATTATTGGCAGGCCTTTCCTAAAGCCCTAGTGCATCCTTGGAAATTAGCATAGCGTATCATGACGATGGGTGTGTAATCGCCATAGAAACTGGCCTATTATAACCACAGAGATGGGTGTGTTATCACTCTGGAATCAGGCGTCGTATATGGAGATGGGTGTAGTGTAACCATGGCAACTGGTGTGTTATCACTATGGAAACAGGCACAGTAGAAACATGGAGATGGCTGTAGAAATGATGGAAATGATTCATATCACTATGGAAACTGATGTTGTATAACCATTGTGATTGTTGTGGTTTATAAAAACCATACAAAGGAATGGAACATAAAAATGGAAATGGTTGTATTGTCACCATAAAAACAGGTTCAGTGTCACCAGTATCAGCTTACTCACATAAACAGATGCTATACCACCATGATAACAGGAGTAGTGTAACCATAGGGATT
>CM029373.1:2929989-3019989 GCA_017165825.1 Hepsetus odoe | reverse complement strand
ACAGAACGTTTCCGATCACTGCCTGTTAGCTTGCTGCTTACTTCAATCTCCAATCAGGTCCAGCTGGCTTCCACTATGCCTATTCAATCCACAGCAGACATTCAAGCAGATATCAGGTTTCCCAAACAATGTCCCATGCAATCATAAATCAGATAACCCGGCCTGGCCTGCAGTTCATGCACATGAGTAATGGAAAACGGGCAGTAATTTTCATATTTTGATTTGAATCGAATATATAGTTTGAATTCAGCACATTGTCCATTGTCACCAAGTCAGCTTCCTTGTACAAGTCTACTGCCTGAGAACAGAGAAGTGAAAAGACCTAAACTTACAATAGAGCTGAACTTAAATCCAAGTGAAATATATGCCTTTTTTTCACAAGGATAAAGAATACCACCTCGGACTACTTCCCTTCACAAGATGTGGAGATGTAGGGCTAACTGGTGCTTACTCCAAATTACATAAAACACCACCGCATCTTCTCTAAATGCCACTTACAGACCATCACTGGACCTCAAAAAGCTTGGAGGAGAGCACAGTCTTATTACATCAGCTATTAGATGTCCACGCTGGATAGCATGGCAGTGAGATTGGGCTGAGGGGGAGGACCATCCCACCCACCGCCCAGTGAGAAATGGCAGTTGTGTCACTCAGAAGCTCAAGAGTGCTTTTTTTCATTGTGCTGCTTTTTATTCATTTCACAAACATGTTCACATTTGAATGAAGTCAGTTTAACTCTTTTATCCTTAAAGTAGCTTCACTACTCTGGAACAACAGAGAACCATCCCTCATTTCTTCATATCGCTTCCAAAGATACAGACTTTCTAGATAGATAGATGGACGGATAAATGGATGGACAGAAAGATAGCTGGCAGATGGAAGGATGGATGGATGGATAGATGGACAGACGGACAGAAGGGTGGATGGATAGAAGGACAGACAGACAGAGATAGATAGATTAATGGATGGATGGACGGATGGTTGAATTGATAGATAGATAGATAGATAGATAGATAGATAGATAGATAGATAGATAGATAGATAGATAGACAGACAGATATATAGATAGACAGATAGATAGCCAGACAGATAGAAGATCAGATAAAAGATAGCTGGCAGATGGAAAGATTGGATGGATGGACAGATGGACAGAAGGGTGGATGGATAGAAGGACAGACAGGTAGATAGATAGATAGATAGATAGATGGACAGATGGAGGGATGGACAGAAAGATAGATGGATAGATAGATATAGATAGACAGACAGACAGATAGATAGATAAACAGACAGATATATAGATAGACAGACAGATAAACAGACAGATAGATAGATGGACAGATGGACAGAAAGATAGCTGGCAGATGGATGGATGGACAGATGGACAGAACGGTGGATGGATAGAAGGACAGACAGATAGATAGATACATAGATACATAGATGGATGGATGGATGGACAGATGGACTGAAGGATGAACTGATAGATAGACAGATTGATATAAATAGACAGATAGATAGACAGATAGATAGATAGATAGATAGATAGACAGACAGTCAGATATATATAGATAGATAGATAGATAGATAGATAGATAGATAGATAGATAGATAGATTCTTTCATGCTCAATATGCTGAAGATAAGTTTGAGACATGTGCACTTCTTGCTTCACCAAAGAGATTCCCTGGAAGAATGCAAAGAAAAGAGGGGAGTCTTAAGACTTTTGAATGCACATATAGTTTGAGATATTCTCTCCCATCAGTAATAATCAGTGCTGCTCCTGTGAAAGCTGCCGGCTGCAGCCTGCTGCAGTGTTTCTGTGCCCGCCCGTCCGCCTGCCCATCCCCCTGCCAGCAGCAGCGTAAGCTTGGCTCAGGCTGAGTCAGAAACATGCTCCCTCTGGGTGAACCTCCTCTCCGCAAGGCTGACTCAGCTGCTCTGGACGCCCGCTGCTTCCCCTTGTGAAACCAGACAGGCTGTTTGCACACACACAGCCTCTTAGACGTGCTTGTGACCTCCATAGTAACAGTGTGTCTCTATGACTGGACCAGCTGCTCGTTCAGAGGTCTGCTCAGTGCAGCCAGTCCCCTGTAACGGTGACTATTACAGTTACGGAATTATTAGATGCTCTTTTTTAGAGTGACGAACATTGCCTAATTACAGGGAGCATCTTTAAGGGTTAAATATCTTAAACACACATACACACACACACACACACACACACATATATATATATGGGACTTCAGAAAAGTTAAGCTGTAAAGCTTACATTAGCCAATAATTTTAAAGATCATTTCCATGAGATGAAATATTCATTCATCCATTTATTCATTTTTCATGATCTCCACTGCATATCTTAGCAGGGTTGTGGGCGCTTACACCTTCAAGGTACCTGATCAGAAGAAAGCAGACTGTTTTAAAAGTAGACTCCAGACTATAATTTGGCATGTATGCAGGATGTGAGTGGGCATGTTTATAAAAGATGTAGCGGCGAAGACATGAGTTACTCTGTAATGGCTGGGTTACTAACAGGCTACGATAAATACACGGCGTGTCACCGCATGCACCTTCTGAAAGTCTTCCTTGAAATACTCATGGATGCCATGAATGTATAACATCTGCGTATTAACCTTGTGTGTGTGGTGGATCAGACTGTGAGATGATTTTATGAGAAAGTGAAAGGTGTGCATCATTGATACTATTGTGTCAGATAATATACCATTTCTAAACAGGCTCTTAAGCACAGAAATGCCCTGAGCAGGAAGCATCTAAGGAAGTTACCAACACTCTCATTAGCCAGTTATCTGTCCAAAATAGGAGCAATGAGGTTCTCCCACTGGTCACCCCACCCCAGCCCTGCTGCTGCGAGCTGCAGTGGCAGTCAGTATGAATTATCCGCTACTGAGCTGCGCAGGGCGGTGGCGGTGGGGGTTGTGAAGGAGCGTTTAAGGATTCAGAATGAGTTCAGTGTAAAGCTGCATTTTGTTATGCGTGCCTGCCTCCGGCTCTGCACCCTCCCCTGGGGAATGAGCGGCGGGATGCTGCTGTGATGCTAATGCAAATGGACTCCCACTCCACCCTACTGCTCTACTGCAGTCAATGCGGTCAAACCTCTGAAGGGACGAGCTGGGGAGGAAGCAACAGGGAGGTCGACGAGTGTAAAAAAATCTTCCAGGAAAACGGGTCTTAATAAGGGACTGATCATGACCTTTGGGTTCCTATAAGAATAATGAAATGATAATGATTCAATAAAAATGACGGAGTTTCATTGTGCCTTGCTTTTTTGATGCCACTCATTATACTCACTATACTAACTACATGTTTACATAAATAAACTGAAGCTTTTCCTCTCTGTACATTACATGCAAACTCTTTACATTTATGCAAAATTAAAGAATAACATTCAGCGGTGGTGCAGTGTTTAGGGACTGGGCCCCAGGACCGGGTTCCAATCCCAGACCAGCAGGTTGCCCTGAGGTACCCTTGAGCAAGGTATCGTCCCCATCACTGCTCCCCGGACGCCTAAAATAGCTGCCCCCTGTTGCGAGGTGTGTGTGGGTGAAAAGCAGAGGTTGAATCTCATTGTGCTTCATGCTGCACTGCGCTTCTCAATAGTAAGAAGAGTCACTTTCGGTTCAAGGAATGGGGCGAATTGGATACATTTTCTGCTTCATTTAAGCCTTTGACTCACTCTCGTGCACTCGTTTTCTGCACCGCTTATCCTGATCATGGTTGCAGGTGGTGCTAGATTCCATCCCAGCTCTCACAGGGTGCAGGGAAACACCCTGGATAGGCCGCCAGTCCATCGCAGGGCAGACACAAAGGAAGACACACTCACACACAGCAAAGACGTGCATGTCTTTGGATGGATTATACGAAGCCCTGGTTAAATAATGGGGTGTGATACTTCACTGAATCTTGTTTTTTCTTTACAGCTCACACAATTTATCTGTCGTCAGCTTCGGCTGCTTTCCTCGAACAACCAGTTTGGTTTCTGTTGCTCAGAATAACAGCAGGTTCTTTTCTGGGGACGTTCCAAATAGCTGTACTGTGCTGGTTTCTTCATGTCGGTTTCCCTTTTTAACAACAAACCCAAAGCTTCAGCTGAGAGTGGATATCAAGAGCTATTTATAGATGGAACAATCATTTGAATAATAAGTGACTATTTTTGTCCTTTTGAAACAACAGCACACAGTGAGCCACAAGGAAATGCATCCCCTGCTTCTCACCCACACACACCGTGCAGCAGTGGGCAGCTATTTAAAGCACCCGAGGAGCAGTGATGGGGTCGGTACCTTGCTCAGGGGTACCTCAGGGAAACCTACTAGTCTGGGATTCAAACCCATGACCTTCTGATCCCGGGGCCTAGTCCCTAAACACTAGCCCACCGCTGCCCAGTACACACACGTATGACAACACCTGTTCCAACACTATGCACCATTCATTTTACCCGCTTGGCAAACTGAGCGTTCAAACTGAGGTATGTGCAAAATATGTTGTAGGTAATTTAATACATCAGGATGTAAATGCTGGGAAATAGAAGCTGCAATCTGATCTCTCATCTCATGTGAATCTCAAACCCATATGTGCTCAGTGCAAAGCAAATGAACTTGACTTCCTGTTCCGATAGTTTTGGAGGAGACTGTTTTTATGTGATAAAACAGGGCAAAGCAGCGACTCCAAACATGTCCTCAAATTTTTTAAAGCAGATTTTTTGCAGAACTATTGCTTTAAGGTGCTTTACACGTCCTGAAGGACATGCAGATTGCCTGTCATGCAGAAGGAGACGGGCTTAGAAATCAATGGCAGGATCTTGTGTATGGATCCGGGATAATTAGTGAGCCAGGCAAGGCAACAATAATTACCCCTCTTCCTGGAAAGGGGGGTGGGGAACTTCATGGACTAAATGACATGGTTATGCAGTTAGGTTATACAGTCCTGTTATTTTTATATGGGATTTAAATACAACTTTAAAGTCTTGTATAATAAACGGTGGACTTTGAGACAGTGGTAGATATTTTCTCCCTGAGATTTGGGCTTTTTCTAAATCATTTCTAGGATCTACTCAGATTTTCTTTCTCCAGTGGCTTTACTGAACATTAGGGGGACAAAAACAAACTTCGCCTGTAAACTCCCCACTAATCCACCTGTCAAGGCACAATAAGGTTCATGTATATCAAAGTCACTCCCAATATCTCTTTGCCCAGTTTAACCAGTCAGGAAGCCACTGCCACTCAAGAACCATGTAGATGAATTCCATGTTGTCCTCGTGGGTTTCCTGTAGCTGCTCTGGCTTCCTACCCTGGATAACAGGCTTGTTTGAGATCAATTGCCCCACTAATTATTGGTTGGATCTCCTTTCACTGGGGGAAAATCCACTAGCCAATCAGATTACAGACAAAAATACACCAGCCAATCAGAAAATGACTACATGAGTATCCCAGCTCAGGTCGCCAGTCCATTGCAGGGCTGACACACAAACACACTCATGTATTTGTGAGGACACACTCCTGTATGTGGCAGTCAAACACACGCACACACCACACACACACCTGACCTATATGTCTTTGGACTGTGGGAGGAAACACACAGACACAGGGAGAACTCCACACAGAAAGGACTCGGGACGGCCCGCCTGGGAATGAACACGGGACCTTCTCATTGTGTTAGACAGTGTTATCCAGCAGTTCCAGAAAACGACTAGACAATCAGATGGTGAAGGAGTTTGCCGATGGTATTTCAAGATTGAATTATTTTTCCAGATTTCATCCAGACTGCGTGATTCAGTCAGGGTTAAACTACACACAGTACTGGAATGTGGAAACGTGGAAACGTGAGCAAGGCCAGTGTTTCCTGTTCCAGCTGGTCAACAGCCATGGCCACTAGTAAAGCCTTCGTGGATGAACTTTGAACTTTGTAGGATTTTCACATCACAGAATGACACATATCAGAGCTGTCAATCATTTACCGCCGCAAACGATCTCTGTAGCTGACCTTTGGTGAACCTGAACGGATTCATTAATTAATGCAGCTCTTAACGTCTGTAATACAGGTACTCAGTGGAAGATGATCAAATAGGTTTACAACGTCTCCATATTGAAGCAGATTGTGCTACAAAGTGCTGCTGGGAAGTGAAGTCAGATGGGATGGGCCTCACACCCACATACAGTGTGTTAGTGGCGCAGTCTTGTGGTTGAATTGTGCCACAGCGGCTTATTTCAGGGCTTCCTCTTACGTTTCCTGAAGGTACAGCCGCAGAATTAAAGCACGAGTGCATCAAATCACTTCTAATAAGCTGAACGAGACAGACTATGGATTTTTTTTCATTGTAACATGGGCTGATAGAATATGAAAGTGAAAGTGACTATTCCTGTCATTGTGAGTACACAGCACAGCACACAGTGAACCACAACGAAATTGGACCTCTGCATTTAACCCATGCACACAAACACACACCGGGGGGCAGGGGGCAGCTATGAAAACTGCCCGGGGGGCAGTGGTGGGGTTGGTACCTTGCTCAAGGGTACCTCAGGGCAACCTACTGGTAAGAGGTTTGAACCCACAGCCTTCCGATCCTGTGGCTAACTCCCCAGTTGGACTCTGTAAAGCCACTGGCCACTTGTCTAACTAACCCCTCATGGACTTTGGCTCCCTCACAAATTGAGTTCATGCTACATGGTTTTCTCATGAAACATGGTTTCTGAAATGGTGCACTTTTGTGTGTAAAACCCCTTTGCTGTAATGACTCAGGGATTTTTTTCTGCACTTGTTGAATGTATCCTCCAGATGGTGCTGCAGTTGCATGTGAAGCTGCTCCAGCACTCAAACTGAGGGAGAAATAAAGGAGAAAAATGGCTGAAGGCTTATTGTGCTAATGGGATGAGGGCCCTCATATAAGAGCCTCCTTCTGAGTTGTGGTTCTGGCCATAGGCTGCACCTTATGGAGCATTTTGATGCTCCGGAGTGAAAGTTTGGCCTGAAGTGGATCACCCAGCATGATTCAACTTCTGGCATTGGTCCATCCTTAAGCTCATGTCTGATTTCAGTGCCAACTTCCTCATCAGTGATACGTTTACAATCATACTGGCCTTCAAACTGGATCAGCAGAGTTAAGCCTGGGCTGCTTGTGCAGCTGCTATGGTGGTGATTCCACTGCAGGCATAACTGTTCATGAATAAGACGCCCATGTTGTGATTAATGGCCGATGAAAAGAAGCCTGGATCTCAGATGGTGATAAACATATGTCCGAAGCTTCGAACCCCAGACCAGAAGGTAACCCTGAGGTACCCTTGAGCGAGATACCATCACCATCACTGCTCCCCGAGGGGCTGAATATGGTTGCCCCCTTTTGCACGGCGTGTACGGGTGAAAAGTAGAGGTTGCGTTTTGTTGCCTTTCACTGTTTGCTGTCTTCACAATGGCAAATAGTCACTTTCACTTTCATACTGTCTACGTTCTACTGGGACTAAAACTGAAGGTGTTGGTTGCTTGGTTGCTCTGTGCTCCAGCACACTGGACTAAGATAAACCAAAGAACTGAAAGAGATAGAATGGATTTAATTTGAGGTTATTTACATCTATATTTGGTGAACCATGATAAAAAAGGGCCACGATTCCAACGTCAAATATAGGCATGCACAGCCCTGAATTAAAACAGACAGTCTGCGCTTTAATCTCATAATCACCATTTCGTTTCAAATCCAATGTGCTAAATATACACAGCCAGAAGAACAAAACCCGCATCACTGTCCAATCATTTACGCACTGGGCTGCATGTAGGCTTCGCAGACTGTAGAAAGAGTAGACAGAATTGGAGCTGCGGACACTGGAGTCATGTGTTGATTAAAGAACACCGACCACATTGAGTGCACTGTACTTACAGGAATTGCTCACAGTCTGAGATTAAAGAGAGATCATTTTTGGGACAAACCCATCTGTGTGTATGAGCTCATTAGAGACAGAAGTGCTCAACTTCCACCTTCGAAACTCTCCACAGTGTCCAGCACAGCAGGAGTCATGTGGGCCCTATTGGTCTGCATGCAAATGTTATACCCTGACACTACTTTTAAAAAACTGAAACGGTAACTTTAAAAGAAAAGCTTGTTCTAATGGGAGTAATGGGATGACAGGATTGGCAGAATACAGGATACAGGTTTGGCAGAAATACACACTTCAGATGTTTGTGAAAAAAATCACTGGCAGATGAGTCATTATCACTTATTCAACCTTTTTACTCCCGTAAAACTGGAACTCCAGGTCAAAGTGAATTGACCCATATTCATAAAGTGAAAGTGACTATTCGTGTCATTGTGAAACCCACACACACCATTCAGCAGGGGGCTGTTTAAAGCGCCCAGGGAGCAGCGATGTGGGCGGTACCTTGCTCGAGGGCACCTCAGGGCAACCTACTAGTCTGGGATTGGAACCCACAGCCTTCCAATCCTGAGGCCTCGTCCCTAACCACTAGACAACCGCTGTCCCAAGGTAAAAACCTACTTCACCCCCTTGCTTTAAACAGAAACAGACATCAGAAAAATGGACAAATGTGTTTTGCTGTTTAAAGGGCAAAATTTTGTCTGTACTACCCAAATTCTTGACTATTGAACTACCTTGTCATGTATATTGATATGATTCGATTTTTTGCTCATATTTCTCCTGCCGTTCCTTTGCAGCCAATAATTTTTTTTTATTACAGCCCCGCTCTTGGAGATCGGCCACTTCACAGGAATTCATCTCAGTCCAAACCAAACACATCTGATCCAGCAGCTCATCATTTTGGAGTCTTACAGAGATGAGCACATCTGTTATACCAAGTGCAATAGATTCTCAGTCATGTTCCTCTCTGGAGTTCCTCATTAATAAACTGGACTTAAACACGAAACTGGTGCATAGATTCTGCTAAAATGACACAGAGCATCCTGAGATAAAGGTCATGGGGAATTTATAGGCAGCCAATGACTTTCAACAGGGCAATTTGTCCCTGTTAGAGGACGGCTTTCAGAAATCCTACACACCGTGTTTATGCATTTCCTTTATTTCCTCCATCAGCGGTTCTCAAACTGGGTTCGGTGGCTGTGATTGCATCTCTGCGGTTATTTTTCAAAGCCGACGAGTCAGATTTGCACATCTTTTTACAAACGTTTGCTTCTCAATTCTGAGACCTGTGTTGTGAGTAGATGCTCACAGCTTCAATAATAAAGCTGACTAGCATGTTAATTATCTGGTTTATTACTGAACGTGAATCAGTCTCTCGCCACGACTTCACACAACACACAAAAATCATCTGGAGCTTATTAAATATATACATCTTTCACTATCTTACCATATTTACAAGTCACCCCTTTATAACGAGTGTCCATTCAGTGGGTTTTTTTCTTTTTTTGGGCTTTTTTTTGGTGTCCATTAACTATGAAAATATCAAAAATAAAGCTGCCTCTTCTTTCTTGTTATTAGTTATAAAAACCAGTCCTGTAGGCTTGTGGTGCCCAGCGCTAGGAAGCCTTGTGTGATTTCCTGTTGCGCTTGGCTCGCCGTATGGGAGGAAAGCTGATGAACTCGAAATGTTTGGGCTGGTCCGAGTTGGGGAAGGGAAGGGGTCCTTTGTGCAGGCGCTTGATGAAGTGGACCTCCCTCTGGTTCTGCTTCGTTCTGGAGGCCTTGACTGGCCTCCCTTTCCTGGTGAAGGCCACGTACCAGCCCTCATATTTAGCATTCTGGAAAGCTGTGTAGTTGTTCTCCAGGACGATCTCGGTAAAGATGCAGTCCCTGCCCTTCCCGCTGGCCTACGGGAAACACCATAATGCGTTAATGTGCATTCATCACAGATTTATATCCAAATTTAAAGATCTCACAATTGTCCTCTCAATTTAAAACCGAGAAAATTTCTCGAAGAAGTGAAAGGATCTGGAAAGAAAAGACATTTCTCTGCAATGGACATCCATTAGGACAGTTCCTATTACCAACTGCAGAGGTCACAGTTTCCCATCAGAGGCCACCTCTTTATTCTTCTCAACAGGAGATTCTTTTTCTGTAGCAATTTGATGAGCTCCCCAAAACTCTCTTTAAGCATCTAATAATGTTCTGCTGAAATAAATTTTTTTGCTCCATCCAAAAATGAAAAGGCACTGGATGTCCCTTTTCTGCATAGATTTAATGTTGCTAAATCATGAAAATAAAGGGTTGTCACCACTGCAATCACACCATTCAAGTCTCCCGATGAGCTCTTCTTTTCACCAACAACGCTGCCGCATTGACCACACCCGGCCAGCAGGAAATACAGCCTGTTGCATTGACTAATCCCCAGTTGATTAGATCTGACTCTCAAGCATGGCAACCGTATAGTGCTGAAGACATCTTTTCCACTTCCCTGAAGGAAGTAGCAGCATGACTTCTGACCATACCAGCTGGGAGTGAAAGGAACTTCCTCCTCAGCTCTGGCAGCTTCATGCAAGTGCAACACATAGAAACACTTTTGGATTTTTCTACCTCTGTTCTTCATCAATCCCATTTCATCAAAAATGCTGGGAATAGACGTCTTCACATACCTTGCCCACCAGCTTCCCCCTGCGGTTCATACACAAATATCTGCCGCTCTCTGCTCCTTTGATCCGAACCCGACTGCCGAACGTATCCGTCTCCACATACAGCCTGGCTGCAAAACAGCAAAGCATCCACAGTGTTAGAGTTGAGAAATGACTCTGATTTTACATCTCGTGTAGACCCTTAAGCGTCTTTTATGGGTGATCATAAAAAATCCTGCAGAAAAAGAGAATAAGAACCTTTCTGAAAGGTCTAAAGAATATTTCAGTGAGGTTTTATACCAATTTAAGGGACTTCGCATTGTTTTAAGGCCTCTAAACTTATCGCAGACACAGCAATCGCTTGTTTCGATTGGTTATTTAGGGACCTAAAAGTAATTTGAGAGTTCAAACCCCCTTTTGTTTGATTGTATCAAACAAAAAAGCCCAAAACAACTGAGAGTATCCTACATTTCAAAAGACAATCCCACTTTGATCTTCACCAATTAGAAACCAGCAAAAACTGAGCTCAATTTTTCAATAAAACCTCAACGAACCAATTTTACATGTTACATACAGGGGATTAAAAACAGGCCACAAATTTGTGCTCCTGCTACCTTTCAATCAGCGTTATTCTCAGGTGGAGGGGGCAGCTGGGCTACTTCTTTTGTTTTTGACATCTAAAGTAAATTAACACATCTCCAAGCATGAAATGAGAGCAATTAGAGGTGTCCTTCCTTGCTAGATAGTCCAATCAATCAGAGCTTTCAAAGAGGCCTTATCTCGACTGAAACTTAACGTAAGTTAATGTCCAGTTACAGCCGCTGTTTCCCATTCCTGCTCCAGTGCCCTCTAAAGGTGCCACAGAAGAATCAAGACAAGAAAATGGAATCAAATTTCGATTCCTTAAAGATGTGTTTGAAGAAAAGGTGTGAAGAACCTTCTCAAGAACTTAAGATGAAGGTCCAGGGTTCTTCCTGGAACAGTTAGATTTTCTTTATCGTGGTAGGATTCTCCACAATCACACATCTCATCTAGAAAAAGGCTTCACAAAAAGATTCACAAACCCCCTTGCAGTGAGCATTTAGGGACTGATTGTCTCAAACACACAGTTTAACCCAAATACATCTACAAAGAACCGACAAGCACTGATGGAATTATGCTGAACAATGATATCAGCAGATGATTGCTAAAAAAATGCAGTTTTTTAGCTGCGTGCCCAGAGAGCAGGTTGCTTCAAAACATCTTTAAAGATCTACATGTGTTTAAGTATTTCATGCCGGTATGTTGTTACCGGCATAATTTCTGCATCAGTGCATCTCTAAAAATGATTACATTTTGAGTTAACCACATGGATTCTGCTTTTTCACGTTGAAAGTTTAACAAAACAACTTTACAGACTCAAATTTAGATAAACCCTCCACTCATATCAAAAAGCTGGACATCAAGTGATCAGGACATTTCATTCAAATCAACTTTACATTTTTCGAAATGCTCTGTAATTACATATTTATACACATTTTTCTACACAATCTTTTGCCCTCCCGTATTTCTGCTGCAGTGCCACATGTATCTATATGTTACACTTGCATTTTTTACGTACATTTTCCACACAATATGCCCGTTTGCTGAAAATTTTCTTGCGTGATGCACCACTTTACACATTGCTCTGTTTTTTAACACTTTTATTTTACAATATCGATTTAATAAAATGTGCTAGATTAATTTGACTCTAATATATATTCATAAATATTATTAGATTCATCTTATTTATTGCATACCTATTCCTAGAATTAGTCTCAGGAGCAGCTCAGGGGCAGGCTGCACCTGTAGACCAGTGAGTGGGACAAACTGCCTGGATGCTGTAACTCGCCAGGCTACCACTGGGGGCGCTGTTGAGACAGGTGTGTGAGACAGACAGGTAAAGTGCCCACCGTAAGCGCTGCCATCCTCGGCTGTGGCGGTCACCTTCCTCCCCTGGATCTGGACGTGACGCCCGCTGGTGCGGCTGTAGAGCTGGTAGACCCGCAGCTGACGCCTGCTGAGCCCGTCCGATTGCGCCCCCTGCTGCCTGACATGCTGCTTAAAATTAGGAGAAGGGGGATTCTCCCCCTTTTGGAAGGTAAAAAGGAAAAATAAGATCACTGGATGAGAGAGGCATGGAATGAGAGTATGGACCCACATGCTGGGCGTGAGCCCTACATGTTAAGCCCTAACACACTGAGCAGATTTACCTGGGCATGACACCACACCACAAAGAAGTGAAAGGATCTGGAAAGAAGCAAGAAGATGGGTTTAGTCACCTGGAGAGGAACCTGGAGGAACTGAGAAGAGAACAAAACAAAAAAACTCACATGTAAAAGCAGCGCTGGTTCATCCCATACATTGTCCCAAAAGTGCACTCTCTCTGATCCAGCAGACAGTCCTCAGACTTCAGGCTACCATCCATCAATCCCTACCCAGAAAAGCTCTCAGGCACACAATCATAGGAGTTTAAGTCCAGTCTGGGAGCCACATCCAGCCTGGGACGCTGGGAAGGTCCCATGGTGGGAAGGTTTATCAGAGCTGGGATGTGCTTGTCTGCTCCCTCTCGTTCCAGTCATTTGGTTTCCACCCAGATTCCAGTCTGGCCACGCCCCCTCTGTGTGAGACTAGCCAATCCTGGAAAGGGGGGCGGGGCATTGCCTGAGGTACCTTCCAGTGGCCACATGCTGGAGGCTGATACAGGTGAGATGGCTTAAAAAAAACACTACAGATACCTGTTCCTTTTCCTTTCTGCTTGTATTAATAAAACTGGACATAGACCAGGACATGGGACATGAGAAGAGCGAGACACGTCCTTTCCAGCCTGAGGGAGATTAAGGTGAGGCCATCGTGGACCCCAGGTTTCGCCCTAAACTAAAATCCTGATGGATGATTAAAGTTAATCTCCCCCAAATCAGCTGTGATGCATTCATCATGGAGCACTGTGTTGAAAGCTTTGAGGTGCTCCGGAGGGGGAACGGGATGTTTGCTAGAGGCCTAAGATGAGCGCTTGCATTTCAATGTTGGTCTGTCACACCTTTTGCTAACGCGGCAGGGCCCTAATAAGAAAACAATGGGGCCTTTTAATCAGAGGAGTCCCAGCGGGCTTTTGTTAGTTTATTCGGAATCAACATCAAGCGCTCGCGACACATCGCTAACAGGATGCTCCCTTTCCCGGGCACGTTTAGTAGAGGCCTCCCAGCAATTAGTGTTATCTTGCAAGTTTTATGGCGGCGGCACTAACGCTTGGCCCCTTCGCAGGCTCCGTTTGATCCTGGTCCAATAAAAGAGCATTTCTTTTTCTCTAGCTGAAAAAGCATAAACAGCTTCAAACACGGGACACGCACTCGTCCTCGCTTTCACCTGAAAATGAGTTTTTCTTTTACGTCTCCTTGAGACTGGACCTGTATGTCATTATCACCACCTACCAGATCTTGTTTTCTGAAGAAAACGGGGTGGCTTTCTTGAGATCTCGTGGAAAAAGTGTCGTTTTCTCGAGATCTCTGGGAAGTTATACCGTAATCTCGGGGAAAAAAACGACATCATCATCACTCTTGAGAAAAATGGGTGACTTCAAGAAGCCAATGACATGATCCTTTGATCTCGGGGAAAGAGCAACACAGTGAATTTAAGGTCGCAAGGAAGTTGTGCGGTGAAGATTATTCCTTCATTATTATCTGAAGGTGAATTATCTTGAGAAAACGAAGACATAGTGAAATCGAGATGCTGAGAGAAATCGAGAGAAACCATGAAAAAGTGCATTGAGATCTGCAGAACATAGTGATTCAATCAGTTTCAGATCTGGAGGAAATGATCCTGTGATTTTGGGAGAACGATGAAATAATGATTTTAAGATCTTCAGAAAGTGATCCTGTGTTCTTGGGAAAAAAAATTCGATTTATGATTTATGTCTAATTTTGGACAAAAAGCAATGCAATTTTTTCTTTTCATCTTTCATCAAAGGGCATTTTGATCCATTTGGTTAAAAGGAAACCAAAACCTGAAAGAGTCAGAAATCCTGCCTCCGTCTTTAGGATGTGTGAGTGTATTGTGTGTATTTCTGTCCCACTGTGTCGTTTAATCCTGACTCTGGGTTTTTTTTTTTTTACAGTATGTTTAAGTTTTGGTTCAGTAAAATCAAACTGAATGAACACTAACTTTGGGGGAAAAAGTATCTGAATGGCAAAGAGCTTTAAAGTGCTGCAGCTCAGGAGCTCAGTCCTGTGACGTTTCTGTGAAATGAAGTTTGTTTTAAGAGTGTGAAACTACCTGAGCTGAACATTCACAGCCACAGGAAAAGCTCAAACCTCACACCGGGAAATAGTGTGTTCAAGAAGCTCATTTAATGAAAAAAAACAGCCTGTTTTGTTGGAATAAAGGCCCACGCCGCTTTTAGAATGAGGAGTCTTTGAAAGCAGCCAATCAAAACAGAGCTTTTTTGCATAAATCAATGAAAACAAAGCTGAAATGTCAAAAATAATGGCCTTTTTTCAAATGAAACCACGCAAACATCACAAGATGTAACGTTAAAAGTGTAGATGAATCAAAAACTATGGGCTCACGGGTGAGAAATAAATCTTCTGAGGGGGTTAATTTTCCCAAAATGTGAGGAAAATCAATACATCAGCAGTGATATCAGAATAATACAATGAAATATTTGAGATTTGACCTCATCAGCTAATCACTAACAGAACAATATTGAGCAAACACAGATGCAAATCCACTTATTTTTATTGAAACACTATATTTGTGAAGAGAATAATTTTCTTTACTAAACCTGCCCTCCAATAATGATCAGTCTGGCCTGTTGGGATCCTCAGTTAATGGGACGTTGGATCTCCTCTCGGTTTGTTAACGGGTCGTCTCTGTCGGGACGGTGATAGACGAATGGCGTTGGCGTTTATTGCAACGTGTTCTCCACCCAACAGTTTGTATTTTGTGGGGACAGATCGGCCCCCTGAGACTGACGCGGTATGGGCGTGAATAGTTTGGTGTGATAAAGCCGTGAGCAACGGCTCACTTGTTGCAGCGAGAAAAATAAAGATATCAAGGGTTTTCCCAGGTTTTTGGCCTGAGGGCCAAACAAAAGGTTGTTTTGCTTTTTTTCAAATCAGAAGCAGTGAATTAGTGGACAAGTCCCAGAACTGTGCTGACAAAACAGTTTCCTGTGGACACCAAAGACCACCATAGTTATGCAAATTGCACACTTTTCAAGAGTCCGCCCCCCACCCCAAACCTGGGGTGAGCTCGGTCACTGTAGATCGAGCCGACCGGGCCATGTCTGACCAGTCCTGGGCTTTTAAGCAGCCACACCCTGTTAGACATACAGCGAGAAACAATTAACTCCGCCCAGGGTGCTGAGCTGAGGATCTGAGGTTCGAATGTGTGTGTGCTCGGATGGAGAGAGAGATTTAGATTAATCAGTCTTGAGTCTTCTTAGACCCAACAGGACGTCCTGAGTGGAGGCCATGTACTTGATGAATGGTTAATTAATGGTTGTCATACGTATATACTATAGATATACTGTATATTTACAAATATATATATATATATGTATGAAGTTCTCATTACAACAGAAGTACTTAAGTAGTTTTGGAAGTACTTGTACTTGATTAGAGGGCCCCTATCATATAAACCCCCAATTATCCTCCCTAAAGCAAAAGATTTACTGTGTTATTGTGGTTTATTGTGGAATGTTAAACTTCCAAATCACGCCATTGATCCACCCAGTTCATACCCTCCTCAAACTGAAGCAAGTGAACTTTAAAATCCGCCCATTCTGAATCCACTGTTTTTGTGATGTCACACATAACTAAAGCAGTGACACAAGAGCACAATGTCAAAAACAAAATAAAAGCATACGCATGTCTTTAAATGGATCTCGGGGGAAAACAGCATGGGACACACTTGTAGGATATCATTTTTAAACTGTTTCCTTTTCACTTTTACTTGCCAGGCTGATATTTTAAACAGAAATCATTCTTAAATCAGGTTCAAAATAAAATTTCACTACATTTCCGGGTATCCTACTTTTAACTTCATAGACCTTCTTTAACGTATGAAAGAAAATGGCACCTTTTCACAAACGAATCACACCACCTCATCAAATGTCTCCCCTAAACTTAACGTCCTTAGCAACTGTAACCATGCCCGGATATCTCAGTAAAGTCTTTTAAATGGAAAAAAATGTTGCAATTCAAGTTCAAATCTAAGAAAAATAGCAAACCTTTACTTTTACGTTTGATACATGGATTAAAAAGAGAAATATTTGCTCCTGAACTGAATTTAAAAGCATTTACTTCCACTTGAGCACTGAAGTGATCTTGTCCACCCATATTCATGGTTCAGGTCCCCAAACAAATAGGAATACCATGGTAGGAGTTCATAAGCCAGACTAACAGACATGGTGTGAATGACTCAGAATAAGAACATCTTTATAATAACTTAAATCGAAAGTTATGATCATTTTTTCCCCCTTTGTCTATAAAGTAACTTAATTTTTTTTTTATTTTGATGATTAGCTGAAGATGGAGCTGCCAGGAAAGAGGAAAAGAGGAAGACCAAAGAGGAGGTTTATGGATTGGTAGGTGTGGTTGGTTTGAAGGAGGAAGATGCAGAGGACAGGAAGAAATGGGAAAAGATGATCCGCTATGGCGACCCCTAAACAGAAGCATCTGAAAGAAAAAGAAGAAGAAGAAGAAGATGATCTTGCTCTGGTCTCGGTCACAATCAGGTACCGGTGATCACTGTCCCGTATCGATCGACGCGTCCCTGGTCGCTCAAAGTTAAAGATGATGTGTTCCAATGAAATGCCACCACCCATCCCTCCCTCCTGTAGTTTACAAAGTGTCGGTGAGATCTAAGACCTGGCAACCTGATCTCATTTATTTGTGTCTTGGCCAGCTTTACAGGCGCTAACTCTGCAGTGGAAATATCCCAGTGCTGAGTCGTGTACAAGCACCTAGCAACAGCGGCCTAGCTAGAGGAGGCCTGCTCGCCCCGCCGCTCAGAATACACCCGTCGGGTATCCCTTTAAATAAAGACTCAGATTCTGAGAGGACATGTGGCCAAGGATTCTTGTTTGGGTGCAGAGCTTCAATGTCAACGTGTCGACATGTGACGACAGAGTGTGGACGTGTTGAACCATTGATTTCCACCAGCCGCCTCCAGACTCAACAAGCTCACTATAAAACATCACCCCATGTGCTGCAGTCATCCTATATATCCAGCTATTACTCATGATGACTCATTATAGAGGCTTCGGCGAATCATGCGGTGCTGGATCTGGTAGCAGACACTAATTAATATGTAAAAAAGAATCAAAAACAAAAGCTATGGGCAGTAAAAAGGTTTCAATTTCCATCAAAATGTAGTCAAAATGTTATTCAAGTCCATTTTTTACTCCTTTAATTTAGCACTCTGCGATGGACTGGTGACATGTCCAGAGTGTTTCGCCCCGTGAGAGCTGGGATAGGCTCCAGCACCCCCCGCGACCCTAATTAGGACAAGCAGCTCAGAAAAAGAGTGAGAGGGCGAGCAGTTTAGCGCTGGAGCTAAAAGTCGAACAGTGTCAACAGCCACCCGAATCGTTCTGGTCGGCAGCAGACTTGTAGATGTGGTTTAGGACTCACTGTGACTTACTGTGAGCCATAAAATCCTAAAGAATCCTCATCGCTAAAAGCCAGTTTCATAGAAACCCAGACAAGACTGAAGTCGGATAATATTCCTCTTTATTTCCTGTGAATGCAGCCATTAAATGAAACAGATTGGAGTGGCAACTCAAACTTCATCAAACTTCGCAACACACAGCCAATGAATATCTAGCATTTTTATTTAACAGAGCTTTCTGTTAATAGATTTTATTTTCTTTATTAACGTAATAGCCTACGTTGAACGATTTAGATATGGTTTCTTTACATTTACACTTATTTATAACGTTCACTGTGCAGTTATCTGCAGCAATGATTAATTAATTAGTGAATTAACTAATAATGGTTGCCGAATGTAAAGTCCTTTGAACTGCAATTTAAATATCTATGGTCTATTATTATTCTTATTATAATTATTTGTACAAAAAACCTATTCTAGATCAGTGATCCCAGCTCCTGGCTCCTGGAAGTTTTGTCCAATGGCCCTTGACGATTAACCCCTCCAGTTGGCTCCACCAGCCCTAAAGACACCAAACATTTCTTAAGGGAGCGTCTGTATGTTTGCTGTAAATGAAAGTGTAAATTTGATCTTTTTGACCAAACCATTCCTTTAAAGGTGCTTGCCGAGGGTCGATAGATGAGCTAAATCTGATATTTAGAGATTCTCTTCTTCCTAAAAGCTTGCAGAGGTCTGTTGCAGGAGGCCAGTGCGAGCTGAGCAGTGAAAGGTCGATTGGTGGTCTAACAGCTTAAACCGCATCGTAAAATACAATTGGCATCAAGAACAACTGGCTTCTCTTTTCTGACCCCACAGAAATAGAGATGAAGCCTGGAAAAGTGGGTGGTCCATTGTCTACGTGAAAATGAACTTTCTGAAAGTGCGTGAGGAAAAATCCGAATCTTCTCTTTCGTCATGATGCCTGGTCCTCAGTGAGAAGGGCGCAGTGCAGACGAACTGGGACGCTGTCAAAAACCCAACCTGAGCAAACGTGAAGAACTCTGATACCGTGCACTGGGAAATATGGGAAAATCGAAAGTCCATGCATAAGCAGTTACACAAGTGGAATAAAAGCACAATTATACTGTGTTTGGCCTTCTCTGCTAATGAAGTGTTCGGTCTGTATAAATGGCTAATTATTACAGGGTCTGCTGACCCCTAGTTTTACCCCTGCCATTTGCAAGCTGACCATTTGAGCTTGCCAAATTTGACACAGCTGACACAGGCAATAAATTTGAACTAGTTCTCCCACCCCCTTGATCCCTAATGAGCCCCCCCCCCAACCACACACACACACGCACACACTTCTCAGACAAAATCACATACAATCTGTTCTTTCTCTGTTATGGTCGTCATCATTTCGCTTTTGTTATGATTGCTTGTAATTACGCTTAATTACTTTTGTTTTACTTCATTTTTATCAGCTTCCAGGAATGTGCCATCAGGACCATCAGCTACCCTCACAGTGTTTAACCATCTATAAAAGCTGAAGATCAAAATGACTCTTTTTCTTCCTAGTCTGTCACCGTCTGCCTCCCTGCCTGTTCAGAAGAACCCTGCTGTCCCTCCTATGTGAACAACTGCCTTCTCAGAACCCCCTGCAAAGCAGGGCACATGGCACAGCTGGGAATGAAACCTGAATTTCAGCATCACTACTTTAATGCTGACTAGTGCTGACTGGGAGCACCACCTGGTAGACTAGACTTTGTAGCTGCGAGGAGACCATGTCAGTGCCAACGCAGTTCAGAACTGATGCAGAAACACTGTAAAAAGGGGCAGAGGTGGCGTAGAGGTTAGGGAATAGACCCCAGCATCAGACGGATGTGGGTTTGAATCCTAGGCTAGTAGGTTGCCCTGAGGTACCCTTGAGCAAGGTACCGTCCCCATCACTACTCCCCGGACGCTTTCAATAGCTGCCCCCTGCTGCACGGTGGGGGAAATGCGGAGGTGTAATTTCGTTGAGTTTCACAAAGGCGAGAAGGATCACTTTCACTTCACTTTCACTTCATCACTAACAGAGTTTCACAAAGACGAGACTGATCACTTTCACTTCACTTTCACTTCATCACTAACAGAAGAGTTAGTGAAAAGAGATACAAACAATGTTTCGGTTCCAGCTGGGAAACAATTTTCAGTTTCCAGACGCATTTACATTTACAGCATTTAGCAGACGCTCTTATCCAGAGTGACGTCCATATTCTAATGACAGGGACAGTCCCCCTGGAGTAACCCTTAGTTGCTCCAGTGGTCCCTGGGTAGTGCCAGAGGTGGGATTCGAACCTGGGACCTCTTGAGTCGTAGGTCCATAGGCAAGCACTCTACCACTCTTGCCATTGTGAGAACACACAGCACAGCACACATTGAACCACAACGAAATTTAACCAATGCACAAATACTGCAGGGGCAGCTATGAAAGCGCCCGGGGGAGCAGTGATGGGGACGGTACCTTGCTCAAGGGTCCCTCAGGGCAACCTACCGGTAAGGGGTTTGAACCCACAATCTTCCGATTCTGTGGCCGACTCCCTAAACACTAGGCCCAAGCAAGAGTAGGGCATTTATTCTCGGTTGAAATGGTTCATAACTTTCCAAACCAGAGAAGAGCTGGATCTCTGTTGATGGAAAAAGGGCCATGATTGTGCATCTGAATGAGTGAACTAAATGGAAATGAAGAAGAAAAAAAAACCAGTGGAGTTTCCCTTTAACACAATGATTTAACAGCGCCACATTGAAAACATCCCCATTTCTGAATTGTGCTCATATTCGTTATACTTACCCTCAACTCGTGGCAGCAGAGGTCTAGTGT
The DNA here is from genome assembly GCA_017165825.1 of Hepsetus odoe. NCBI lineage: Eukaryota > Metazoa > Chordata > Actinopteri > Characiformes > Hepsetidae > Hepsetus > Hepsetus odoe. The sequence goes on along the minus strand of CM029373.1, from coordinate 2,999,003 downwards.
TTAGGGACTGGACTCCAATATCGGAAGGTCCAAATCCCAGACCAGAAGGTTGCCCTGAGGTACCTTTGAGCAAGGTACCGTCCCTGTCACTGCTCCCCGGGCACATTTAATAGCTGCACGGTGTGTGGGTTTAATGCAGGGGCTGTTTTTCTTTGTCATTTTCACTTTAAAACTGTTACATTGCCTTCATTGACCTTAACTGGTCCAATTTCTCAGGAATGATGCTGCTGGAGATCCCCTTTTAGGACATCAGGACAGTTTCTCTTACTCCACAACACAAATATATCAGGTTCATCAACTGCACGTGCACCCATTATCACGTTTATTCCATGGGGGCGATTGCAGTTGCTGAACCTGATCTTTAAGTCATGTGGAGTAGGTGTGTAAGTGTGATGTGAGTGTGACAAAGCATCTGTGTGGTCCGATGACAGAATGAGTCTTTAGTTTGACCGCAGACGAGACCATGAAATCTCAGAGCAGTCCAACTGAATGGACTTACGTGCCCACTGGGACACCCAGGTCACTGCTGTCCCAGAGCAGAACCAATTTCTAATGAATGACTATTTTTCCAAAAAGCTGCTGTTTGGAGGTCACATTTTTGAGATGTTTTTTCTTCACCAACTTTTCTCTCTGTTATTGCACCTATTTGAGTCCTGGTGGGAAGACGCCAGAAGGTCTTAGACAGTGTTATATTAAGTGAAGGTCAGTTTGAGGAATCCCCAGTCATTGGGGATTTCCTTCCATAAGGTATCCCATGACCTGTAACTATGCTAGGCCTTCGTTTTGGTCCTCAGACATCCCAAAATGGGATAATGTCTGTTAGCTCTCCTATGGGATTCTAATACTATTTCAGCAGATAGTTGGACGTTTTGGAGACAATTTTATAGAAGCAAGGTTGCGTTGGTTTGGACATGTCCAGAGGAGAGATGAGGATTATTTTGGGAGGAGGATGTTGAAGATGGAGCTGCCAGGAAAGAGGAGAAGAGGAAGACCAAAGAGGAGGTTTATGGACGTGGTGAGAGAGGACATGCAGGTGGTCGGTTTGAAGGAGGAAGATGCAGAGGACCGGAAGAAATGGAGATGGTTGATCCGCTCATGTGACCCCTAAACGGGAGCAGCCGAAAGACAGAGAAGAAGCGATATTCAGGACTTCCAGAGAGCCAAGAGTGTCATTTTTCTCCCACGTTAATCAGATGTTTTAGAGTTTTCAGTCCTGAAGGCCTGAAGGTAATGCTCACACTGCTAGACCAGATCCCAGCTGGATCTAAAAAGATTTTTAAAAATCAATGAAATAAGGATATTACTACAATATTTGCATTATATACCTATTATATATGTAATAATAAATATTACATGGGAAGCTGTAATGATATTTATGGTTAATACTATATGTCCTGTGAACTCTGCAGTCAGAGTAAAGAAAATGTTATTATACTTGCGGATGAGAATTTGATCATTTGAATGACCATTAAATTGACCAAGGAAATGAACCAAAAAGGCAAAAAAAAAAAAAAAACGTGCATTTTTACATTGACTGTAACGTAGCTCCCCAATCTCTCTTCATCTGAAGTTATGTCTAAAGTGAAAGTGACTATTCTCATCACTGCGAGGTCACAGCACAGCACACAGTGAACCACAACGAAATTGGACCTCTGCATTTAACACATGCAAACACCGTGCAGCAGGGGGCAGCACTGAAAGCTCCCGGGGAGCAGTGACAGGGACGGTACCTTGCTCAAGTACCTCAGGGCAACCTACTGGTAAGGGGTTTGAACCCTTCCGATCCTGTGGCCGACTCCCAACCACTAGGCCTCCGCTGCCCATGTCTATGACTTATGTTCAGATTGCCTGAAACAGACCTCATATAATTAGGTGGACGAAGCTGAAAGTATGTGGGACAACTGGGAAGATGTAAATGTATCTTTTCTTGTTTCAGATCCGGGCTGTTGGGTCCGTATTTTGGCCAAACAATTTGGACAGTAGGATTTCAGTAAACTAGGACAATTCTACCTGCTAACTTTCAAAATTCCCTTCCAGCAGTTCAGAAAGTTGCTATGTCATACATCAGTCACTCAGACACACACACACACACACACACACTCAGCTGTGGTGTTTGATCTGTAGCCCCACCATTACGTCTTTGACCTGACCCCCATCTTGAGCCACACACACACGCGCACACGCGCACACACACACACACACACACACACTCCCAGGGTCTTTGGGACTGTTCGCTGCATGCTGACATTTAGCTCCTTAAAAATAACACAGATGTTTGGTGGACAAGCTGGCTGGGGCTGCTGATCAACCCCTTCCCCCGTCCCTCCCTCCTTCCGGCCGGCTGGCTATTTTAACTGCTGGGGACTGAGTCACGTGACTGGTTTGGGGGGTCCGAGGTGTTGGCGGTGGATGAAGTGGTCGCAGACTGTCTGTGATCGCTGGGTGGTAATTGAGGAATACGCACTCAGATTTCGCCTCTCTCCCTCTCTCTCGCTCTCTCTCCGCTTTTAGAGTGACCTGGTTTTCATGACGAGTGAAGTCACTGCTCTATGTTACAGATTTGCACGAATGCTACAGTCAGCTCGCCTGGGCCCCGTCTCGACTTCACTGCAATGTTGTGAGGTCATTAAAATGCTTTTGAGCAGCTTCAATATGGCATTTCAGATTGATGAGCCATCTGCCTGCTATGTGAAAGCAACACAGCACTCAAAACCCTACAAGCTCACAGCACTCCACTACTCTTGCTTTTTTCATCTAAGAACCATAAAACCAGAGTTATCCTTTCTGAATCAACAGTCTTCCTGATAGACGTGTGTCAATACACACCTCGACCCTTCTCACCGAGCTTTATTCTGCCATTGCCGCCCAGTAATAAATCCTTTTCAGAAGGCTGAGGATATCAGATACACTTGATTAGAGTTAGCTTTGTAAACTGGAGTTAAACACCAGGGGAAAAGCTCCATTAGGTATTAGTTCATTAGTTCATTAGTTCATTTTCCATAGCCATATCCAGCATCCAGAGAGCAGTGATGGGCACGGTACCTTGATCCAGGATTGCTCGGGGCTACCTACCGGCCTGGGATTTGAACCCACGACCTTCCGAGCCTCAGGTCTAGTTCCAAACCACCAGGCCAGCGCTGACCTATTTTTCACTCTTGCCCATGAAGACCAATATCAATGACCAATAAAACTGCCCAACCAAAAAGTCCAGAACTTTTTTGGACACTTTTTTTTTTGGTTATGAAGTCAAAGTGAAAGTGACAAGTTGTCAGTGTGAGTACACGGCACGACACTCAGTGAACCCCAACAAAATGCAGCCTCTGCTTTTATCCCACGCACACACCCTGCAGTTCATTTTCCATAGCCATATCCAGCATCCAGAGAGCAGTGATGGGGACGGTACCTTGCTCAAGGGTACCTGAGGGCAACCTACTGGTCTGGGATTTTAACCCACGACCTTCCGGTCCTGGGGCAAAATCCCTAACCACTAGGCCACGGCTGCCCTGATGCTTGGAATATGTATTCTTACTGGCCAAAGAAGAGGTTTGGTAAAAATGTTCATTTCTTTCATTCTGGCACAATCTGGGTCAATTCTAGAACACATAGGTCTGAGAAAAACCTCAATATCTTCAATATTGTTAACCCACCAGAGATGCTAAATTGCCCTGAGGTGGGACTGTGTGAGTGCGCATCCGCGCTGCCACGGACTGGCAACACGTCCAAGGTTTTACTGCTTTTTGTTCTATGAGCACTGGGATAGGCTCCAGGACCTCTCAGACCCTGGATAAGATCAGCAGCTCAGATAAAAGAGGGGAGGATGGATGAATAAAGAGAAAACCTTCAATGACCAACTTCAAAATCAGACTTATTTGGACATTAAATGGTACGTTAACAGAGCTTTTGCTCATTTGACTGAGCATTTGTCCCACCATCAGGAGGTTGTGAGCTCGAACCCCAGCAACACCACAACCACTGGGCCCAAGTGGACGGGACAGGTGTTAGATTGCAGTACAATCCAGCACCTAAACCTCACAGTGTCAATTCGACTTGATTGATTCACACAGAAGTTTCTCATATCTGTATTGAAAATGGTCAAGATTTCTTTTTCCCACATCTGCAGCTGTACATCTTCGGTGAGTGTCAAACTGCAATAGCTGGCCAATGACTGTACCTTCCCTTTGACAGAATTAGCTCACCAAAACATCTCTCTGCATTGCTCACACATTAACACATTAGCAGCTTTCAGACATGCCCCAGCCGGAGAGCGCAACAAAAATAAAATCTAAAATTAAAATACAGCCTGAGAAAATGAAGGAATGTCCTCTCCGGGGACATATTAATGGGATATGCGGTATAGAGAAGGGAATATTAATGCAGCGCTCTGCGTGAATTATGTCTTGATTTCATTTTCAAGGCAAAAGTGAATAAAGAGGAGCCATTTACAAAATTATGAGCATGCGTTTTAAAAAAGCAGGCACAGTTATTGTTGGTGAGCCACAGCACTTAAAATTAAGAGGACTTTTGACTCGCTAAACTGTACACTTTATCAACACGTCAGGACGGGACGGTTTTGGGATCTGGAGCTGCCTCTCTGGTCCTCGGCACCCCCGTCCCCTCTCTGCAGCTCACACCTGATCACAAACCACTGCACTTCACACAGGAATTTTCCATTTTCTATTTTCACCCGCAGCCAGTCCAGCCACCAGTCCTCCAACCCGCCCCCACCGCAAAAGCCACACACACAAGTGTGTCTCTCCAGCCACAGCGTGATGCACTGGGCCACCTCACACTCAGATATCCACATACCCAAAATGACAGGCCTACTAGATTACCATCACGCTCAGACTTTACACACCGGCCGAAACCAGATACAGCTCCACAACCTGTCCGCAAGCGCATACGCTTCATATTCACCTCCAACATGTCAACCCTGTTTTTACACAGAAGAGCCAGTCTCCATTTTAGACATAGGTCATCATTATTCATTAACAGGGGTAACTAAACGGGGGTGGTTGGTAACGGTGCTGGAACGAGTGAGATTTTGCACTTTGGGAACTAAAACCTTCTCGTGAAGATACCTTTTCAGCGATGGGAGGAACGTTTGTCTGTTTTCTAGGAAACTAGTAGACCCAGTGACCAGAAGGTTGTGGGCTCAAATCCCTGATCAGTAGTTTACATCGTGGAACCCCTAAGTATGCAATTGTATTAGAGGTTGGACAGTAAGGACAGAGAAGGGACCTACATCGAATGGCTGGACAGAGAGACAGGAGGCGGAGCTGGAGGTGTCAGAGTTAAAGATGCTGAGATGTTCATTGGGTGTGACGAGGATGGACAAGATTAAAAATGAGTATATTAGAGGGACAGCTCAGGTTGGACGTCTTGGAGACAAGAGAAGCAAGGTTGCGTTGGTTTGGACACGTCCAGGGGAGAGACGAGGATTATATTGGGAAGGAGGATGTTGAAGATGGAGCGTCAAGCGATGGAGAGTAAAGGCAAACCTACATAACAGATAATAAATTCAACAAATGCCAAATGGCATATCCATCACTCTGGTCGCTTGCTGGAATGAGCCTTTATTATTTTTTAGGTAGGTTTATGTCTTTAAACATTAGAATATGGAATCTGGGACTTCAGTCAAGGGTCTCCAAGATATTTTTAAGCAAACTCAAAATCAGTTTAAAGACCTGCAAGAATTCATATTTCATAATTCTGAAAAAATCTTGCTTCCAAAAAGTGTATCAGATAAAGTTCTTTGGCCCTATATATTTTTTTTTGCTGGAGGTAAAGATTTCAACCTGTCAGTGGTCTTCACTCTCAAAGAGCAGCCACTTCCCAGCGGAGAGGTCTGCGGTCGTGGGAACGGGCGCGACTTTATTCGGGTCAGTCGCCGTGCCCTCTTACCTGTGGCTGACCCCTGCTAGAAGAACGACTGACCTTCCTGTCAATCTCTCCTCGCCTCTCTTCTTTCTTGTCCTTTCATTCCTCTTCATTCAGGCTTTACCTCCACAATCTGCCCTGGTATCTCTCCACTGCCCTCTCACTCAGTCCTGCAGACGGGGGCCGAGGGTTCAGTTCAAAGCCCAGAGCCCGACTGAAGATTTCTGATTCCTTCAGAAAGTCCTACTGAAACATGTGAGCTGACTGTTTCAGTGTGACTGTTCATGGGCTCAGACATCTGAATCCTGAATCGAGCACAGACTAATGCAGGGGAAACATCTTCTCATGTCCCCATTATATTGGTGATCCCAGCTGCTGGACCGGTATCTCTTAAGAGTCGCCTTGTTCTCCGTAAATTCAGGTGCTTCTAACATTGCACCATTTTTTTGTGCATAACCTTCAAGAAGAGCTACCAGGACAAAGTCCAGCCTCCACATCGTTCGGTTAGTTTAAAGCTGAACGTAAGGTTCATCAGAAAAACATCAGAAATTCAGAAATAAATAAGGGAAGCTGATGTGAAGGTGACTGCTTTGAATATAATAATAACATTGTGAAGATTTTTCTGGGTAATCAAATAATTTTTTTTTTTTCATTTTAACAGGATGTTTAATTTTAATTTTATCTTTTTTTTTTTAGCTTTATAATTTTTAAGTCTTCCTTTTGGATTTTTTCCTTTTAAACCGAGCTTTTCTTGTCGAAATTGACGAAACATGGGGTTAATTCTTTTCCCACTCATTCATTTATGAATTAAAAAAAGGTTAGGGTTAGGGTGTGATCAAACTAAAAGTATAGAAAACCAACCAACCATTCCACAGTTCAGTGAAATATTCCACTGCAAAGTGATTCAAGTGAGTAAATTGACAGTTAATCACATCTTGAGTCAAAAAAGCTAAAGGCAAACACTCAGCAGGGCTGCGTTGATTCAAGGTCTTTGGAGTGACACCCCGGAGTGAGAAAATGAGGGATGAACCTTATTAATGCAGGCGTGTCCTTCAGGGCTGATTGATAAAAAACTTTTACAGGTGTAAACTTTATATTTTTTGCAAACCCACAGAATAAACAAGGCGTTTGTTTTTCGCACCGAATATCTTAAGGGATCGCTGGACTTTGAAATATGAGAGCGTTCTGTCGCAGATCTGTCCCATTATACAACCTGGCTCCAACACACTGGGAGTGATGGAGAGTGGGCTTTGATGCCAGCAAGAGAGTGTGTATGTGTGTGTGTGTGTGTGTGAGGTCGAAGAGAGAGCACTGTAACCAAACACCACCTCAGACAGCACTTAAATGCTTAGACACACACACACACACACACACACACACACACACACACACACAGCTCCTGTTTCTCTCACCTGTGTGGACTTGTACACTGGGTACTGTCCTTTAGGAGCCTCACCTGTGCCACGAGGAAGCCCTTCTCATCCGATTGGCTGTAACATCACATTCACAACATCACCATACAGTCATATTAATGCAGAAATGTTAAGATATTGCCTTGAAATGACTCCATTCATTCATTCATTCATTCCGGAGTGTCCTAACAAGTAGATGCAAGTAACTCGGATGATTAGGAAGAAATTCAGGCGAATCCATGCATTCACAAGATTCCCGGAACCTGTTGCCCGATATTGGGAAATGAGTGGAGAAAAAGAAAAAACTTCAACCACTATGGGTGATCTGTGGACAGCAGTATTGCATAACATATTAGAAACATCCAAAACCTGGAGAAAAATGTTCATGAGATGGAAATGAGTCTGTTAAGAGAACATGGAGCACTGCTCAGGTACAGAGACTGGACTGAAAATGAGAGACAACAACACTGTCCTTCAGGAAGATCTGGAGAACTGCTCAGGTACAGAGACTGGACTGAAAATGAGAGACCAACACTGTCCTTCAGGAAGATCTGGAGAACTGCTCAGGTACAGAGACTGGACTGAACATGAGAGACAACAACACTGTCCTTCAGGAAGATCTGGAGAACTGCTCAGGTACAGAGACTGGACTGAACATGAGAGACAACAACACTGTCCTTCAGGAAGATCTGGAGAACTGCTCCTCAACAACACATTAAAATATGAGAAAGTCTGGATCTTTGGAAGCAAAATATGAAGAAACGGGAGATGGCTCAAACTCTACCATTAGGCAATTTCAGGTGACTTTGTTCTTTGCTTTGTGCTGCACACTAGATGTCTAGATAGAAAATATGATGATCAGTGTGTTGAGTTTCCCACCAAAAAGATGCCTTCACCAGCTTGCTGGCACCACGTGCCCTGAGAAACCTAGACATTCATTCATTCATTCATCTCGGGAGTGTCCTAACAAGTAGATGCAAGTAACTTCCGGATGATTAGGAAGAAATCTAGCTAATCCATGCATTCAGCTGGAAGATTCCTGGAACCTGTTGCCCGATATTGGGAAATGAGTGGAGAAAAAGAAAAAACTTCAACCACTATGGGTGATCTGTGGACAGCAGTATTGCATAACATATTAGAAACATCCAAAACCTGGAGAAAAATGTTCATGAGATGGAAATGAGTCTGTTAAGAGAACATGGAGCACTGCTCAGGTACAGAGACTGACTGGAAAATGAGAGACAACAACAAATACCGTTCTTCAGGAAGATCTGGAGAACTGCTCAGGTACAGAGACTGGACTGAAAATGAGAGACAACAACACTGTCCTTCAGGAAGATCTGGAGAATCGCTCAGGTACAGAGACTGGACTGAAAATGAGAGACCAACACTGTCCTTCAGGAAGATCTGGAGAACTGCTCAGGTACAGAGACTGGACTGGAAATGAGAGACAACAACACTGTCCTTCAGGAAGATCTGGAGAACTGCTCAGGTACAGAGACTGGGACTGGAAATGAGACAAATAACACTGTCCTTCAGGAAGATCTGAGAACTGCTCAGTACAGAGACTGGACTGAAATATGAGAGACAAATAACACTGTCCTTCAGGAAGATCTGGAGAACTGCTCAGTACAGAGACTGGACTGAACATGAGAGACAACAACACTGTCCTTCAGGAAGATCTGGAGAACTGCTCAGGTACAGACTGGACTGAAAATGAGAGACAAAAACACTGTCCTTCAGGAAGATCTGGAGAACTGCTCTCAACAACACATTAAAATATGAGAAAGTCTGGATCTTGGAAGCAAAATATGAAGAAATGAGATGGCTCCAAACTCTCTACCATTAGGCAATTTCAGGTGACTTTGTTCTTTGCTTTGTGCTGCACACTAGATGTCTAGATAGAAAATATGATGATCAGTGTGTTGAGTTTCCCAACCAAAAAGATGCCTTCACCAGCTTGCTGGCACCACGTGCCCTGAGAAACCTAGACAGCAGGTGGAATCAATCATAAACTGATGTAGTCTGAAATCTGCAATCTGCGTTAGAGCTGAACAATGAATTGTTTTATATCAAATTTGCAGTTTGAAAGGAACAGTGCAGTTTTCAAATGGTATGGGCTGCTTTCTACATTCTACATTTTACAGTACTGACAAGACTGACGGAGTGTGATCGTTGAAAATTTGGAGAGTTTGATGACAATAAAATAAACCCAATCATGCAAAGATGGCAAAGAATTGCTGTTTTGGCTTTTAAAAAATGGGGGCCCAAAAAATTCCTTTGTTTTCCAAATTCTGGAAAAAATCTCATTGAGATATTTTTCATGTTCAGCCCTGATCGTTAAAAACACCACTGGCGTCTCAAAATGGTCATTGGTTATGTGGCAGTCATACATGAGAAGAGCATTCCAGATGAATATTTTCCTCCCGCTCGCTGTTTCGGGTTTACCCCCCACACCCTAAGCCCCCCTCCCCGGATAGGAAGACTGTGAGGATCGAGAAGGGGGAGAAGCTTAGTGTCCATCACACACTCACTGTAGTTTTTTGTCTTCAGTCATGTGCCGTGACAGATAAACTGCCACAACTGTTCTCATATTTACTGCTCAAAGGCTTTCAGAAGTTTCCACCCATCATCACTTGTCCAAAGGTTTTTAGACAACATCTCCAGTGTTTTGTCTGAAGTCAAAGATTAGAGGAAGCCTCTCCTCTTCTAGAGGTTGCAACATTGCTGTGAACTTTGATTCCCTTTGGCCATATGAGTAGTGGATAGAGTAGAAGAGGTAGCCCTTCACTCCAGAAAAACAGTACTGGGAGGTCTGTTGCCCCTAAACCAATGCTTGGTGGGCATGGTGTGGCTGTTCTGGTGTCCTCTTCTATTGGTTTAACAAGCTGTGTGTGAAGTTCCAGCAATGGAGGCACCTTAAAGTAGCTGAACTCACTCATTATGAGAGCTGTCTAGATACTTTTGGACATATAGTGTATGTATTGTTCCATATTAGCCATGCCATAATATATATTTAAAAAAACCTTTAAGAAAAGTGGCAACAAATATCTAAGAGGTGGTCTCCATCTCTGCCCTACCTCCTAACTGTTGGCCTCACTTCAATACACAAGTGCACCTGAACTGTGAAAAGAGGGTGGAAATAAAGTCTGATGCTGGAGGGGGGGCTTTAGCTGGAGAAAACGGGCTTATCTGCTTTTAACCAGAGCGGAACGATGCCCTCCCATATCTACCACACATCCACGGAGTCAAAGAACAAGGCCTGAATAGGCCGAAGGGAAAACAGCATGTAATCTTCCCCAAAGCTCTCGTTAGAAACAATTAGTTGTGCTGGGGAGGGGGGCGGGGGTTCGAGTTGACCGGCTAATTGTCGGAGTGGGCTGCAGGCTCTGGGCTCAGCGGTGGGGCTGAGGGGGCCCACGGCTGGAAGAAGAAGGCTCAGCGCCTGAGCCCAGGGGCTTCACAATAGCTGCCTTTCTTTCACATTCAGGTGCTACAAAGTAGGTATGCTCAAAAGGCTTAATCCCGCATTCAGAGCCACGGTGGGACAAGAGGGGCCTTTCACGCGGAAAGGTGGTGCTGCTGTTTCTCAGGTATGCCCCCTTTCCTCCCTCCCTCGGCTCTCCCACTCCATACCCCCCTCCGCTCACCTCCAAAACCTCTCCCAGTCATGTCAAGAAAAGAGGAAAAAAACCAATTACCTAAATTATAGTGATTCCTTTTTTCTCTCCTTTTGGGCTCGAACGGGCTTGAGATTTTTCCCCGCTCCATTCCTTGATCCGAGAGGAAATCTGATCCGGGCACAGTGCTGTGAAGTCCCGCTATTGGCTTTTTCCAGTCAGTGGCTCCACTTGAAGAAAAAAAAGTTTTATTCTGTGTTCTGTTCTATTCTGTTCTATTCTATGTTCTATTATCATCACAATTTAATAAATCCAAACCCTGCAATGGACTGCTGTTTCACCCTGTGTGTGCTGGGATAGGCTCCAGCACCACCCTTGTCCCAAGTCAGCATTAGCAGTGGATATAATAAAAAAAGTGAAAAGTGAAAGTGACAACCCTCGTCATTGCGAGGTCACAGCACAGCACACAGTGAACCACGAAATTGGACCTCTGCATTTAACCCATGCAAACACCGTGTAGCAGTGGGCAGCTATTGAAAGCGCCCGGGGAGCAGTGACTGGGACGGTACCTTGCTCAAGGGTACCTCAGGGCGACCTACTGGTAGGGAATTGAACCCACAGTCTTCTGATGCAACAGCAACTCCCTAACCACTGGCCACCGTTGCCCCATGAATGAATAAATAAATGAATAAATGATACAGCAAAGGAAATCTGGTCATTTTGCAACCAATTTTGTCCCGTCCACAAGAAGAGCTGTTTCCTGGCCCAAGGAGACAACCAGAAATGCACAGTCAGTCTTGGGACATGAACCCATGACCTTGTGGATGCTGGTTGCCTCTAGAATCACAAAGCCACCCCATCTCTTCTGAATGAAAGTATGAAATTGTTAAAAAAAAGTAATAAAACAAGAATTATTCTTTAAACAAGAATAAATTGAAATTGAATTGAATAATTTGTTTCTATGGCAACTCTGCATAAGTGCATGGGTCCTGAGCATTCACCTATGGACATGGCTTGGGTTCCACTCACTCTTCCTTCATCTCTCTCTGTCGTTCTTCCTTTCTTTCTTTTTTTCCCCCTCCAGTCAGGCTTCACATACTAAGTACCCCTTACTCTGAAATATCGCCTGCTCCCCTGCTCCTTTAATCACTTGCCGTTGCATTCCTTCATGCAATTTAGGAAAGCCTCTCATGTACAGGTGAAAGGGAAAGAATTTCCGAACACAAAAGTGAAGCAATCCGCACAAGCCGTGACTGACATGACGTCCCTGACACAATGTCCACTGCTCCTCAGCCTCCCTCTCTGCATTTGCAGGTAGTGAACGCTCTCAGTCACGGCTCCAGACATGACAAAACACATTTCGGGATTAGTTTCACGAGGATCTTGGGGAAGGAAGGTCGATTTTGGAAGAAGGAATCCACATGAACATGTGGGGCAGCGGTGGCAAGGAACCGTCCCCATCACTGCTCCAGAGGTGCTTTCAACAGCTGCCCACCGCTGCACGGTGTGCAGGGGTAAAATACAGAGGCTGAATTTTGTTGCGTCTCGCTGTGCTGTGTTTCCCAAATGATAGTCACTTTCACTTTCAACAGGGGGCAGATTGGACCATATGGCATTAGGTGACATTACTCCTATCAGGGTTCTGTATCATTTCCTTATTATTAGTAAGTGGCCTGTGTGTTATTTTCAGAAACCTCTTGCACGTTTTTCCACCGTCCTCTTGTCTTGCATGGCAGGGCGCAGCCCGCTCTGGCCATTTCTCTGTGGCAGCTCTGCTCACATCAAAGGGGGCAATAGAGGATTGGGCCCAACAAATGCATGAGCAGTAAAACTTAACAAGGTGTGAATGTCCTCTTGTTGCCCTGGGCCAGCGACGTGCAGAGTGGGTCTCGGTGGGCCTGCTCATCTCTTTAAGCTGTGTGCATGTCATTGGCTTAATGTGTGTGTGTGCATCAGAGACCTCTGTGAATTTCTTCTAACGATTCACTGATTTGACTCCATTCTTTTAGTCCAATCAAACTGGAAACCTGGCCCTATCTGCATGAATCTACTACAAAAGTCTTCTAGTATAAAGGGGAAAAAGCAACTTCACAACAAGAGCATAGTTTCTCCCGCATAAACTGGATTAAGCATATCACTCATCAAACTAAATCAAAGACTATTTATGGGGAAACGTGTGTAATACTCATTAGAAATCTTTTGAAATTCAATAGATAGTGATCGATTTGGGCCTTCTAAAATCGATGCAGCTGGCACCAGATCGCCGATGCATTATTGCACTCCTTTATTGCATCTTGATAGAGGTGGGTGTAAGTGCTCAGCAATCAGGATGAAGTGTGTATTGTACTGAAGAGTGAAAACTGGGTGGTATAGGTGCCAGCTCAGGGGGGAGAGCCAGCCAGGGCTGTTTGTAAAGGAAACATCAGGTGGTTTGGGGCGGCCCTCGGTGTTGCTGCACACGCTGATTTATCTGTGCATTTCAGAATTATGTTCCTAACCTCTTCACCTCGCTGCCATTTGTGGGCTTCCCCCTGCTCGGTCCGGGCAATAAAACAAGCGTGCATCTGCCCAGAGCACCCCCCACTTGCATGCCTACCTCCACGGCGCTGTGTCACCAACAGTTCAACGTGCACCGACAACGAACGCTCTCCTTCTCCTGGAGAACGGCCTGTTGGGGTGGGGGAGGGAGTGAGAGTCTTCTTGACAGAGCTATGCATTCCAAGACAGAAAAAACAGCCCCCCCCACCTTCCCCTCCCCAACACACACATACTTTGTAACTAGATGCCACAACACAGGCATGATATTCCCCAACACAAAAGGGCCACATTAGTGGGACCCCGAAATGCGGCGGCTTCTTTGGGAGATTGATAAGGCGTGGAGACATGAATCAATGATGAGAAATGTTAATGGGGTTATTATGTCATTACTCTGATCAATGATGGTTTTAATGGGCTTTAATGACTGATGACATTAACACTTATCAAGAGGGAGATCATTCACGCATGTCAAAAAGGACGGGGAGTGTTTGGGACATCCAGCTAAAGGTTTTCATTTGGTTCTTTTCTATATAAGGATATATATTCTGTTTTGCATTAATTTGACAATATGCTCATCTGAGCATGTGGTGCATGGCATAAGTGCTCCGAAAACCCTGATAAACTGGAGATTTTATTAAAAAGAGGGTGCATTTGGTTTTTGGTTTTTTTGCTATATCATCCACCCCTTTGAAAGGGTCTAGAATTTCCAGAATGAGAAGCTATGCAGACTTGCAAAAGCACTGTCTCTCTGAATGACAGACCTGAAAAATCCACAAGCCCCATAAAATCAACACCCAACCTTTCAAGTGCTGTCCCACCGGGGGCCTTGTCACGCCACGGCTGATCAGCAACACACTCCCCATCGGCACACACCGAACCCTGCAGCTAGAATCAACACATCCCTCCACGGCCTTAATGCAGACCTCAGCAAGAGAGCAGGGATCCCCGTGTTCCAGGACAAAGCACCCTCATGTGCTGTAAACCAGCATGGTGATCCACAGGGTGCAATTCTGGGCCCAATTCTCTTCTCCAGTGCTAACTAATGAATCTGAATGAAGTAGGGATTAAGCTGAGGTTTGGATTTGTTTTGTAATACACGTCCCGAAGTCTGAGTAGTGTCAACAAGAACCAGCAGTTTAACACTGGCCTCTTGTGGCCAGACTGTGTGTTGAGGTCAGTCTGGTGGCCTTAATGCACTTTAGAATTAAAAACTGCATAAATAAATGTATTAAATTAATAGACACATGAAAAAAAAACAATAACGCATACATTAAGAATAAAAATACAAAACTCAGTTACACATCAGACACTGGTCAATTGCTGGTGTTAATGGTGGTTAATGTAAAAAGTATATATATATGAGTAACTGATTATATATACAGTTAAATATTCACTGCAACAAACAGCCTTTAAACAATTTTATTTTTGGCTTTTTATTTTTGAATATGCTTTTATTTTGCTCCTGCAGGCACTAATGCCTATAATGTTGGTTTTGCAGTTTCCAATGAAAAATGAATTTCAACTCGCCTACATTTTAATGTGCTTAGTCAGCATATAATACAGCCTCAACTGGCAAGATTAAAAATATCATTTTCAGATCATCAGTTTCAGACCATAATTGATAGAAACACACCAAAATACAGTGGAAATCGAGCTCAGTTTAAATCAGGTTATTTCCAGGCGTCCTCTAGAGGCAGAGCTGCTGCAGTGCTGGCACCACAGGCTCTGGCAGGCTGGGACGAGTCAGCTCTGAAAATATGAAGCCTTCATAGCAGATCAAGTAGTTGTGCTTTTATAGTCGTTGGCACTGTCCCCTCAGTGAGAAGGTCCTTGGTTCGATTCCCGGGTGGGACGGCCCGGGTCCTTTCTGGGCGGAGTTTGCATGTTCTCCCCGCGTCTGTGTGTGTGTGTCCTCCGGGAGTTCTAGTTTCCTCCCACCATCCGAAGACCTGCACATCATGTGGACTGGAGATGCTAAACTGGTCGTAGGTGTGAGTGTGTTTGTGTGTGTATGCCCTGCAATGGACCAGCGACCTGAGAGCTGGGATAGACTCCAGCACCACCCACAACCCTAATCAATACAAGTGGCTCAGAAAATGAATGAGTGAGGATTACTAATGGGAAACTAAAGTAAAATGGGATCATTTTATATTTTCCATTGATACTTTTGTACACTTTTTATACAGAAATCGCTATGCATATATTCATTTTATGTACAAAATGAACTTTTATATTATATTTTATATTTTGTGTTTTGTCATAGAATACAGAAAAATTGAGATAAAAAATTGAGTTTCTTTATTGATCTGCATCAAAGCAAAGACAAAAAAAATAGACAAAAATGAATTAATTTAATTTCATATTTTGTTTTTTAAGCATGAATTTTAATGAACTTACTTTCCATGTATAGGAATTTCTACCAATTGAGGCCTCTATGGGCTTTATAAAAGGTGTCCTATATTGTTATGTTGATAAATTAATTTTTAGCCTGGGTTCATTCACCATGGCTGGCTTTAATCTCTGTAGAAAGCATTCACATGGTTTCCGTCGCGTTAGTCCAATCAGTTTATAATCAGTTGCATGACTATATGATGGAAGAAACCACTGACGTTCTGCGAGCCGACCCAGCTAGTTGATCAAGGTGTTGATGGAGATTGAATTAGGAATGATTGAAGACCCAAACCCTGAAGATCAGCCTCTGACCATTATGCCTCCTCCACCAAACTTTGTGCTTAGCATTCTTCTGCCTTCTGTTTATCAAGTCAAGTAGGATTTTATTGTCATTTCAGCCATATACACAGTACACAGTGAAACGAAATAACGTTCCTCCAGGACCCTGGTGCTACACACAAGACACGACACAAGACACGACAGAAGACAACATAAGACAGCATAAGACAACACGGGGCAACAAGTGCAGACAAGACAGACAACAACAGACAGCACGACAGACAGTACATTCATCCATGGAGGGCTGCAGTGTTGTGGAACAAAGCAGCCCAGGTATATCACAGTGTAGTAGTGTGGTGGAGCAGCATCACTGAATTTAAAGTGCAGAGTGCAACACGAGATAAATAAATAAATACAGGTGAAAAGTGGACTGGGTTTAAGAGTTCAGATATTGGTGGTTTCAGAGTTCAACAGTCTGATGGCCAGGGGGAAGAAACTATTTCCCATCCTGGAAGTGGAGGCCCGTATGCTGCGGAACCTTTTCCCGGATGGCAGGAGGGAGAAGAGAGTGTGGGACGGGTGGGAGGGATCATCCACAATGCTGGTTGCTTTGCGGATGCAGCGAGTGGTGAAGATGTCCTGTACAGAGGGCAGAGAGACCCTGATGATCTTCTCAGCTGTTCTCACTACCCGTTGTAGGGACTGCAGTTCCCGTACCAGGCAGTAATGCAGCCGCTCAGGATGCTCTCAATGGTTCCTCTGTAGAAGATGGTGAGGATGGAAGGTGGGAGATGGGCTTTCCTCAGTCTGCGCAGAAAGTAGAGGCGCTGCTGGGCTTTCTTTGTGATGGAGTTGGTGTTGAGGGACCACGTGAGGTTGTCAGTGATGTGAACACCAAGAAACTTGGTGCTCTGGACCATCTCCACAGGTGAGGTGTTGATGATAAGTGGAGTGTGGTCCCGACGTATGAATTTATGAACTTAATCCAGAATGGTTATTTTCCAAAATACTTATAACCTTTCCTCAGCCCTAACCCTAACCTTCATTTGAAAAGCAGATTCTAACATTTAGTCTAAAAAATGACCCGTGACTGTACCCAAAATCCATACTAAATCTAAACCTAACCCTTGCTCTGGTCCTAATCCAACCCTAATCCTAATTTTTGCTGAGAATCAACAAGTTTCTCTTCTATGAGAAAAACCTTCGTGAATCTGGTCCCTGGTTCAAATTACAAAGAGGACACAGAAGATCCATCCGGAGGATGACTCACACCTGTCCTTAATCACCGTGACAGCCTGAATTTTGGGGTCACTTAGGACAAACCAGTCACATGAGCTCCGCCAAAACTGCTCACACGACGCTTCTCTGCCTTTTTCCGATTGGCCCACATGCTTTCCTCTCTTTCATTCCTTTGTCTGGCCCTGGACACTTGCAGCATTTATGGCATACGGTTCTGAAAGATCGTTGCCATGGGGATGCCTTGGCCGGCAGGGGCTCTGATTGATGGTGGAGAGAAAATGGCCATAAAGAGTGTCTGCTCTGGCCAGATTAGGGTTCCACAAACAAGCCTCAGATGAGCCATCGAGTTGGACTAAAGAACATTCCAGAATTTGACTTGCAGAACTTTCCAGATGTGGACTCCTTTTGCGATCTGGAACGATCGCTCATAATTTGTAAAGAGATACGGATTGCTAATGTATCTTGGAGACAATTAGGCAAATTCTAAAAGCAGGCCAGCCCTGATGAGCAGCAATCTGTTTTACAGTTCTACAGTTGTGGTGTCTTTCGTTGTTCATGAGGGTCTTTTACGAGGGCTGATGGTTTTAACTGGTTGTGCACAGTAGGGTCCCTAAATTACGGTCTTAGGCCAACTGTGAAGGCTTTAACCAATCCTATGCTCCTCACTATGGGCAGGCATTAACAATAGGGCCCATTTACAGTGCACTCTTAAGAAAATAAAGGAATGCCTTAAATAGAAACCTTAAGCTCCTATGAACCTGTAAGTTGGGTGGAAGTTCTTTAAAACCTGGAACAGGTTCTCGCTCCAAGCATGTCATTCAGAACAATGCTCCTTTGAAGAACCATCCATTGAAGCATCTGTCGAACCCTCATATTTCTCTAGATTTTAAGTTTTATGTGTCCTTAAAGAAAAAAATCAAGCCTCACATCAGAGCACATTCCTACCCATGGGTGTGGGGAGAGCAGAAAACATGTCACGGTCTTCTTGTCTTGTCTCTCTGAGACTTGACATGTGTCTCCATTCAGTACCTCTGCATGGAATATTGGAAAGTCAACACTTGGTGACAAAACGTTAGTATGGAGCTAGCAGCGTCCTGCGGAGCATGGATCTTCAGGCGGGAGCTCTTCTGGGAAGGAGCCCCTTCCTCTCCTTTCATTTAGGTCACCGTCCCTTTGTTTCTTCGCCTCTGGGCTTGGAGACTATTTGACGTTGCCATGCCATTCTTAGAATTCACCCATCGCCATGGAAATGCGTGGGGCTAAATGGCGGCAGAGTCGGAGAGGAGGGAAGAGAAAAAGGCCGGTCAATGAATTTAACTGTTATGGAGGGGAGGAAGAGAGGAAAATGGATGCCAGCGCTCCTTTGTTCAGCCAGAATGCATGGGTCAGTTTTGATTAAAAAGAGCAGTTGGCCGACTTCAGTGAAGTGAAAGTGGAATTTAGGAAAAAAGTGGGTTTGGTCTTTGGGCTAGTTCATATTTCATTTTTTTTGAAAAATGAAAGCTGTTTTGGTTTAATATTCATCACAGCAGTTCCTCTCCTGTGTGTCTGGGTCAGAGCTGCCTTTGAAAAGCCTCGGTCAGCCGGTCGGTGACTGATCGAACATCTGCCATGACAAAGCGAGTGTTTAAAAGGTACTTTCTCAACGCTCTTCACCTCATGGTTGTCTGTTGCTCAGGGCTCCTTTAAAAACATGCCTGAAGTTCTTCTTCTGCTACTAAAGCAAGAAAGCCTATTTAAGTCCAGAAGTGCCGAGTTTTACAGCCTAGGATTCATTGCGCTGTAGTAGACAAGCTAAAGGACTACGTGAATCACCCTCAAGCCTTTCACTGACCCTCCGCCCTGCCAATGCTTACAACGTCTGATGACTGTTTATAAGAAATCTGAATCATCTAAATTCGGTTGGCAAGAGCGGTAGCGGCTGCTTGTGCAGCACAATGCGATAAAAACGAAGGAGGCAGTTCAAGGAGTTTACCCTTAAAAAGAATGGCATTCTTGAAATGATGCATTGATTTGTGTGATTTTTTTGTAGCCAGAAAAACATTCGTAACAAAAATCTCTCCATAATTGAGTGAACACAGAATAAAACATTGCTTTAAATGACTAAACTCAAAGTTATTTGCAAATGAATAATGCCCTCCTACAGATGTTCGATTGGTTAATAACAGACTACATGATTCATTTGTAAAAAAGCCTTCAGTTATGACTTGCAGGGGCAGCGGTGGTCTAGTTTAGGGACCAAGTTCCAGGTTTAGAAGGTCGTGGGTTCCAATCCCAGACCAGTAGGTTGCCCTTGAGCAAGGTATCGTCAAAAAAAATCAAATATTGAAAAAAAATATATTGAAAAAACCCATCTATTGTTCATAAAATAATTTTTTTTTTTTTAAAAAGTAGAAAAATAGAATTTAAACCAAATTTTAAACTAGTTTAAATAAATAAATGGTACAGATAAAGAGGCGTAGACGTGGCCTAGTGGTTAGTTGGCCACAGGATCAGAAGATTGTGGGTTCAAACCCCTTATCAGTAGGTTGCCCCGAGGTAACCGTGAGCAAGGTACCGTCCCTGTCACTGCTCCCCGGGCGCTTTCATAGCTGCCCCCTGCTGCACGGTGTTTGCATGGGTTAAATGCAGAGGTCCAATTTCGTCGTGGTTCACTGTGTGCTGTGCTGTGACCTCGCAATGACAAGAATAGTCACTTTCACTTTTTCACCTTCACAAGTAGTTTAAACTAGGTTTAATTTCTTAATTTTAAATAAAGATAAAAGTAAAGCTAAAACAGTTGAAAAAGGCGGTGGTCTAGTGTTTAGGGACGAGGTTTGGAAACTCATGAGTTTGAATCCCAGACCAGTAGGTTGCAATTAAGTACCCATGAGCAAGGCACCGCTCCCATCACTGCTCCTCAGGCGCTTTCAATAGCTGCCCCCTGCTGCACGGTGTGCGTGGGCTGAACGCAGAGGATGAATTGGTTCATTCATGGTTCACCGTGTGCTGTGTTTCACATTTAGTCACTTTCACATCACTTGCTGTCCCGTAATTTTACCATATTCCAAGTTAGACTGACTTAACTCTCCTCCTCCCAAACCATTATGATGATTGGTTTTCGTCAGCAACAGGGACAAATACCACTTTAAGCACAGTGTTGTAGCTTTTAAAGTAGAACGAAGGTTGTAGCTACAAACTGTACTTAGGTTCACCCGGGACAGTACCTTCTTCTATAGGCGCTGAAGACCTGCCCTTTACGGGACGATCCCAGCTGCAATTTGGCAGCTTTTTTCTGAGCATGCACACAGATGACAAAAAATTTGCTGACTGCTGCTGTGATGTCTTCTCCACAGGAGTGAAGTTCATTGGAGCTCTGTGGGCTCATTCTACAAGCCAGTATAACTGTGTAGCTTGTAACTGGTTTCCAGTGCGCTCTCTGGCTCATAACTCTGCTTCTATTGTGCTCCGAGGAGGTTAAAGCAGTGGGCAGGTGTTAAAGAGGCCGGTGTGTGTGTGGTCACGCTGGTCAGCAGGCTGGTCTTTGTTGAGAGGAGACATGAGGGGAATTCTGGGGGAAAGTCTGGGTGCCTTTGTGTGGAAAGTGGGTGAGAATTTTGGCTTCATTTATTATGTGATTTGCAGTGTTGTTCAAAAGGTAATACTACTTTTTATGTTGAAAAAATGAGCATTTACCAGTTTTTTTTTTAACACAACATAAAGTTTCGCATTATATAATACTGCTGGAGATACAAGGTTTTTTTTCTCTGCCACAAAAAAATATACAAAAAAAGCTCCATCTTCAATATCGTCCACCCAGTATGTCCAAACCAATGCAATCTTGCTTCTCTGCAAAAAGTCCAACCTGAGCTGTCCTTATATCATACTCGTTTCTAATCCTGTCCATCCTCGTCACACCCAACAAAAATATTAGCATCTTTAACTCTGCCACCTAGAAATCCGCCTCATGTCTTTTCATCAGCACCACTGTCTCCAACCCATATAGCATCCTGTCTAACCTCGTCCGTCAACCTGTCCATTGCTATTGCAAACAAGAAAGGGGCTCAGCAATGATCCTTCATGTAATCCAAACCTCTACTTTAAATGCATCCATTACTACTGCAGACCTCACCATTGTCACACTGCCCTCACACATATCCTATACTGCTCTGACTTCCTCATACAAAACCACAACTCTTCACCAGGCACCCTTTCATACACTTTCTCCATAAAGTCCATAAAACCATATAACCATACTGCTGTTCACTAATCCTCACCTCTTTTCTCAACATAGCTTCCACGACTCTTTCCCAGAATTTCATGCAGTGGCTGATCAACTGTATCATCCCTTTATAGTTACCACAGCTCTGTGCGTCACCCTAATTCTTAAAAATCAGTACCAGTACACTTCTAAGTGTTAAACAATCTGGTCAGAAACTCCACTGCCATCTCTCCTAAACACCTCCCGGTATGTCATCAGGACCAACAGCCTTTCTATTCTTCATCCTCTTCATCTCTGCCCTTACTTCTGTTTTGCTTATTCTCTGCACTTCCTGGTTCACTATCCTAACATCATCCAATCTTCTCTCTCTCTTGTTCTATTCGTTCATCAGCCCCTCAAAGTTCTCCTTCCATCTGGTCAACAAGTTCTGTTCACCTGTGAGAACGTTTCCATTTCTATCCTTTATCGCCCTGACCTGCTGCACATCTTTCCCAGCTCGGTCTCTCTGTCTGGCCCATCGGCATCCATCTCATTGTACTCCTGTCTATTTTCTTCATCTCTCTGATTATCCCACATCCTCTTCACCTGCCCCTTCTTCTGTATACACTCCTGAACTTCTGGGTTCCACCACCAGGTTTCCTTTCTTTCTTCCTTCCAGATGTCACACCTAGTTACTTTCTAGCCGTTTCCCTTACCACTTCCACAGTAGTTTCCCGGCAATATCAGAAATGGACCACATGGAAAAAAAAAACTAAAAACCTGAGAAATGTAAGGACTGCACCCTTTAAATGATAAGTTGATAAGTTACTACACTTATACCGAGTTACATTGACAATGTACAATGAGTAACAATGAGTCATAATTATCCATTTGACCGCTTATTCAGGGGAACTGGGAAGCTTATTACAGTTCTTTTATGATGGAGGACAAACACCCTGGTATTTTTGTGCATTTCTGAACTGAAAACAGTGACTAGATTTGGCAGTGCAAGCAAACTGACTGTATTTTAGATTTCATCATTTTAAAATGAGAATTTTGGGTGGAAATCTAAACTCATGATATCACATTAACATCTCAGAACGAAAAGTTCACTGGGCAAGCTCCGAGACCCACTGAGGCTTCAGAACAGGATGTCCGAGCCGTGTTCCAGCCGAGGCCTGGAGTGGGATCTTGTACAAATGTGGAATACTGATAGGTTTTGTTGGGCCCAGTGGTGTACTTTACACATTATTTAGGTCACAAAGATTCAACCCTAGCACTGAATACAAAGGACACTCCTCCCAGCTTTGTACAAGTCCCTCAACTCAGGGTTTTGTGCTTTTTCTATCCTTTTACTGGGCCTTTTCTTTTGTCCTTCAGCCTTTGCGCTCATTTTTCATCCACTTTCTACAATTCCTTCTCTCGTGTATACAATTATACATTGCTTGGGCTTAATGGAAGAGCTTAAATGCTATTTTACATTCTATTATAGACCCACCCGACCCAAGCTGGCATCTGCGCAACTGGTATCCTGCTGGCATGTGTTTATGTATATGTTGATGTGTGTGTGTGTGTGTGTGTGTGTGTGTGCGCCATTCGGACATAAACTCGCAGCATGGAGTCTCGGACCACCTGCTGTTCTTGATGAAGTGTAATGTGCCAAGTTTCGCACTGCTTGCGCAAGGCAGCGCTTTAATAAATGAGCTCCATTAGCATAACAAAAGCACTCCGTTGCACTGAGGGCCGTCCCTGGAGGCTGGACACTCAGAGCTGTACTCACCTTTTCACACACACACAAACAGCACTGGACAAGGGGAACGGCGGGCAGCGGCAGGCCGCATGCGATAGATATGGTCCTGGACAGATACGCTTCTGGAGCTTCTGGACTGAGGAGAGAAGAACAGACACTTAAAAAGCCGGTAAACAAACACTGGATCACATTCACGCTCAAATGTACGACCTCTTGGGTGGATATGACCTTTGGTTGAACCTTTTATAGAGATTTTTAAAAAAGAAATATGTATCCTCTACAG
Organism: Hepsetus odoe; assembly: GCA_017165825.1. NCBI lineage: Eukaryota > Metazoa > Chordata > Actinopteri > Characiformes > Hepsetidae > Hepsetus > Hepsetus odoe. Next base: position 2,975,434 of record CM029373.1, on the reverse strand, counting down.
AGAACACATTTTAACATGCTTAATTTTGGCTCATTTTTGTGCACAGTTTCTATTTATGAGTTTTACCTAAAAAAAATAATTAAAAAAAAAAAAAAAAAAATATATATATATATATTGAGTTTTATATATATATATATATATATATATATATATATATATATATATATATATATATACACATATATTGTGCCATCATTTTTGCCCAGTACATATTATAATTTTCTTTCTTTTTCCCAATAAATTAAAATCAGCAAATGAAAAGAGCTTCAAAATGAAAAGAGGTGTGTTTCTTGTCGAAGATGCACTTATTTACGCAGTCATTTGACTGGGGTGCCAAAACTTTTTCAACTGCCAGTAAAAGAAAATGCTTTTATCATTTCAATCCCAAGAACATCCAATGCTTATCCCATGTCTGGGGACGCTTAGCCTTTTAAAATATGCATAAAGGTGTTTTTTTAAACATGCATTCTTTGTCGCTTGGCAACATATTACAGAATAAAAGACTTTAAAAGTAGATATTAAAGTACAGTATCAGTAAAATCGTCTTATTGGAGCGTTTCTTTTGGTTCATCCAAGGCGTCACAACACGAAGCATTTGGATTCGTATGCTGCAGAGGGGGAAATTGGAGCATTTTTAGTGGCAATATGTTTGCAAAGTGTAATCAGAATCTCTCACTTACACCGCAGCGAGACAGACGTGAGAGCAAGAAGCGTTGCACGGCGAGAAACAAAAGAGACACGGCTACACCTGCTTCTGTAAGTCCACTGTCCTCTGCAGGAGCGTCAGAAGAGCTTCAAAATGCAGAAGTTTGAAGCTGCTGTGAAAATATGGGAACTCACTGCACTGTTACCCAGACAGGGGGAAGTGCTTCAGGACAGAGAGGGCTGATTTACTGGAAACTCCTTTTCATTCCTCTTTGAATTCAACTGGGCTTTTATGGATGCTAATTGTTATTCCTCATTGCTCTTCTCTGCTTCGTCCAGATGGGAAGATGTCTCCAGTGCTGCTGTTGGTGCTATTGGCCAGGGCAATGGTAACAATGATCCTCTCAGGCTGGTGATTGTAAAAAAAAAAATTTTTTTTAAATCCCATTTTGGATGAAAAACAGCAACTGAAAATCGTTTTTTTTTGTATGTGTTGCATGAAAGGTCGTTGGCGTATGCGAGTCAGATTCAGCCGAGAGATGCTTCCTGGGTGAGTCACAGAGTCACCTCCTCAATCACCTTGTTGGTGCAAATATATTATTTTACATCAATCTGTCTCATCTTTGGCATGCTGAGTAGATTAATTGAAATAAATGGGAACTAATGTTTTCGTGCAGCTGCAAAGCGTCTAAAGATACAAGGTTCTAGGTAAAAGGGTTCCAACCACTCAGCGTTCGGCATCAGCAGTAAACTTTGCCCGAAAATGAGAAACAAAAACTTTGTTCTTCAGGAAGTCTGGTGAGCTATTGCTCAAAAAAAAAAAAAAAGAAAAAGAAAAGTTTCTTTGGGACAGTTGTCCCTAAAGATATGCATTTGCCTAAACCTTTGCTCATTACATTTTTAAAGAAAGCGTACCATTTTAGTGAAATTTCATGGTTTTTCAATAACCACCTCTTTCAGTACAATAAGGTAACAGAGTATTAATCCCTCTCCAGGTTCTGGGGACCAGAGCCACGTGCTACTGACCTCAAATGCAGCATTTCAGCTCGTCAATACGTCCTGCAGCTTCTCCCAGGCCTTGCACTACTGTCAGAGCCGCTTCAGCTCCCTCACCGCTGCGGGCCAACAAGAGGATGAAGAGGGAATGAGGCAGCTACTAGGTCAGGCCCATGTGAAAGGTCCCATTTGGGTTGGAAACAACAACAGACTTGGCCCCACATCCACGCTGAACCTGTCCAAGCAGAGTGAGTGAACCCTGGTTCCAAATTTTGCCCAAACAAGTTAAATTTCACAATTATCAAAACTGCTGATCTGGGATCAGGTTCCCTCATCCATGTGTGTGTGTCTTTGTCATGAGAGGAATGGACAAAAATGACCCCAGATCAGCACATAAATGGGGATTGTTAATATGACTGATTTCATTGGATTTGTACTTTTTCAGAATTGTCCCATCTCGGAATAGGCCGTGTCCAACTCCACATCTGAACATCTGGAGTTTTTTTAGAACCTGTTTTTCTTAACCCACCTCTTTGTAAACAAAGTTTGGGTTGTTTGACATGGGCAATATGATGATTTTTATCTTCATCGTGATCTATTTTATTACCATATATCCATATGAGCTTATCACAATATCATCAGTAACTAAATGCCATTGATCAGCTGCATGTGTCTCGGTAGAGAGAGTGTAATGAATTCTGTTGAAGTGAATTAAGTGCATGTGTTAACGAGAGAAATCATATTCGCATTCTTGCGGTTTCTTTATCTCCATTTATAAATCCATTTTGGGATTATTTTGCCACACCATGGCCCACATCCTCCTCGTGGACATGCAGTGTCCAGGTGAGAGAGGGTGGGGACAGGTGCTCCCAGTCAGTCCACTCCAAGGTAGCAGGAGAGACATCTAGAATCGTCGAGAATGGATGTTGTCAACAAAATTCCCAAAAAAAGCTTGAATTTGATCGAAATTATTTTGTGTGAAGGAGCTTTTAGAGCTTTTCCATGCTGTTCAGACGTCTGCTTCCATTCTCCACAAGCTCCAAAAAAACCAGGTCCAGAAAGCTCTAATCCTCTCCAGGTTTTGGCTCCGACCGACCTGCTTTCTCCGCCGCGCTCCAGGCGCAGCCGCGGTGTCTGCGCGGTTGGAGAGAAATCCCGGAGCGGATCCATCTTTTCTGGATTCGTTTCGATCTTTAGGCTGAATTGTCCTCCTTGTTTTGCTCCCAGGCGTCCTCCTGTCGGCCCTGTCCTTCAGCGGGGAGTCCCGGGACGGGCACGCGCGCGCGCGCGCATCCTTCCCATCGCTGGCGTCCGCGAGCGCATGCGCACGCGTCCAGTTCGACGCGCGCCACGAGAGCGTGTCCGCGCTCTTCTCGTACGCCACGCGCGCGCTCACCAACGAGTTCCAGCTGCGGGCGCGCGCTGACGAGGCCCGGCGGCGCGTGCTGCTGGCGCTGATCGTGCACGGGCGGCACCGCGCCTACCGGGCCTCCTTCCCCAACGACGCGCGCTGGCACCACGTCTGCGTCACGTGGCGCAAGGCCGACGGCTACTGGGCGGTGTACGCGGACGGGGAGAGGGGTGACTGGGCCACCGACACCGAGCCGTCCCGGGACATGTACGGCAACGGGATCTTCGTGCTGGGCCAGGACCAGGACTCGTTCGGGGGGAACTTCACGGAGCCCTTCGTGGGTAACATCACGGACGTGAGCGTCTGGGACGTGACCCTGGGGGACGAGCAGGTCCGCAGGCTCGGGGACTGCGCGAAAGACCCCGAACCGACACCGCTCTTCAGCTGGCACGAGCTCAACCTCACCCTGCACGAGGTGAAGGAGGTGCTCGTGGACGTGCAGTGTCCAGGTGAGACAGGGTGGGGACAGGTGCTCCTAATCAGTCCACTCCAAGGACGCAGGACTTCTCAGTGGAGGGAGCTCCATCCGCACAGAGGGCCAAACATGAGGGAAATATTGGGGTGGAGTTGATTTAGAATTTAGTTTTATAAGTTACACAGCACACACAACTAAACGCATCCACTGCATTTAACCCACACACGCATTGAGCAGCCACATCCAGCACCCGGGGAGCAGTGATGGGGACCGTGCCCGCGGGTACCTCAGGGCGACCTACTGGTCTGGGGATTTGACCCTACAACCTTCCGGTTATGGGGCCAGTCGCTAAACATTAAGCCATGGCTGTGCCTGGGTCAGTCCAAGGGACCAGCCCGGCTATCAAAATGTAATCCATGGATACCTGAAGTAAATCCCAGTCATTTACACATGATCTAATTCATCACTAGTGTCAATAATCCCTGGAGAACCCAATGGTGACGGAGAACCCAAGCCTGATGCTTTATATGCTCTGTTGTCATGAGTCGTCACAAGATGGGACGAGGGCTTTCCTGAGAGGAGTTTTGCTGAAGGTCACCTGGATATTGAGTCAGTATTTCTGTGGTGGAGGAGATGGACAGAGTGTTCAGCTACAGAACACATGTATGATAAAGGTTAATAAAGGACATTCCCCCAGGTCCTCAGGACAAAGACTTCCCAGCCACACTGCCTGTTCAGGGTGTTCCACTGTTCAATGCTGGTTGATGAAGATCAGATTTCATTTGGAGTGTTTATACAGAAATCCAGGTAATTCTAAAGGTACAAAAGAATCACATGAAAGCTGAAGAAGATAAGATCTTGGTTCTCAGTCGAAGGCGTGGTGTTCCGCCGCAGTTCCAGTTTCCTTGCACATAAAGAACATTAAGATCTAGCTAGAGAACATCTCTGCATGGGCTTCAGATCCACTCAGGACACAAAGACAAAGTTGAGGCCTTTTGGTGTCCTGGCTGTTGATGATATTGTGTGTGTTTGGCAGGGCTGCAGAAACAGAGGGAACTGGAGGGGTGTAGAGTTTTAGATGGCTGGACTCGGGGCAAAGTGCAGTATAGCCCTGCCCCATGCTCCCGCACTCTACCATTCATCTGCAGAAGCACCGTAGGTGTGTATGACGTGTGTGTGATGTGGAAAAGCTCATAAGTTCATCGAGGTGGTGGGAAATGGTCAAATATGAAGAAACTTGCCATCATGCAGTGGTGGTGATAGCAACCAGGGTTCCACCGTGGATGTGTATGTGTTTTGTTTATCAGTCAACAATCTTCATAGCCATTTCATGGAGCTACTTTGTGAGGGAGGTTTTAGCAGCTGGGTAGGCTGGAGACCAGTGAGCTGGGAGACACTCCAGCTCCTCCCAAGGCCCTGCTCAGGATGAGTGAGTGAACAAATGAGTGAGGTGAGCTAGATGGGTTAAGGGAGCTAAATGAGTGAGAGTGAAGGGAGCTAAATGAGTGAATGAGTGAGTGAGCAGGTGAGTGAAGGGAGCTAAATGAATGAGTAACTGAGTGAGTGAGTGAGTGCGGTGAGCTAGAGAAGTACATGGGGGAGTGAACAAGTACATGAGTGAGTGAGGTGAGCTAGAGAAGTACATGGGTGAGTGAACAAGTACATGAGTGAGTGAGGTGAGCTAGAGAAGTACATGGGTGAGTGAGGTGAGCTAGATGAGTGAGTGAGAGGAGATCTAGAGAAGTGCTCGAGTGAGCGAACAAATAAATGAGTGAGCTAGATGAGTGAGTGAGTGAGGTGAGCTAGATGAGTGAGCCAGTGAGTTAGTAGGTGAGTGAGGGAAGCTGAGTGAGTGAGTGAGCGAGAGAGTGAAGTGAGTAGGTGAGTGAAGGGAACTAAATGAGTGAGCGAGTGATTGAGTTGGTTTTGGAAGCACTGAACACTTGGAACGCCTGGTTTGCATCACCACCAGTAGTTTGAGAGAAATTCTGAATTCACTCTGAATAACTTTGCCTGTTTCTTTAAATTATGCGGAAATGTTTTATCTGTATGGGTGAAGGTGTGACCGGTGGAGATGTGAGTTTGGTGTGTAAGAGACTAACGGGGCTGTTTGTGTTTCAGAACGCTACGTGAAGAAGGTGGAGGTTGAGGAGTCATTGAACAATCATCCAAGCCCCTTCATGCAAAACCTCATGGAGCACGGCTTGGTAAAAACTCACATATTCTCTCCTTCACTCCATGTGTACTTATATCTTCTCTACATATTTACTTTTAAGCCCACCTAATTCTGATTTCATACACCAAGATATTCAAAGAACTGTCAAATTGCTTTTCCATGACTGCAGGACCTAAATGATTAAGCAGGTTTTGCCTTTAAGAAAGATATTTGGTTGTTCCCTATTCTGATTGGCTGTGCTGTATTTGAACTTAATCAAAAAGTAGGCTACTCCAGCTACAGCATCTCGCTGGGGTCTGGACTTTGATTTGGCCCCTGCAAAACCATAATTCCATAATTATATCAGGTCATACTCTGAAGCAGCAAAGCATCCTTCCACCCATTGCACTACCACCACCATGTTTTCCTGTAAGTTTCACCTTTCTATTGTGGAGTGCTGTGTTGGTTTTATGCAAGATGCAATGTGAGATGTAACGTTTTTTACAAATGTGGGTCTTTTTTGGTGAATATGATTTGATCTAATCTTATTCATGGACGGATGGATGGATGGATGGATGGATGGCTCATGAGCTCAGGCTTCCTTACCGTATGAAACAGACACGCCTTTGTTTACAATTTTCAAAACAATGATGTGAACAAGCAGTGCCTCTGCTGGTCCTTGTGTCTCTCTCGTCATTACAGGACGCTGATGATGTCTTTGACACGCCCGACGCGGACGAATGCTGGACTTCCGTCACCCACTTGTTGAACGTGTCTGAATGGTACCTGCGGGAGTCCCAGGAAGAGCTGGAGAGCAGGGATTTGCCCTCTCTGGTGCGGATGCTCTCTCGAGCCACCGAACTTCCCACCCCAGGGAACAAGAGCCGAACCAGCGCGCACACACTGAGCCGCAGCTTCATCGGCCTGGCAGACGCGCTCATCAGCCAGGAGAACGCCAACAAATGGCAGGCCATCAAAGAGGTGCAGGGCCTATAATGAAGCTGCCTATAATAACCTCCAGAATCTGAGCTATATCTATTTTTCATGCTTTTTTTGCTCCTAAAGTTCTGTTGAAAGGGTAACATTATCCAGCCAAGCTGGAAATATCATTCACTTTAGTCTCCAAAAAGCTGCTTATTTAATAAACTAAGGCTATGGTCAAATATGTTCGTAAATTGTGAAATGTAGATAAATATTCAGACAAATTCATGGGCTGAGATTAGTCTCTGATACTGATCGCTGGGGGAGCAAGCAGTGCTTCAGGTTAGGCTTCAGCTAATGAATGTTTTGATTTGATGCTCATATGGACGAACGGATGGATGGATGGATGGATGGCTGGATTGATGAATGGCTGGCTGGCTGGATGGATTGATGGATAGATGGGTTGATGGATGGATAGATGGATGAGTGGATTGATGTTGCTAGTGTAGATGTTCTAAAGACTGATAGGAAGGTTCGAATGCTCACTGGGGTGCGTTTAAGTTTATTTTCAAAATGCTGCTTTAGACTTGTGGGAACGTTAATTACTGTTAACTACATATTTATCTACACAGTTAATTCCATTTACGTTGTGAATCGATCAACAATTTTGCGTCTTCTGTAACCGATGGAGATTTACGGCTGGTCACGTGAGATGATGGCCACAATCTGACACTCATTATAGGCCAGGCACGTTCAGACAGCGAAACGCCATGAAAACCCATTACTAGTGTGTGCAAAACTAAAGGCACCTCAAAGCTTTGCTTGCATGACTCAGATTACTGCATTTGAATTTGTCTTAATGAGCTGAAAGGCCGAAAGTGATCTTTTAACGCCTTACTTTCTTTAAAGCACGATTATAGTAACGTGAAAACTTCAACATATGGGAAAAAGTCCAACTAACGTTTGCACAAAACGCTGTACAAGGTATGTTTTCTTGCGTGTACACACAAATGCAGTTCTTTTTGTCGTGCTGTGGTCCAGGTGGTGAGTGGACCAATGGCTGTGGTGCAGACCATTGACCGCATGGTGACCAACCTCAGCCCTCTGCTCCTGGGAGACACCGATACGGTGCAGTTACAGTACAGCAATATCAGTGAGTCCCAGCGTTATTGCAGAAACAGAAAAGAAAAATCACTCCTAACATCCGTTGACGTGCATTAAACATGAAAAAACATTTTTCTTTTAATTCAAAAAAGCTGAAATGACATACAGGGGAGCTTTTCAGAAGATAAAAAAGGAGAAAATGAGGGAAAAGGGGGCTGCAGATTTTGCAATGATACGCTCACGTTATGTCTGTTTAAACTTTAAATCTGGTCAATTCAGGACTGCAGGTCCTGCAGAAGGCCGTGTCGGAGACTTCAGGAGCATCTGAGTTTTGCAGCTCGGATTTTACCAATCACACTGACCGCGACTGCATCTCTATCCCCTCTCAAGGCATGAAGGAGCTCCACACGAACGGTACGTGAAGAACTTTTACCTACAGTACTGAGCAAAGTTTTTGAGCCACACCTCTTTTTTTTTTTTTTCTCCCAAAAATTGCCATCAAAAAGACAGATTTTCTTGTATTTCTTACTGTATTATTGAAGATAGTTCTCCAGATCTTCCTGAAGGACAGTGTTGTTGTTTCTCATTTTCAGTCCAGTCTCTGTACCTGAGCAGTTCTCCAGATCTTCCTGAAGGACAGTGTTGTTGTCTCTCATTTTCAGTCCAGTCTCTGTACCTGAGCAGTTTGGTTGTTTTGTGTTGGTTAATCCACACAGTGATCTACGTCTGAACCTTCAAGCAAAACAAAGCTTCTAACTTAAGACATGAAGCAGTGAAGAAACAGGTGCAGATGATTCCAGATGATCAGGAGATTAAGTTACTGCTGATGCTGAACACTGAGTGGGTGGAACACCCTTATCTAGAACCTTGTAACTGTTCCTCAACAATACATAAAAAATACAAGAAAGTTTGGCTCTTTGGAGGAAAAACATGGAGTGGGTGGCTCAAGAAGGTTAACGTCAACTGTTTTAACACTACCCTACATCATAATAATGCAGTATCTCCACATCATCAGAGTGTGTGTGTGTTTTAGGCTTCCAGAAAGTGACTCTGTTGAGTACGTGGTACAGTTCCTTGACGTTGCTGATGAGCAATGAGAAGAACATCACAGTCCAGCCGACCATCAGCGACGGCTCTTTGAAGTAAGCCTGTGACCAAAATACACCAATGAATGGACCTGGCTCTCTAGTTCTGAACTTCAGTTACAGTTTTTCTTCCAACTCATTTTAAATGTATCAGGTACATGGGCACAGTGTTGGGCTCCTCCGTCATCTCCAGTGCTGTGGTGGGGGATGGGCAGCTCATTAGCCTGGGAGTGCAGTTTACTCTGCAGCACAACACTCAGGTAATGTTTACTGGGGTTGAAGGTGACGTTTGATGGAACATCAGACATTCTCGTCTTGCTGCGATGGGGTCTGTCAGCCATCGAGGTCTGGAGATTACAAACATATACACAGTACTGTGAACAAAACAATGTTCCTCCCTGATGGAAGGATGGATGAATGGTTGAATAGATTGACTAAAGAATGAATAGATGGACTGGTGGATGGATGGATCAAAAAATGAGTTTAACTGTAATTTCAAACAGACATAAAGCACAGTGAAACAAAACAATGTTTCTTCCATTGTTTTGGATGGATGGATGGATGGACTGACCAATGGATAGATGGATTGATGAAAGAAAGTTTTATTGCAAAAGAAAGAAAGTTTTATTATAAAATACACAGTGAAACAAAACAGTGACAATGACAAGGTCATGGTTGGATGGATGCATGGATGAATAGTTGGACAGATTGATGGATGGATGGATTGAATGAATAGATGGATAGACGAATGGATTGATGGTTTAATGAATGAATGGATGGATGGAAGAATGGATTAATGAATGGATGGATGGATTGCCAGCTCATCAAAGCTCTCCTTGTTGTTCTTCAGAATACTTCAGGGATGTTTTATAATCCAGTCTGTGCTTTCTGGGACTTCAGCCTCATGTGAGTGTGTCTTACTCTCATCTAAATTTCCGTCCTTCAACCTGTGCTCCAGCAGGGCTAAGCTGACTCATGTCTGTTTCCTGTAGGCCAGAGAATGGGGGAGGATGGTCCACCAAAGGATGTGAGGTCACATCTTCACGTCTTGACTCCACTACCTGTTACTGCAACCACACCACCAACTTTGCCCTTCTGTTACAGATATACGATGTTCAGGTGGGGTTTCTTCACATCCAGGTACCGGGAAAACTGTAGAGCAGCAGCGATGCTGCTGAGAAAGTTCATAAAATGAAGTAGAGATACAGTCATTTGCAAAAGTTTCAACACCCTGATGAAATTGCATGTTGGTTTATTTTATTGCCCTTTTTTACTAATTGCTTAGACGAACACAAAAGAGGTACAATCATAAAATTGTAAAAGTCTCAAAAGGTGCAACCGCACTGATCTTCTTGATCTCTGTTCAGGAGAGCAATATGGCCTTCCAATTTACACGGGTTGGATTGCCCTCCCTGTCCCCCATTACTCTAGTTTCGATGTTAGCCAGCCATCTTTTAGCTGATGCATCTGGCCTAGTTGTTAATGTTCTCCAAGCCTGGTAAGTTCCATTGATATAAAAAACAGTTCTGAAAGATGTGATGGTGCTTCATTGAGCTTTGAATAAACACATTTTAGCCTGGGGTTGATGGAACTGTGTGATGGAGTTCTGGTTAGTGGGTAGAGATGACTAAATAACTTTTTCACAGGCCTCATATGCTCTTGAATTTTCCTCCAGGAGAATTCGCTCAAATGGTAGAGCGCTCACTCAGCATGCCAGAAGAAGCGGGGTCGATGCCCACGTTCTCCAGAGCATTTTTGGGCAGCGGCCTAGTGTTTAGGGACAAGGCCCCAAGATCAGAAGGTCATGGATTTGAATCTCAGACTAGTAGGTTGCCCTGAGGTGCCCTTGAGCAAGGTACCATCCCCATCACTGCTCTCCGGGCGCTGGATATAGCGGCCCCCGGCTGCGTGTTGTGTGTGGGTTAAAAGCAGAGGTTGCATTTCATTCACAGTGGTGGAATAGTCACTTTCACTTTCATGTCACTTCTGCAAATTAACAGCAATTGTACATTGACGTGCAAAAAGGTGTTCTCTGCAGAGGATGTGTAACGATTTATACTTCCATATTCAACAGTATTTGGCCAACGACTGTATTAATGTTAAATGTTTCAAAGTCTGAATTCACGTTTATTAATAAGCGATCGTATGCAATAATGACACAATGCAAATGGAAATCTTATAAATAAAGCATACAGCTTTGGGCCATCTTACCCACAGAACTCAAGTCCACTTGTACGCCTGTGGAGATCCCCATATCTTCACACCTGCAACTAAATCAGCCACGAGAACACCGTTAGAGTGATTAACACCGTGACCCGATGTCGACCCAAACAAACGAAAAACCTGTGTGTGTTTTAGTGGAGCCAGGAGAACGAGAAAGGCCTGCAGATTCTCACTTTCATTGGCTGTGGAGTGTCTCTCTGTGGACTGACCTTCACATTTATTCTTTTCGTCGCTGTTGGGTGAGTACGGGAGTCGTTAAGCGTGTTTGTTTGCATGTATATACACACACACACACACACACACGCTGCCTCTGAAAGAAAGGTGACGGGTGCATGTGGCAGATCCCATTTCCTCATTTAACCCAATAGTTTGACTGTCTGTTACTATGTTTTCTTTCTCTTCGTCTCCCTCTAGTGTCCCAAAGTCAGACCGCACCACGGTGCATAAGAATCTGATCGTGGCTTTGGCTTTAGCTCAGCTGCTGCTGATCTTCAGTTACTGGGCCTCCGTTAATCAGGTACCTTTTCATCTGTCGTATTACATTTTTAACGCCACGCTTTATTTTTTTTTTTACCTGTCTTCTTATTGGGCCTCATTTCTAACCCTACCTTTGTTTTCATCTACAGAGACATAAGCACTACTATCATTTTTGTTTTTAAACACTTGTTATAAAATGGTAGCATAATATGATTCAAATTCTTATTATAATGGAAATAAATTGTTTACCGGGGGGGACTTTTAAGAGCTCTTTCAACACTCGGTTTGGAGCGGGTCCGTTTTGAGGGCCCCAACACTTTGCCCTGCCCCTTTGTCCCAGCAAGACCCCCTCCTCCTGCGCCATCAATGGGCACGAAGCAGGGCAGGGCTGAGTGCTAGGAGCATGGAGTGAAATGGAACTGGGCCTTTGTGTGAGCATTTTATTATGATGGGACCGTGAGAAAATGGCCCAAAGTGACTCATTACATCACAAGTGAACATTAACGTAAACAGGTCAACAAGGTGCAGCGGTGGCCCAGTGGCTAGGGTCGATCTGTTACTTGAGTTGTCGACAGCCGCCTAAATGCTTTTTCTGGCGTATCTGTATGTCACACATGTAGTCATGCAGTGTGTGTGTGTGTGTTGCATTTGTGTAGGAGCTGTGTTTGCTGGTGACAGCTCTCCTTCACCTCTTCTTCTTATCCTCCTTCTGCTGGATGCTGGTGGAGGGGCTGCTGCTCTGGAGTAAAGTCGTCTCCGTCAACATCAACGAGGACCGGAGGATGAGATTCTACTACGCCCTCGGCTGGGGTAATGTGTGTGTTGGCTTCAGGAGTGTGTGTTGAGCTTGGCTGAAAGGTTCAAGCACTTTTTGGGTGCCTTAAAGGAGCACAGACGGGGTGTAAAACAAAGAATCGTTCCTTTATTTGAAGAATTTGGTTGCTTGGTAACCATGTCCTACTGTTTGATGACATACTGATAATCAGTAATGACTGGACTCCTCTTCAATGTCTTTCTCTCTCTCTCTCTGTCTCACACTCTCTCTCTCTCTCTCTCTCACTGTCTCTCTTCTGTCTTCCTCTCTCTCTCTCTCTCTCAGGTGTGCCTGTTCTCATTGTGGCTGTAACCTTGACGGTCTCCCTGAATAAGTACAAGGCAGAGCAGCACTGCTGGCTCAACACCGAGTCTGATATTATTTGGGCTTTTGTGGGCCCTGTGCTGTTTGTACTGACAGTAAGTGCATCAAACATTTTCACAGAGCTGAGCCTAAACGATCCCTTTCAACATCCATCAGTACGGATCATTACTGCACAAAATAATTCATTATAATTCCTTATTATGTGATTAATAATTATAATTAATGGCATGTGTTATTTCAGTCCAGCTATCATGATGAAGTGCTACAAAAAACACTCATCATAACAAACAGTCGTTGAAAATTGCTAATGATGAAAATAATATCGGTATCAATGATGATTATCATCGTATCGCCCAGTCCTACACGATCAGCTTGGACGGCAGTTGAGACTGCAGTGAGTGTTTTGGGGTTCTTTATCAAGCTTGCTCACACTGTCTGTCTTCAGGTCAACACTGTAGTGTTGTGTCGGGTGGTGGCGGTGACCGTGTCTAGTGCACGTCGGCGAGCAAAAATGCTGGCGCCCAGCTCAGCGTCCAAACCCCACACTCTGGACTTGACCTGGTGAGTCCCAATCTCTCTTCGTCTGCGAACCCCACAGGGTTTAACGTTGCATTTGGAAGCTGGCGGAACTCTTCCTTTAGATCAGCAGATGAGCTCAAAAATACAAGGCTCTTCTTAAAAATGAGGAAGTGGTTTAGCTAGAACACAAGTTGAGTTTTCCGATCACCCCTCAGTATTTACGTCCTGAATAGGGCACGAGTGGGCGAATGGGTGAATCAAAACAGCATCAGTTCTTCTAGGTACACTCGCACACGGTTTTTGAAGGAACTCGGCTGGCAGGTTGTTCCAAACATGACTGTGTTTCAACCTCCGTGTGACATTGATGATCATCGGTACCTGTTTGGTAAAACTGCTTGATCATACACCGACTATAATCCTACAGAATCCCTGACTTTGTGCGAGTGTACCTAGAAGAACTGATGTTGTTTTGAAGGCAAAGGGTGGTCACACCAAATATTGATTTGATTTAGATTTCTCTTTAGTTCGTTCGCTGCATTTTGTTGATTGATGAAAATAAAGGATGAACACTTCCATTTCTGAAAGCGTTCTTTGTTTACAGCATTTTTTCACACCTGCCTAAAACCTGTGCACAGTACGGTGTGTGTGTGTGTGTGTGTGTGTGTGTGTGTGTGTGATATATAGATAGATAGATAGATATATATATATATATATATATATATATATATATATATATATAATATATAATATAAATAAAATCTAGCTTTGAGAAGAAATGAACTATTCAGCTTCAATGAATTCTACACATTTTTTAAATGATGGCCTCAACGGCTGAAAGTATCTCTACACTCAACTGTAAATTGATTGCCTTCTTTGTAAAGCTTTCCTTACAAACATCCATCAATATATCCATCAAAATTTTACTTCACTGAATGGAGCAGAGCTCGCTGCTACCCGCTTCTGCAAACATTACCAACAGCAGAGCACACAGCCAATCAAAAACGAGTCTTCACTTCTACACCGGCCCTCGTTTTCAGTGCCGTGTCTTCAGCTGCTGGTAATTGCCACGTTTGTCGGAACAACACTTGAGACTACTCAGGCGTTATTGATTTTAACTTCACTCGCTTCTCTTTCATCAGCCAAACCCACAGCCTTTTATAAATAACTGACATTGAACGTTTTTTTTTTTTTTTCTTCTTCACCTGGGTAGTTCTTCCATCACCATTTACATCGAAATCTGAAATGAAGGTTTTATTTGGTGACAGATGTTTTTTATCTCTTCGCCTTTGAGTCCATCTGACGACTCAGGTCTCACATCGCTGGAGCTTTGCTGTAACAAAAGCTGATTGTCTCATCTCCCGCTCCACCTGGTTCCTTCCTATAGGAGCTGTAGGCACCATTCCACCATCAAAAGAAAGAACAGCTTGAAAAGATGAGAAAATACATACAGCGTACGTCCAACCTGTGGCTGCGAACAAACCTCGGGATGAGCCCGTGGGCTCAGCAACTCGGCAGCTGCTGTGAACAGACTCTTTAGGGCTGAACAGTTTGATGAGTGATGCAGTATTGAGTATGGATTAATTATAATCCAGTATGAATCTGCATTGTGCCTTTACACTCGGACACTGATGATGGTGGAGGGATTTTAATCCAGTGTGAATCTGCAGTGTCTAGTTTCTGATATGGGATCGACCGATTAAAAATGCAGAAACTGAGGCTGAATCAACCTGCATGAGAATAATCTTTTATTTCCCTTAAATTGGCTAAAAATGAGTTAAAATAAGATCAATCGGGAGAAAGTAGAACATTCCTCCTGCTCTTCCAGAGTGTAATAATTTGATGGTAATATTTTGTAAATAGTATATGGGTTTGACCTTTTTCCTTCAATTTATTTTATACATTTTAAAGGATTTAAAGCCAAAAAACCTTGTGCTCTTATATCAAACCGAAGCACAGGTCATAAGACTTTGGAATGATCTTCCTTTTTATTTTATTTATTTTTTTATTTTTATTTTTTATAAAGCCAGCAACTCTATATTCTCTATAATTTGAGCTGTAGCTGAAATACCAAACATTTATGGAATATTGCAGATGATGGAAACGATACCAGTATAATTATCTTCTCGTTTCGCCCAGTCCTACACGATCAGTGTTTTTGTCCTGGAGCTGGCGAATCTGCCGGGTGTAGTTTCTCAGTAGTGACTTTAATCCAGTGTGAATTTTCAGTGCGTATAGTTTTACAGTGTTGTCTGTTTGCAGGGCTGCAACACGGCCTGTGCTGATCCTGTTGCCGGTCCTGGGCCTCACCTGGCTTTGTGGAATTCTGGTGCACCTTTCAGTGGTTCTGGCCTACCTGTTCATCGCACTCAATGCCTTTCAGGTAAGCGTCCACATGGACCTTGTTCCTGAGCGAGCTTTCAGTTTACAGGCTGCCATAAATACTTAATTCTGAACCAGCAGCCAAGTCCTCAAAACTTGTCTGAACCCACACAAACTGCATCCTGGTCTTGGTTAAAGGGAAACGGACTTGTGGGCGTGGTTTAGGACCCATTAATGGTCAGGTAACGTAATGGTTAGTGCTTTGGACATGAGTGGGGTAGTGGCCTAGTGTTTAGGAAACAGGCCCCTTAATCAGAAGGTTTTGGGTTTGAATCCCAAACCAGTAGAATATCCTGAGGCGGTGGCCTAGTGGTTAGGGAGTTGGCCACAGGATCGGAATATTGGTGGCCCCCTTACCAGTAGGTTGCCCTGAGGTACCCTTGAGCAAGGTACCGTCCCAGTCACTGCTCCCTGGGAGCTTTCATAGCTGCCCCCTGCTGCACAGTGTGTGTTTGTGTGCATGGGTTAAATGCAGAAGTCCAGTTTCGTTGTGGTTCACTGTGCTGTGTGTTCTCACAATTACAAGAATAGTCACTTTCACTTTTTTCACTTTCACCATCCCCATCACTGCTCCCCGGGTGCTGGATATGGCTGCCCCCCCCCCCACTGATGGGTCGCTTTCACTTTCACTTGTGACTTACCGAGAGCTGTAAAAACGTCACTGTATGGCCGAACGCTGCCGGCAGCATATTGGAGACAACAGGGTCTGTTTTTAGAGGCAGCAGTGCTGACCCGGGAGCAGTGACCTTGACAAATAAAGAGAAATCTGATCCTCGTGCCTTGTTCTTTAAAACTATTAAGCGATTTTAACTACTACTAAAAATAATGTCCTTTCCTGTCCACTTTCCTTCATTTTGTTCAGTCTGGTTGCCTGCTATTCTATCAATACTGTTAGTGATGCCCCGATCCCCAGGCAACACAAGTAGAAAAGAAAAGAAGCTCCTTTCAACTGTTTGAATGCAGCCTCCCTTTCTCGGCTCTTGGGTTTACAGGATGGTAGTGAGACCTGCTATGTTGTACGGGCTGGAGACGGTGGCACTGACAAAAGACAGGAGGTGGAGCTGGAGGTGTCAGAGTTAAAGATGCTGAGATGTTCGTTGGGTGTGATGAGGATGGACAGGATTAGAAATGAGTGTATTAGAGGGACAGATCAGGTTAGATATAAAGTTAGAGAAGCAAGATTGCGCTGGTTTGGACGTGTCCAGAGGAGAGACGAGGATTATAGCAGAAGAAGGATGTTGAAGATGGAACTGCCAAGAAAAAGGAAAAGAGGAAGACCAAAGAGGAGGTTTCTGGATGAGGTGAGAGAGGACATGCAGGGTCGGTTCGAAGGTTTGGTAATTGCCCTCATGATCTTAAGATCTTGGGTCGAGTCCCGGACCAGTAGGTTACCCAAGGTACCATCCCCATCATTGTTCCCCGCGTGCTAGTAGCGTGTTTGGATGGGTTAAATGGATTGCATTCATTCATTCATTCATTCCTTCTTTGTTCAAATTGTGATGAATTAAAGCTCACAATAAGTGAAAGTGAAAGTGACAACCCTGGTCATTGTGAAATGCAGCACAGCACAACAAAATTCAACCTCTACGTTTCACCCACACACACACGTGCGGCAGGGAGCAGCTATTGAAAGCGCCCACGGAGCAGTGACGGGAACGGTACCTTGCTCAAGGGTACCTCAGAGCAACCTACTGGTGAGGGAATCGAGCCCACAATCTTCCGATCCGGGGCAACTCCCGAACCACTAGGCCACCGCTGCCCCTAGTCATACCGAGTCCTAAACCACATCCACAAGCCTGTCCCACGCTAACGAAGAGCTGGATGTGGATTTGGAGAAACGTTCAAGTCGTGTTTGTGTGAAAACTGTCTGGGTGACTATCGGCTTGTAGAAGAAATATGTGCCTTCAAAGCACGTCCTGACTAAGTGGCAGAAATGTACAAATTTGAGCTATTTCTCTGAAAAGGATGCCGAAAATGCTGGCGAACAGATTTTAAAAGGAAAGTGTTTTTATGAAAAATCAGTCCTTTTCTTGCTGAGGTTTGGCCTGCACTGTGTGCATTATGTCTTCAAGTGGTCAGCGAGAAGGGAAAAGATCAGCGGGACCTTTGAGGATAACCTCCACGAGATTTCCTCATTAGTCCCCTGATAAAACTCATAACTCAAATAAATTTGCTTGTTTAAAGCAAAGCCTTTCCTTTTTTTGATCCTTTCCTCCTTCTTGTTCATCCCCATCTCTTTTCCTTCCTTTTTAGCTTCTTCTCTCACACACACACACACACACACACACACAGCGAGTCTGGCCGGTGACTGACCCCGCGGAGGGCTTGTTAATTTAGATTTACGGTGTGTGTGTGTGCATTGAGGGCAGAGATAGAGAGAAAGGCAGGAGATACAGAGCAAGTGGGAGGCTCATGAGTTGTTTCCGCGTTTGGAAGGAAGCCACTCTGGTATAATTAGCCCCCGCTAATCTATCACGGCCGCGGCGCGCAGTGACAGCTGCTCTCGGGGCAGCGTAGTCGGGATGGGATTGGAGAAGAAAGAAGAATCTGTTTCAGAAAGAAGTTCCTGAAGTGCTTCCACTGCAGGAAACGGATTTGGGCTTTTCTTTTTAAAGCCACGTATCTCGGTCTTTTAATCCCAGACCAGTAGGTTGCCCTGAGGTGCCCTTGAGCAAGGTACCGTCCCTGTCTCCGCTCCCCAGCCACTTTCAATAGCTGCCCCCTGCTGCACGTGTGTGAGAGTGTTTGGGTAAAATGCAGAGGTTTCATTTCGTTGTAGGTCACTGTGTGCTGTGCCGTGCTTCACAATGACCAGAATAGTCACTTTCACTTCCCTTTCAACTTCAGTAGCCTAGTGTTTAGGGACCAGGCCCCAGGATCGTGGGTTCCAATCCCAGACATGTAGGTTGAGGTACCTTTTGAGCAAGGTAGCGTCCCTATCACTGCTCTCCGGGTAGTGGATATAGCTGCCCCCCGCCACACGGGGGTGTGAGTTAAAAGCAGAGGATGCATTTTGTCGTTTCACTGTTTCACAATGAGTCACTTGAACTTTAGAGCCACAGATCTCACCGTGTGCTGCTTATGCTGTGTTTATTAAAGAAGGTTTTTTTTTGTGTGTGTCCTCTCTGCAGGGCCTGTACATTTTTCTTGTGTATGCCGTTTACAACAGCGAGGTAGGCGATGACCTTAACCTTGAAACAATAACAGTAACTACTGCGAAACAATAGGAGCAGTTCCTCGTCATCATTCTCCAACACTGGACACTACAGAACGTGCTGAGTCATGACTAACGTACTTTTTCCATCCGACAGGTGCAGAACGCTATAAAGAGAATTCAGGAGAAGAGGAAAGCGCTGTCGTTTACTGTGAGGGCGCACACACACACACACGCACACACCACTCTTCCAGCAGATAATGCAACATCTATTCACTTTTCTGTCCTGATCTTGCAGAACTGCTCTCAGCCAATCAGCTTCCTGCCCTCTCAGAAGACCCCTGGCGTGTCATGGGTGGACAGCTTGCCGATGCCCTCCAGCCCAGAGAGCAGCAGCTCCAGCCATGTCACCAACTCCACATCCAGCTCGCTCGTCTTTAAGAACGGTGTGTGTTCTATGTGAGGGAACCGTAGATGAGCAGAAAAAAAAAGTGTTGTCTTGTCTCATGAAAGGAGGAAGCTTGGAGATTTTGCAGGAATGAACGAAAAAGGGGTAAAGATACGTCACATTGGCCTCACCAGTGATGTAACCGGTTAAGCCTCTCGGGATGGCCAGTTCAGTTCCTGTGCATGTTCTAAAGGCTGAATCTCGCATGAAGATTCACTTCAGTTCTGGTTAAAAAGTTAGTATCTGCTAGAAGTTTGTAGTTTTTGGTAGATATCGTTTCTAAAATTGCCTCGCACACACTTGTCGTCATCTTTGTGGTTTTCTTTCTGGATATCTAATGTCAACTGGAGAAGAATGGGTTCTTATGAGTCTGGGTTCCTCCTAAATCCTCCAGCTTTAGGGAGCTCTGCCCAGATTATGTGAAGCTGCAGTCGTAAAAAGCACTACATGAATAAAGTTCACTTGAATCTATCCTGTCATCAGAGCCACTTATCACAAGCAGGTTCACTGGAGCCTATCCCAGCATTCACAGAGCAGAAACAGTCAGGGCAGGCCAGCATCCATCCAGACACACCTAAAGGGAGTTTAGCATCTCAGTCGACCTGACGTGCATGTCTGTAGACTGTTGGAGAACAGGCGCACTTCACCCAGAAAGGGCCCAGGGAGCAGCTGGGACTCGAACCCAGCACCTTCTCTCTTTTAAGACGACAGGACTAATCACTGCACCAATGATTGGAAACGGCACCACTTTATATGATATATCTATGATTTAATTTCATAATCAAGACTTTATTTAAAAACCCACATCAACTGTGGGTTCAGGTCACCGTCTCCCCTAGAGGTGTGGGTTCGAATCCCACTTCTGACATGCAGCATACTCTTCTTGTGCATCCTCGTCACACCCAATGTAAATCTTAGCATCTTTAACTCTCACACATTCGAGCTCCACCTCCTGTCGTTTCATCAGCACGATTGTTATGTAGCATAGCTGGTCTCGCTGCCGTCCTATTAACCTTTCCTTTCAGTCTTGCTGGTGCCCATCTGTCACAGATCACCCACCCATTCCAACCTGCCTGCACTCTCTTCTTCACCTCTCTTCCACACTCGCCGTTACTCTGAACTGTTGATCCCAAGTATTTAAACTCCTCCACGTGTCACCTCTACTCCCTCCATCCTCACCACGCCACTTTCCTCCCTTTCATTCACACTCATGTATTCCATCTTTGTCCTGCTCACTTTGATTCCTCTCCTCTCTAGAGCATATCTCCATCTCTCCAGGTTTTCCTCAAGCTGCTCTCACTATAGATCACAAGATCATCAGCAAACATTCACGTCCACGGAGACTCCTGTCTAACCTCCTCCATCAACCTGTCCATTACTATTGCAAACAAGAATGGGCTCGGTGCTGATCCTTGATGTAATCCAGCCTCTGCTTTAAATGCATCCATCACTCCTACTGCAGACCTCACCACTGTCACACTGCCCTTATACAGATCCTGTACTAAGCCAAATAAAAAAAATGAAATGAAAAAATGACCAGAGTCAAAGGAAAGGATGTGAAAACATTACTGACAATTATCCATGGATAGAATAAGATGCTTTTTAAAAAAATATATTCTAGTTTTTTTCTTAAAGAGGAACTGAAGTGGGAAGTTGTGTGTGTGTGTGGGGGGGGAAAGCAGTGAGAATTTTCTTTGTCTTCCTGTTTTATCTCTTTAGAAAGTTTTGGAAATGAAAGCTTCACAAACTTCACATTAAAATCCCCTTCAGGAAATCAGGTAAAAATCAGGACTTTTATTCTGTTTACAGTCATAAACCCACAGCTTTCCTTTAAATTCATGCAATTGTTCTTCCTCTTCCACCTCTGCCTCCTTGTACTTTTTTTCCTCTTCTTCTTTTTCTACCCTTTTCCTTTTCATTTTCCTTTTCCTCTCTCTCTTCCTCCTTCTTCTGTTTATTCCCCTCCATTTTTTTTTCTTCTTGTTGATCTGTTTCTTCTTCTCATTTTCCTTCTTCTTCTCCTTCTTTTTCTTCCTCCTGTCCTCCTCAGGTGGTTCAGCTGATGGCCTTCAAGCCTTCAGGTAAGCTCTGCTCATTCTGTGAAATTGCATTATTTTTATTTTATTTTTTTTAACCAGTAAATGCTGTTTTTATGAGGTGAAGCTCACTATGCGCTCTAGATGGTGCTGTTAACACTCGCACTGAAAGTGTGATGCTTTGAATGTTCCCTTGAAAACAAAAGATCTCAGTCTGTAAGCATCATGTAGTAAAAGAACCACAGTCCCTGAGGAACCTTTAAGCGGATGGTTGTTTGAAGAATTCCTGGACAATGTTAAGTTTCTATATCAATGAGAGTGGCTTTATATAAAGCTCATTATCCAAGCTATCCTACAGTTTAGGAATTGTTATTTTAAGAGCATAATTAGACATTGACCTCAATGGATGTGAAATGAAAGGTTAAAGTGCAGATTGTCCGTTTTAATGGTTTGATTGTTCGTCTCAGCAGCGGCTGCTTTAGAAATCGCAGCTCTCTTTTGTGTGTAAACCTTTAAGGGCTTCTTAACCGCCTACATTCTGACAACAGACAACACTTCCAACCACCTATAACGTTTGTGTGGTTTTAATCACCAAAGCTGCTGTAATTCATTTTAACATCACTATTTTCTAACCTCCCTTTATCCCTTAAAATATATGCCTTAAAAATCTCTCCATCTCTTAAAATTTAACAGCCTGTTTTTGGCCCGTTAAGCCCGAGAAAGTAAACGGGTCTCAAACCATAGAAACTTCCACCACAGCTGCACCTTCTTTGTCTGACCGCCTCATCTTTCCCATCCGACTTTCCTTTGGATGAAACGTTCAGGGCTGATTATGTAGACCGTCATAAATTAGGGGTTTTTTTTTTTTGGTTTTTTTTTAAACCCTCATTTATTTGGGCCCAAGTTGCCATTGTTTGCATCTCCAGTAAATCTGCAGCACAAAAAAAAAACTCTGACTTGGGCGAATTGTACCTTTTTAATCATTTGAAATGATACATTTAATGAATTTTAGTAATAATTTAATGAACTACAGTGTTTCTCTTCCTTTTGCAGCCTGTTGAAGAGAGAGGGCAGTTTTTGATCTAGCCTGGGATGATGGGATAACTACACACACACACACACACTCGCACACATTCACCGGAGCAGCTGGAGAAGAGTCTGCCGCCCCCGCACCTTTGCATTCCCAGGGCTGCAGTGAGACAGAGCTGGTGCTCTGGGAGAGAGATCGAGCATCTGTGTGATAACGTGAGAAACTGTGGAGCGAACCGAGCTCACCGCCCAGGCGGGACTCTCGCTCAGGAGCCTCTTTGTCGTTTACACTCATCTCTGCTTTTACCTGCTGCCGTTTAAAGGTTTGGAACCACTGTTTACCTGTGACGTTAAACCAATTTGGTTGTAGAGACAAGAAAGCTGCGTGAAGCAGCGGGCCGAGCTTTAGGGGCCTCGAAAACGACCGTAAAACCCGCATGCGGTCAAGTCCTATCCAGATTAATATCCAGGAAGCCTCAATTTCCAATACTGAGGCTGGTATAAAGGGATCGTTATTTAACATTTTCCCAAAAATCATTTTTTAAGTCATGTGTTTCATGACGAACCTTATGCACCGACCATAATGTGATTCCAATCTTTTGAACGGTAGTAGTATCAGGTCCCGCCACATCATGCACCCGCTACATTTTGACCAGATAGCCTTTCGCTGTCAGTGAAGGAATATTATGGTGTAGTGACTGTAGACACAGGGTACTGTTTACTGCTGAGTCCTGAAGAACGAGGAACCTATCAGTCTGTCTGCCTATCAACACATGTTCTACAGTATCGTCTGTGTGCAGGTTCCTGCACTAACATTGCAATCCGAGCACGAATACGCTGCTCGGATTAGTGAGGTGTAGCTAACCTTAGCCTTACAGTGGTATGATCTTCCCTTGAACACCTCTGCAGCAACGCAGACGTGATTGACCACCATCCGATCGCTGGTCCCATGACATTTGTTGACAATTAAGAGGAGAGAAGTCCAGAGAGAACCTGATTTGCTCAGTTTTGCCTTGATTTTTAAAAAAATTTATTTTGCTGAGTATCTTTTCGAAACTACGACCCCAGACCATGTTTTATGTGCTGGTGTTTCGCCAGTGTGTTAATTAACAGTAAACTGTGCTTTAAAACGTGCAGAAACTCCACAAAACATGGCACGTTGGTCTTATGGGACACCCAAACTTCTGGATAGGACTATATTTATACCGCAGGTCTGATGGGTTTTATGAATTTCTGTTCCAAGGGAAACATTGTTAATAAAAACGGAGGTAAAAACTCAGTACCGTTTGTGTTGTTTTAATTGCAGCTAGTCTGGACACCAGTTAACCCTCCACCCATCCTGTAGAGGCGCTCATCCTAACCAGGGCTGTGGGGGCTCTGGAGCCTACAGGGAAAGTGAAAGTGAAAGTGAGTGTCATCACGAAACACTCTGGACAGGCCAGCTGTTCATCACAGGACCCCCATAGCAAGGAACACACTGATGTGGGACTTTTGTTTTGATATTTTTCAATGTGCACATCTGCCCAAGCAAAAATGACAAGTCGAAAGGTGAAACATTTTGATCGAGGCAGGGTCGAGATCTATCGAACTCTAAAAAGTAGAGTTAAAATGATCAACGGATTTTAGTCTGCCATTTCTAAACACTCTAAACACTTCCACCTGCCTGATGGCGATTATTTATTTACATTTTTAACGCCTTTTAAAAGTCTTTCGATAAGATTCTGATATCCTTATCAATAATTATGAATTATGCGTGAATGAATTGGGTGGCGGGGTGATAGTGTTTAACTATAAACACCATAAATCAGCATCCGAAAACTTTTATTTGACTTCATTTTAATTCTAACACCGGGCAGCGTAGTGTTTAGGGAAGGTCGTGGGGTGGAGAGTAGGTTGCCCTGAGAGACCCTTGAGCAAGGTACCGTCCCCATCACTGCTCCCCAGGCACTTTCAATAGCTGCCCCCTGCTGCACGTGTGTGTGGATAAAATGCAGAGGTTGAATTTTGTTGCATCTCACGATGACGAAAGTAGTCACTTTCACTTAAAATGCCCTGTCCTGGGGTGATTTAGATAAGTATGAAAAGTAAATTAAGGGCAAGTTAAATATCGATTCAGTTAAGTGCAGTTTAATAGTTTTATTAATAAACCGGAGCGAAGAACGCAGGCCTGGTCCCTGATTTTCTCCCTAAATCACTTCCATCAGCAGCTCCTGATTTAATGAAAGCTTGATGAGATAAACGAAGTGTTGGACGGTGACTCAAAGCCGGTCTTCCTCCAGCAGGAGTCGTCGTTAATGGCCGTAATTGTTATCGGGCTGATGACGATAATTCAATTTTCCCTTTTAATGGCGATGATGTATCGGGCAGTGATACACCGCTCGCCCCCCGATAACAGCAGTAAACAATTAACGTGCTCAGCGGTGCAGCAGATGCCTTTGTGAATGGAGGAGTGTAAACTGCCTTTTAAGAGGGCTAATATCTATTCTTCCTAACAGGCCCAGGAAATACACTCTGCCTTTGTGCGCTCGCAAAAGGAATGGCAACATGTGTGAATGTTTTGTGACCTTCACATAGCCTTTCTATAGAAATTCGCTGGAGAGTCTCTTAGAGGCGGCCTGGAGGACGTGCCTTTCTCCTTGGCACTCAAACAAACCCAGCCATTCAAAATATGATTGCTTTTTTTAGACGCACACACACACTTTTCTCTTTCACTGCAGCACCTGAAATAATTCCAACCCCATAAATAATTGGATTTATTTATTTATTCACATTTCAATAAGAAATAAAGCACTTTGCAGTCAGATAATGTGGACAAGCACAGCTTTTTTTTTTTTCTCTCTTTTTTTTTGTCTTAAATGAAGTATCTCAGTATTATAAGATAAGCTATTACCTCTGTATCTGGAATTATTTAAATAAATACTATGTCTGTATTCAGGGAGGGATGTTGTTTCTAGGCCAACCTTCTGCACAGCTCTGAAAAAACGATGCCTAAACAACGGGGACGTGGAGTGACAGGATTAAAGTACAGAACAGTCACAGTTACAATTCTCCATAGAAAAGCACAAGCGTATTTTAAGAAAATATCAGCTTTTGGCACGTTACGACATATAAATACACGAACCTCATCCAAAAAAATACGCTAGAATTAAAGTCCCAGTCAGGATGTGCCGAAAGAGCTGCGCGTACGCTGACAAATCGTGAAGCGACTCATGGAATGGAGTAAAAAACACAAAAAAGGGGGGGGAAGAGAGTCAAAAAAGCCATTGATCCGGTTGGGATCTGTGGCCACAGGAAGGGCCGAAAAGGGAGGATATCAAGTCATCCTGAGTGGAGCTTTAAATGACATGCATTTTGGTAGCGGCTACTTTGACACATATGCCCAAAAACAAGGATGTGCATGTGGTAGAGAAGAAAAGTAGACGAGAAAGGAGTCAGGAGTGATCTTAGCGGAAGGAAATGTCATTCACGAAGAGCTGCACTTTGTGAGTTTTTTTGAGGATTTTCAGGACTCGCATGTAAAATATGAGCAGAAACACTGCTGGGTTCAGTAGACATCTGCAAAAAATGAATGTTCTTCAAGGAACAAACTTCAGAAGGTCAAGAGGTCAAGTAGGCAGTGAGTCTTTACAGCAGTTATTTGTTGGCTAATTAGTTTGCACATGATTCCAACAACCAGTTTCTGAACATTAGACTGATGGAGGTGGAGCTTCACAGCATCCGTTGCCTTTTCTGAAGCTTCATTTACATTTTATTTCAGTTTTCTTTTCCAACCATGATGTGCTTTTGAGTTTCAGTCCACGAATGGGTCCTTTTTTTACATTAAAATGTAGTAATACGGTAATAACACATTAATAATAATCCGTGAGTTCAACAACCCTCGCTCTTTTTACAGAAAGGTTGTAAACGTTTATGGGGAGAAACTCTGCTTCCAGTGTTGTACAGCAAATTCAGACATGAGGCTCTGTCGCTGGGCTGCCCAGTCACAGTAACATTCTGTAAAGTTTACAACATGTAACTCAGAAGGGTTATAATTTAGGCCAAAAACTCTGCTTTCAGTAGCAGTAAACCAATTGGAAGTATAATTCTGTTATTTTATGTGTATTATATTTACAGTGGTGTTAATCCTGGTCTTCTTTATGGGATTCTTTTGTGGGATATCAGGAGAAAAAAAAAAAAAAAAAAAAATCACACCTGATCAATAAGGTATGGAACAGCAGCCATCTGGTTATTGGCCTGATATTAGCAATAAATGCTGGAATGGACACCAGAAAGAAAGCCTGGGAAAACTTGTAGCATCACAAAATGTAAAGCAGTGCAAGACAAGTCACATTATTCAACCAATAACCGTGTAATGACAGAAACCTGGGCTAATAGAGCATTTTTTTTTGTTGTTGTTGGAGTTTGAGTGTAGCTTTTGCAAAGAATCAATATCAGTACCTGCCAGTACTCAATGTATCAATGTCGCTATCAGTATCTGCAGAGAAAAGAGATTTTGTTCCACGTCCGAAAGAAAAATCGTGTGATTTCCATGGATGTTTCTCTGTTGTAGGGCTCTCAGCAGAACAGCGGCGTCCAGAGTCACAGTGGCTGATTTCAGATCAAGAAAAGCTGCCTCATGAAGCACAAACAGTGGCTGAAAGATGAACCTCATAATGAAGCAAAGGAGAAAGTGGAGTAAATCGAAAAAGGCAAACTAAATGCCTTTTTTCTAGCAAATGAAATCTGAAAGGGCCCATCCTCTTCATTTTTTTTCTTTTTTTTTTTTTTAACCCTTAGGTAAAATACAGACTCAAAAAACAGTCCCGATTTCAAATGTACAGAACAAACAGCTCAATTCGGACAAAAACCTGTAAAGGAATGAGAAAAAACGCACACCTCTGGATGTGTGGCCCCTTTAAAAGGCTAGTGATAAATCTGCGGCACAACATTTAATTTGTTAATCCCACATTTTCTCCTCCAAATTCTCTGCTACAGACTGTCTGCAGGAGCAACACTCCGTACCACTTCGCCCTGAATAGGCAGCTGAACCGCTGTCGGCTGAATGGGCGGCTGCAAATGTAGCCATGGTTGTGACATCACAAGCTCGTTTTTGCTTAGATTTCGTGGAGCGTACGCACTGGGGCGTGAGTTGTAAATTGCAAACATAGTTAACATAGTACAGCTTTATTTCTGCACAGAAAAGCAAAGAAGACTCAGTTTTTCACACAAGATAGGGACTTTAAGACCAGATCAACCAACCCGGAAATGAAGCTGAAAAGGTGAAAGATCGCGTCCGACGATACAAATAGCCTAATGTTCCATGTCATAGTAACGCAAATCATACAATACCAAGTAAATGAACTCACAGTGCCTATAATATAGTGATTGTCTTCATTGCTGGAATTGGAAAGAACATCTTGCCACGTACAGTGCACAAATGACAGTGTTAATAGCACTTCGAAATACTCCATAGTGTTCAGTGTCCTCGGCTCAGCTCCACGTGGACGCACCTGATTCAGATGGCCGTGGCTCTCTTGGCGTGGAGCATCTCTATGAGCAGGCTGTTGCAGGGCACGTCCCCGCTCAGGTGCTTGGAGCTCAGGTAGTCCTCGGCCTGGCTGCTGAGCATGCGCAGCTCGGGCAGGCGCAGCAGCAGTTGGCTGAAGCGGTCCAGGTGCTGCGGGTACGAGCTGAGTGTGTACTCCAGAAGAGCTCCGTTCACCTGCTCCTGCACACTCTCCACAAACGCCTGGTTCTCCAACAGCTTCACATCTGCAGAGGGAAGGGCAAAAATGACAATTACAGATTACCTGTATAGCTGCCTTCCTGTGTGTGTGTGTGTGTGTGTGTGTGTACAGGATTTTATATAAAATGTAATGATTATATGTTTAAGATGAAGAGCCTGAAGTGATGCTTCAGTGCCTTTAGAGGGGGATGAAGAGTGACGTTTTTTTAATTTATGTTTGTTTTAAACGTTTGGAAGGCAATAGTGAGTGATGTTTGTTTGTTTGGTGTTTGTTTTAAACCTTTGAAGGGCAATAGCGAGTGAGGTTGGTTTATTTATTTGTTGTTTGTTTTAAACCTTTGAAGGGTAATAGCGAGTGGTGTTTGTTTATTTGATGTTTGTTTTAAACCTTTGAAGGGCAATAGTGAGTGATGTTTGATGTTTGTTTTAAACCTTTGAAGGGCAATAGCGAGTGATGTTTGTTTATTTGATGTTTGTTAACAGCTCTAGAGGGCGGCAGAGCGTAACGTTTATTTGTCTGATGTTTGTTAATGCTTACAGAGGGCGGCAGTTATGTTTGTTTATTTGATGATTAGAAATAACATTACTAGAAAGGAGTGGTGCATTATTTTTGTTCATTTGAAAACTAGAATTAGAAATGAAAACTTTAGCGTCCGTGTTCCAAACATGTTTGATAATTAGAGGATTATGGTGGGTATTGTTTCTTCATTCGATGTCTTTTTGTTTTGTCTGGTGTTCATAACTCCTCTAGAGGGCAGTGGTGAGTAATATTTGCTTATTTGATGTTTATTAATAATGCCTTTAAGTTGGGGGGGGGGTGATTGATGTTTGTTTATTTGAATGAGGTCTATGTCTGCTATGAACTGGGTGCTACTCCATTAGACCTGCTGGTAAGCGAGACAGCTTTTCTTAACTGGAACTTTAGGCTTGTACCTCTGCAGCTGCATGAAATATACAAGAAAAAAAATATTTATCACAGTTACTAATAAAATAATGAATCTTCCACTAAAAGATGACGATCATGACAAGCTTATTTGTGTGCATGTGTGTGGGCGCTCACTTGCACATATGAGTGCGTGTGTTTGTGTGTGTGTGTGTGTGTGCGTGCTGGGCACGCTTGCCATGTGCAACAATAGGCTGAATGGTCGTTTTCAGAGTGTTCTCTGGCTCTCATCAGAAAAGCCATTCACCCTCTAATTAAAAAGCTGAATTACTCTTAAATAGGTTTGAAGGACACAAATTACCCAATAAACCTGTTTCCATTTCCAGATGGAGCGGGAGAGGTTGAATGTGACAGAGAGTAGAAATGGAAAATGCTTTTGCATTCAAACATTCTTTTCCCTGCGCACTTTGTGTACGGTGGCCAATAAAACTGTAATTGCCTCAGAATTTTCTGGAAGGAGAGGTCGCACGTCTATATGCTCTGGCCAGCACACCATTGTCTGAGCACATTAATTTGGTGAAATATTCACATTATTCCAGTAGTTCTTCACATTGAACTTTGATCGGATGCAGGGGTGGCTACAGAGGTTCCTCCTTAAGCGCATCCTGCATGTATTCATAGATGATCATACCTTCTGCAGCATTCCCGGACTAAATGCACCAGGCAGGCTGAGCATCCCAGCCTAGAACTAAATCTTTTATTCCTAAAGAACAGAAACAGTAATGGCACCAACTTGAACAACAATGTCGGGAATGGGCATTCAGAGGTGCCTATTCAGCCTGCCACAAAACACCAGTTCAAAATAGGCAAAACTGTCCAACTAAGGATAAAAACATCTTTTAAACCGTCAAATCATGTCCTCAGTCACAATTCACCATTCCATATCATTTAGAGAGTAACATTCCTAGATTCTCTGTAAACGTTCATGACAATGGAATTACGTTTTGTTCTGAAATGTCCAATTATGATGAGATGACTTGATATATGATGATATAATGACTTCCTGGTACGGAAGGAGTATTAGTTATAGTTTCCGATTCTTACTTAGTTTCATTTTTCATTGTTTCAATGGCAAGATTTCCATTTTTTGCTGGAAATGTCTCATCCATGGATGCTTTCAAAGCACAAGAGTGGCTTACGGGTTAATCATGTTACAGAAATAGGTGGATATAGGGTTAGGAGTCTTGCCCAAGGACTTATTAGTGTCCCACCACAGCCCAGCCCAACTTTGGTTTATAGATAGTTTAACCAATGAAAAGCTTTATGTAACAGGGCTACAGTGGGTTTAACCTCTAAAGACACATCAGATGGTCCAGGTTTAAAAGATTTAGTCTGTTTGCTGCATGAATCACATTGTTTCAAAGTGACAGTGTAGTTACTGGAGGACTAAATAGGAAGCCCAGAGTTTAAGGAGAACTTTTTGTGTGTGTAAATATAGTATGTATATATATATATACACACACACTCTCAAACAATCAAACCATTACAAAAAAATGGGACGAATGGAAAGAACACACGCAGCACTCACTGGGATTGAACAGGATGAGGAACTTCAGACAGGCCACTTCTCGGCGGTCCACCTGCAGCATCTGCAGCCGACGGGACAGTTCCTGTCCCTTTTGCACCAGGCCGGACAGGGTCACCCCTGAGTCCACCGCCACTCCGGCCAGCTCCACCTGCAGCACAGAACCCACTGCTGTGTTACTCCTCTTCCAACAAATGAAGAATTTCACTTGTTCACTTGTATGAAATGTAAATGTACAGCGGTTTATCAATTACACAAATGTGATATTCATTTGCATCCCTGCTTCATAAAGCTGACAGTAGCCATATGAGGTCATTTGTTGTCAGGACATATTTGGTCCATTATGTCCGGAGTCAGGTTTCCATTCCTGGCCATTGTCATCACAGATGAAAGCAGTGTTGATTGTCATCACCTGACATCATCAGTCATTGGACATCTGCCATTATTTCATGACATGAATGGACAAAAGCTGTGAGAATGATCTGTTACATCTATTATATCTGTTAAAAGTGGAAACTATACTCACACAGGAGTAACTCAGCGATTGATTAAGTAATTACTCAGGTAGCAATTAAGGAATTAGTAATGAATTGATCGAGAAGCTCTATTGGCTGCTGGTTTGCTGCCCCTGTCATGTGTTTGTTCAATTCATGTCCTTTTAATTAGTTTTTAATTAATGAGCAGATGTGTCATTATGCTTGTCTTCGCTTGTCCAGTCCTCTGTGGAATGCTGTCCTTGGGTTTAACTGGCCACTCTCCTTCACCTCCACATATTTAAGTGTTTCTACATTCTGGCCTTTCATTGCGGCTTTCTTCCTGTTACTTAACCATTAAATACCATTTTATGTGTCCCTCCAAGTAAGAACAGTAGAAAATAAAGAGAAATGAACGGCCAGAATGTAAGAATGTAAGGACCGCTCTGAGCTGTAGAGGCGAAGGAAAGTGGCCAAGGACTGTTTTCCACAAGGACACGCATGTAAAATGTAATAATAATCCAGCTGATATGTTCGATTCCCTTGAAGCTTTGCACCATTTTATTCCTCGGCCGTCAGAGCAGAAAATTCAGCTCCTCTGTGTTTTTTACCTTCTCATTTTTTTCAGCCTAAAACATTATTCCCTCACACAATTGTCAAAGTATTCTCTAATAGAACATGAAATGACAACAGTGAAATGAAAACAAAACTTAAAGCCCACCTCTTGGCCGGTGATGAGGAGCAGGGAGCTTTCTTTGCCATGGTGCGCCTGTCTGCAGATGTGGTCCAGGATCAGGAGCTCACTCCAGCAGTTGTGCAGCAGCCGCATCTGGTCGCCCACCTGCCAAGATCATTGTGTTCCACATTACAACATTATTACAGTGTCAGGACGTCCTGCATCCGAATATTATGGCATATTGCCGTTGAAGAAATTCCTCTGATTATATTCGGCTTGTAATTAAGTTAGAATAAATAACTAATAAAAGTAATTTTATATATTTCAAGGGTTTCAAGAAGGTCTGTGGGTAAGACATAATATATATATATACAAACTAAAAATATTTAGATTATATATTTGTAGTGATCAAAAATTTTCTTTGGATTTTCAGACAAATGCAAAAAAAGAAAAAAATAAATATGAGCAATTAGATTTAGATCACTAGACAATTAGGCCTGTGATAGCATAAGAAATCCGCCGATGGGTTGAGAAAAATTTACTTAAGATATAAATATCTATTTTGTAAGACTGCGCCGCTAATAATCTTAGGCTCAGTTTGCGCAAAAGTGGCACGTTTTGAGCTTTTATTTTCTGTGGTATTCTTGCTTATTTTCAGAACTTTTTTTTCTTTGTGCGTAATATAATCTCATTTTCAGTTTTTCTTTCGTTATTTCTCTTGAGTGAACCATGGAGCCACTTGAGAGTCATGTGTCAGAGTAATAGAACGACTGAATACACTCAATATGAAGAATTTAAAATGGGTTTTTTGCATTAAGTCCAAAGTTTGGGCACCCCTGGTCTAAGAAATATGATTTGCAGAAGTCAAAAAACCAAAAAAAACTAATGCAAAGCTTTTATGAGGCTTCACATTTTTATTGGATGATTGGCATTTATTTGCTGAACTTATTATATATTGAAATATTGCAGAAAGCTTTTCAATCAATCTGCTTGTGTTTTTTGAAGGTCTCAGAGATTTATGTGACTCATCAGGCTTTAATTCAAGTCCAGCTTTAATGATTTCAAAGCAAAATAAATTATATGACCCTTCACACCTCATGGGCTCAACTAACTAACTGACTGAGGATCTGAAACTAAGTCTCGGAAGGACAATGAAGCACATTCCAACATCAACTGCCTGCAGTTTCCAACGTGTGAAATGTCATTAAGAAAGGAAAATGAAGTCAGTGACGATTTGGAAGAATGATAGTGGCGGTGGTCTAGTGGTTGGGTGCTTGCCTACAGACCTATGGATGTAGAGGTCCCAGGTTCGAATCCCATCTCTAATCTAGCACTACCTGAACAAGACCCTTAACCCTGAATTGCTCCAGGGCCTGTCCCTGCAATTAGGACATGGAAGTCACTCTGGATAAGAGCTTCTGCTAATGAAAATGATAGAAACCTCAGAATAAACTCCTGATAGGTCAACTATGCAGATCAAACATTCCTGCCAAGGACCCTGCAGGTAGATCTGGCTGGTTTGGGAATAGTAATGCATGGCACACAAACATCATCTACATCTGAGGTAGCTTTCATAAGGCCAGCTTGACATTTATCTACATAGACATGTAGACGGGGGTTTTCTCAGAGATACCATTGTCTACACTTTCTGACACTGAAAGACATGTGTGGGTGTCGTGTAGTTTTGTGAAGATTATGCGACGTGTTACCAGATTGTTCACTGCAAAGACGGTAGTAAGATCTTTGCACTTTGCACAAGTTGCCAACAAAATGAATGATTTTAAGATTTGAAAATGACTCTAAAGATCACCCTGCACTCGCTACTTGTAGGAAGACATCAGGGGTTAAAGAATAGCTGGGTGTTTCTTGCTGGAGAAAGGTGAGTCTTTCAAAAAGCAGTAGTGAAATGGCTGGAGATCTCAAGAAGTGATAGGGACATCGCTAGGCATTTCAAAAAATGGTGGGGACATAAGTGGATATTTTAAAAGTAGTGGGGACATAAGTGGATGCTTTAAAAAGTAGTGGGGACATAAGTTGATATTTTAAAACATTGTGGGGACATAGGTGGATGTTTTAAAACAGTGGGGACATAGGTGAATGCTTTAAAAAGTAGTGGGGACATAAGTGGATATTTTAAAAAGTAATGGGGGCATAGGTGGATATGTTAAAAGTAGTGGGGACATAAGTGGATTCTTTAAAAAGTAGTGGGGACATAAGTTGATATTTTAAAACATTGTGGGGACATAGCTGGATGTTTTAAAACAGTGGGGACATAGGTGGATATTTTAAAGCATAGTGGGGACATAGGAAAATATTTTAAAAAGTAATGGGGACATAGGTGGAG
This sequence comes from Hepsetus odoe, assembly GCA_017165825.1. Taxonomy (NCBI): domain Eukaryota; kingdom Metazoa; phylum Chordata; class Actinopteri; order Characiformes; family Hepsetidae; genus Hepsetus; species Hepsetus odoe. The sequence continues at coordinate 2,941,613 of CM029373.1, read as the reverse complement.
ATTTTAAAAAGTAGTGGGACATAGGTGAATGCTTTAAAAAGTGGTGGAGACAGGGCTGGGTATTTTAAAAAGTAATGGGGACATAGATGGATATTTAAAAAGTGGTGGGGGGGGACACTGCTGTATATTTTTTCAAAATAGTGAAGACGTAAATGAGTATTTGAAAAAATAGTGGCGATGTTGGGATTATTAAAAGAAATGTTGGGGACATTTTTCATCGTTTTTCAAGAAATGATGGGTACACAGATTTGATTCCAAAATCTGCTGGGGACCCTGTCCCTGGGGACCCACTGCATTACCAGCAAACTATACTTCCAAAAAAATATCCTGGTGAGATTAAACAAATCCAGTCCAGATGTCTCATGTTTTGAAGATTATTATTAGGAGTCATTTTATGTGGAAAAATGGTCTTATTACACATAAAGAGACACATTTGTTTGTCTTATTTCTAATTCAAGAAACGATGGTTGAGGAGCAAAAATGACCAAAAAAAAGCAATTCAAAAGAGCGGCAATGGGTCAAATAATCTCAGATAAGTGAAATAATCTCAGAAACAAATCTCCAAATGAGAGATGAAAGACATCCACCAAAAGAAAGATGATTTCAGATGCTGCATCTTTTTTAATTCACGACTCATCCAAAAACAGACTCATCCCCATGAAGAATCATTGTCCCGAGTAACAGCTTTGCTTTCACAAATCGGTGTGACCTTTAATGAGCCAGACACTGACCTCTAAACCTCACGCCGTTCTCCGTCTTTATTTCTAAATCTCGCACCCCCCCCCCTTCCATGCTTCACGTCTATTCATCCCATCTCTCATGTTCTCTTTCTGTCCTTCCATTCCTCTCAGCACACTCTGTCTCCTGTTATTGCTCTGTGCTCTGAAGGCCATGTCAATAACTCCACACAAAGAGAGCAGCTTTGCCGCACTAATAGGACTGTGTTTCTGTCAGATGCGTATCAGGCTGAGTTTTACTGACTAAATGCGATTAATTGCTGATGTAATGAGGCTGCAGGTGCTGTTGGACATGCAGAGAGACAGTACGTCTCAGACCGAGTGTACTGGGTACGGCTAGACCACTCAAACTCAAGGCTGCTCCAACTTTACGTGTGGCAAATTGTGGCAGAAAGTAGCAACAACCACACAACTACTGCCATCCGAACAGCAGATGCGATGTATTTTATAGCGCATCCATGTCAAATGAATAAAAGTGCTAAATTGGGAAATGCATACAGTAGAGTGACGGCGCTGTAGCCCCAGATTTGTGCTTTCTAACACCGGAATTCGTATTTTTCTATGGTTTTATATCGTTTTTTCTCCCAAAATCTGCAGCATGCACTGTTGAATTGCTTTATATTCACCCCAGAAGTGGCTGCTTAGGGGTATGCTAGCAGGCTAATGTGCCAAAATGGAGTTTTGGGTACTTCTAAGACCCAAATCAGTGAAACGGCATTCATTATTACATGTTTAACGTCACCTATTTGCCCATTTGGATGCCGAAATTACAGTGTATCCCCCTGTAACTCGTGATTAGCGCTCAGTTTCCCAGACCGCTAGCGCTGTTAGTCCGGGGGTTCCCGTTTGAAAGGACTTTTTCACTTTTCACTTTTCAGCTGCAATATTTCTTTGTAGATCACACACGGCTGAAGATTTCCGAATGAGAGTAAGTGGACTGGCTAAATTCTAGTCGTAAACCCAAGGTGTGACTTATCGACGTGCTAAACGGCCGTTTGTCTCTTCAATGCTGCCCAACAAAAGGCCGGGCTGGTAAACCTCTCGTGTCGTGGAAGAGTGTAGTGGTCTGGCAAAGAAAATGGACTGACAAAATGAAGTCTCTGACCCTTCCTGCCTCCCTTTGGCTGACATGCACAGGTCCTGACTCATTCACAAAAGTGCATGAAGATGGAATGAACGTAGAAGCCAAATGATAACAGGTGAAACAACATTACACTGTTTCTTCACTGAAACCATGGGAGTGATATCATGGGAAACAATGTTGCAAGAAGCACTGGTGGCCCTAGTGGTCTAGGGATGGGATACTTGCCCATGGACCAAGAGGTCACAGGTTCAAATCCTACCTCCAGGACAGGTTCCTGAGCAAAACCCTCAACCCCAAGTATCTCAAGGGAGACTGTCACTGTAATTAAGAAATAGAAGTTGTTCTGGATAAGACTGCTAAATGTACTGTATCCATTTTTATCCTGTCTTAAAAATGAACTGGTGAAAAACAGGACTGATAAGCTCTTTTTAACCTCCTTAAAAATGAAAATGAAAGGGTGAATGAGGGACGAAGCTACAGAAAGCTATACTGAGGGCACATGAAGCTGTCCAACAGCTCCAGCAGCTATCTAGCACTTTCTTGTTCATTCTGCCCAATAAATGCAACAGAGCACACTTAGACCGTACGGGTGCTTTGAATCACCAGACTCCCCAAGCTGTGCCAAATCCACCAGAGCTGGCAGCTGTGCTTTAACGCCAAAATATCTCTCTCCCCACAGAAGTGCTTTGTAGAAATGGTGAGAGGGATTATGGGAAATTCCTTTTTGGAAATAGAACAAATCATTCGGGTGCATCCCGTCAGAATGAGGTGGACTAATGGACCTACCCAGGCCCATAGGAAGCTTTTGTCCTCCCATTCTGAACACTAGGCCCAATCTGGGATGAAGATAAAACAGGAGATGAAGAAGGAAGGTAGGTTTCAAATGGAGTTAAAAATATATGATTTAGGTTTGTCACCGAAAATGTGTTGAAACGCAAGGCACTTTATTTGAATTTTAATGAGCTCTTGTTGGGAAAAGGAATCGGTGGGAATGTACCGTTCTAGAGGGCACAATGAAATGTCAAACTAATCTGTGTATTAAATTATTAGAGCTCTGTAGAAGCCCATTAGGTTTCAAAAATTGGATCGAATGTTGCCCTCAGAATTGATTGCATTGAACCTTCACTAGTGCGTCATCACGCCCCTGAATATCACACACTCACACACACACCTCAACAGACACACACACATCCATACAGCAACTAAATACACTCGTGGCAATCATCACCACTGTCTTTTGTAGGTGCCCCTCAGAAAGCTTTCAGCAGTTTGGAACAATGCGCCTCGAGATCCGGAGGAGCGGGAGAGCTGAATTCCTCGGCTATCTGCAGAGTGGAATGTAATTAAACAGCAGAGAAAGAACTGTGTGTGTGTGTGTGTGTGTGTGTGTGTGTGTGTGTGTGGGTGGGTGTGTGTGTGTGTGTCTGCAGCAGTCAGCCCCCACCGTCCACCATTCACTTGCTTTCGGATACTTTCTCGCACCGCAAGCCTTGCACCCAGACAGTTGCCATGGCTACGTAAGAGAAGCTGAGCAAAACCTGGGGCTATTGATTTATACGCCGGCAGCAGAGACGCTTCGTCTCAAAGCATTCCAGCTTATCTGACAGGTCACTTTCTTTCTCGGGGAACGTGAGGCAGCAACAGCACAAAGAAGATGGCGGTTGGAAAGACGAACAGCAGCTTGGACCGACTTCCGAAGAATGCATAAAAGCTCTTATCACTGCAACAACAAATCCATTGTGCTCCGCCACACTCCCGGCTCTGGAGCTGCAACATAGTGTCCGTTCAGGCTTCTCGAACTTCAGCTACCGATGAAGCATCTCGCAAAAGCCAACCGTTTCAGAAAACATGGCACCCCAGCACACTCTTGACCCCTGCTGACCTTATAAGGTATCATATGTTGACCCCAGTTGCCATATAAGGTATCAAGTTATGAAGGACAAACTTCCCTTCAGTCCATTTTCCATCATCTTCTATTGCCTCTAAACCAACTTCCAACTGGATGGTGCCTTAAGGCTAGTTTAACCATGTTAGTCTAAGACTGTGTTCATGAAAGTGTTCAGCGAGATCAATGACCCTCCACTATTGTGCCACGAGTGTGAAATGCATCACCGATTCATGTTGTCTCTTAAAATAAAGGTCTGACTTTTAGAAGAAACATTTTTATTGGTGCAATACCCACACTAGCACATCACATTCAACAAATAAACCATCCATTCAAAGGATGACACACACACACACACACACACAAATGATTCATGCTGTAGACGAGCCATTTCTGACATTGAGATGGGGATGTAATGAGGGGACCTTTAAAAATTATAGTCTATAGGGACCCTTTACATAATGTTGAGGTTCCTCAAGCTCTAAAAAGGTTCCTTAGGCTCATAAATCTGTTTTCCAGAGTTATTTTGAGAACAATCCATTAAAACATTCATTTGGGAACGAAGAAAAAGGTTCATCACAAAAAGAACTCTGTGTAAAGCCCTCAATTTAAAGTGCCGTATGACCAGTCCATATTTCACCATCGACTATAAAGCACACGTATTAAATAGAACGTATAAAACGTTATTTATAACGTATAAAAGAGGATGAAGAAATTAAGTCTCTACCCTCAGACCCTTACATTCTTAAAAATAAACATATGGCTTGAGAATATGTTTCTTTTAATGACTTTTATTGAAACAGAACCTCATGTAAAGGTTCTAGACATCAAGGTTCTCAAACTAGTCTCATGGGAAACCCTTGTTTCACTTCTTCTCATACCTGAAGCAGGCATTCGAAGCTCTTGAATGCTTCATAAAGGTGTTTTGGGATTTGGGGGAAAGGCATGATTTTTCAGACTCAGATCTAATTTATGAAACCAGTTCTTTAAGAGTGCTGCTTTGAGATGAAAATGCCAAACCAGACCAAAATTAAAGACTGGGCTGAAGACAGAACCCAAACATCAAAAACAGCTGAGGATAAGCAGTTGAAATGATCTACTAAAAGGATTAGAATATATGTGTAGCAAGATGCAACATCCATTAAAGTTGTTCCCCCAATTCCATTATTTCCAGGACCAGGAAAGCAGTAATTTAGCCAAATTCTTATTTTGACTATTTGACTATAAAAATCATTTAAGGTGGAGTGCAAAATTAATACGATGGTGGACAGACTTAATAGTTCTTATTGCAACAATATGCTGTAGCTGGGGTTCTCTTTGGGTCTGATTTGGTTCATCATCCTCTTGTCTATTGAAAGGTTATTTAAGGAGTCATCTGGGGCAAAGGTGGCCTAGTGGTTAAGAACTAGGCCCCAGAATCGAAAGGTCATTGGTTAGAATCCCAGATCAGTAGGTTGCTCACACCACTGCTCCCTGGGTGCTGTATATGGCTGCCCCCTGCAGCACAGTTTATGTAGGCAAAAAAAGCAGAGGTTGTGTTTTGTTGTGTCTCACTAAATACTGTTTCACAATGCCATATAGTCACTTTCACTTCACTTTCATCTATAAGATTAATGGGGCAGTGGTGTGGGGGCTCCAGTGGTTTGTCTCTCTGGGCTGCAGTGGCAGTAACTACCCACAAAGATTAAAAAGGTGCCACTTTATGGAACCAAAAGTAGGACAAGAACCTTTTCCCAAGATCTTTATATGAAAGATTAAAGGATTTAATAGGTTAAATATCAGAAGACTTTATTGGTCCACTGGCTGGGAAATTTCAGCACAGCTTTAAGGGTCATAGTTACTATTTATTGCTTTTCAAGGGGCCTGATAATCTTCACAATTCTGTCATCTCTCTCTGCAAAGCTTCACTCTCTTGCTCTATGAATGAGCCTAGAAACCTCCTCTGCTCAGGTCACCAGAGTCGTCCAGCAAGACGTTATGGATTTGACTCTCCCAGACACTCTATTCCTGCTGCATTACGTCTCAGGCTTGTCTTTCTCAGGCTGTTTGTGTTCGCTGGAAGACGTAAACATCCTGTGTTCTGCTATCGAGACAGTTTAGAGTTTAAAACCCTGCTGCAACACCAACTTCATATCTAAATGTCTCCGTGTTCCCAAATGTTATCTGCTGGATGATACAGGACCTGGCGACACAATATCACCCTTCTCCATAACAAGTGGATTCATTCGAGACAAAGCACACCACAGGATCATTTACTATTGTCTCCCAAAAGTCAACTACTGAAATTAACTAAAGAAATTGCGCACAAACATAACTTCCAAAAACCACAGGTCCTTACTTCTTGATAAAATGACAAAGAACTACACTTGGCTCTGCTGGATCTACTGGACTTCTGACAAATTCAACTTTAGAACCTTAAAAATGCACCAGCTGTTATGTTTGTTTGCTTTGTTGGTTGTTTGTTTGTTTCTTGACTTCACAAAAAATGTACATGAAGCGATCTTCGTGATGTACCTTTAGCTCCTTGAAGAAGATGCAGCTTCTTGCCCATTCTACTATGGAGAACAGCGTCTGGTCCGCCATCATACAAAGCAGGTTGAAGGGGCGGGGCTTGTCCAACTTTCCACGCCCACTCTGCTCTTGCTGCAGGTAAGCACAAATTTTCCCTCTTACCTACAAACAAAGCCAAAAATTCTGCTGACACACTAATGTAGAAACAGAAAAGAAAAAATGAAAATCTCAAAATTCATCTTAAAACGATCCCTGTTTGTTCTCAGAAAGGAGAAGGTATTGAAAAGCAGCCAAATCTTTAATGACCAATCAAAGGATCTCAATAAATCTTACATTATCCTGGTTAATCTGAAATTAACTCAAGAGGATCTCCAATCGATCTCAGTTAATCTTCATTTATCTCAAACCATACCAGATTATTCTGAAATGATCTCCATTTATCTCGAACCATTCTGAAGGTCTCAAAAGCAGACGAAAAGATTCAAACAAAGGAGAAGAAGAGGCCATTTGATCTCAGGTTTCCCAAATTATACCTGTTTGCTGCAAATGAAAAGATGACCTCAAATTTCTCTAAGAGTCACAAATAATCTTAGACTGTTTTATAGCATATAAAGTATGGAGAGCTATAAATCCCAAACAGTAATAACCTCGAAGGCTCTTTCTGAGAATTAGGAAGAGGTTTGAATGGTACCTGCTCCTCATCTGGCTCACAGTTGAGCAGTTCCAGAACCAGTGATGGCACAGTCTGGTTCAGAGGGCTGGTCTGGGGTGAAGCGGGCAGGCACCCTTCAGGGTAGGAGTACCCCAGAGACGAGTCCGGGGAACTGGAATAGGGATCCGTGTGCTCTGCTTTGATGGACCTCCCAGGCAGAGTGGGAGTGGTGTACTGGTACTGGGCTGGGAAAGAGCCATAGCTTTGTAGGGCTACTCCTAAGGCAGGCGGGCAGAGAGGGGGGCAGTCATAGTCTGGAGGGGCGAGAGAGGGGGGAAGGAGACTAGGGAGTGTGCCGGGGAAGGGGTAATCAGGTTGGGTGGATGGCATGAGAGGCGGGTTGGACTCCAGTTTAAAGCCACTGGCCCGGATCAATGCTCTCTTCTGCTGCTTGAGAGCTCTGTCCCGCTTGTACATCGGGCCAAACTTATTCCTGCCTCCTCTCATGCGGTCAGCCCGGACCGCTGAAAGAAAGAGGGAGGGAGAGAGAGAGAGAGAGAGAGAGAGAGAGAATGTTGACTTTTGATAAATGTAAGATGCCATCAGTACTTTAATACCATTTTTAAAGCACACTCCTAATTCTATATGGCACAGCCCACAGATATCTCCCCAAAGCATTCTGGATGAGCACTAAGTCATCATGCTTTGTACACAACACACTCAAACTTCAAACCCAGCCACTCAGAACACTCAGAACATCAGACCCAACTACTCAGAACACTCAGAACATCAAACCCATCCATTCAGAACACTCAGAACATCAGAATCAACCACTCAGAACACTCAAACAGCAAACCCAGCCTCTCAGAACACCAAACCCAGCCATTCAGAACACTCAAGCATCAACCCCAACCACTCAGAACACTCAAACATCAAACACAGCTGCTCAGAACATCAAACCCAGCCACTCAGAACATCAAACCCAGCTTCTCAGAACACTCAAAATATCCAACCCAACTACTTAGAACATAAAACATAACCACTCAGAACATCAAGCCCAGCCACGTAGAACATCCAACCCAACCACACAGAACACTCAAACATCAAGCCCAGCCACTCAGAAAACTCAAACATCCAACCCAACCATTCAGAACACTCAGAACATTAAGCCCAGCCACGTAGAACATCCAACCCAACCACACAGAAACCTCAAACATCAAACCCAGCCACTCAGAAAACTCAAACATCCAACCCAATCACACAGAACACTCAAACATCAAACCCAGCCACTCAGAACATCAAACCAAACCACTCAGAACATCAAACCCAACCACTCAGAACATCAAACCCAGCCACTCAGAACATCAAACCCAACCACTCAGAACATCAAACCCAACCACTCAGAATACTCAAACATCAAACCCAGCCACTCAGAACATCAAATCTAACCACTCAGAACACTCACACATCAAAGCCAGCCACTCAGAACATTAAAACCCAGCCACTTAGAACATCACACCCAGCCACTTAGATAATCAAAACCAGCCACTCAGAACACTCAAACATCAAACCCAGCCACTCTGAACATTCAAACATCAAACCCAGCCACTCAGAACACTCAAACATCAAACCCAGACACTCAGAATGTTCAAACATCAAACCCAGCCACTCAGAACATTAAAACCCAGCCACTCAGAACATCAAACACCAAACCCAGCCACTCAGAACACTCAAACATCAAACCCAGACACCCAGAACATCCAAACCAGCCACTCAGAACACTCAAACATCAAATCCAGCCACTCAGAACATTCACACACCAAACCCAGCAACTCAGATCATCAAACCCAACCAATCAGAATACTCAAACACCAACTCAGCCACTCAGAACACTCAAACATCAAACCCAGCCACTCAGAACATCAAACCCAACCAATCAGAATACTCAAACACCAACTCAGCCACTCAGAACACTCAAACATCAAACCCAGCCACTCAGAACATCAAGCCCAACTACTCAAAACACTCAAACATCAAACCCAGCCACTCAGAACATCAAACCCAACCACGCAGAACATCAAACCCAACCACTCAGAACATCAAACCCAGCCACTCAGAACATCAAGCCCAGCCACTCAGAACAATCATACATCAAACCCAGCAACTCAGAACATCAAACCCAACCATGCATAATACTCAAACATCAAACCCAGCCACTCAGAACACTCAAACAGCAAACCCAGCCACTCAGAACATCAAACCCAACCATGCAGAACACTCAACCATCAAACCCAGCCACTCAGAACATCAAACCCAACCATGCAGAACACTCAAACATCAAACCCAGCCACTCAGAACACTCAAACATCAAACCCAGCCACTCAGAACATCAAACCCAGCCACTCAGAACACTCAAACATCAAACCCAGTCACTCAGAACATCAAACCCAACCATACAGAACATCAAGCCCAGCCACTCAGAACACTCAGAACATCAAACCCGACCACTCCTCAAATCAAACCCAGCCACTCAGAACACCAAACCCAGCCACTCAGAACACCAATCCCAGCCACTCAGAACACCAATCCCAGCCACTCCTCACCAATAAAAGAGCAAAACACGCATTTAAAGAGTTTCTAAAGGAACGCCTGTGGCTTTGGGAGGTCAGGCCCGCCTTCCTCCTAATATTTTTGACTTATAAGGCAAATAGCCAACTAAGCTTGAGGGGAAACAGAGAGAGGGGGGGGGTGAGAGAGAGAGACAGAGAGAGAGAGAGAGAGGAAAAGGAGGGAAGGAGGGGAGGGGGGAGTGGGGAGAGAGAGAGAGAGGAAAAGGAGGGGAGTGAGACTGGCAGAAAAATAGATAGATAGATAGATAGATAGATAGATAGATAGATAGATAGATAGATAGATAGATAGATAGAAATTGAGAAAGACAGAAGTGAGAGTGAGAGAGAGAGAGAGAGAAAAAGAGAGAGAGAGATGAAAGCGGAGGGGGGAGTGGAAGAAAAGAATGGAGAGAGGCAGAGAAAGAGGGGGCAGAAAGCAGAAGTAAGAGAAATAGAAGGGAATGAGACAGAAGGGAGAAAGAGAGGAGAGAAAGAGAGAGAGGAGTATTAATGAATTGGAGAATTAAGAGAGAAAGACAGAGATAGACAGAAGGGAACATCAGCAGGAAGAGAGATGGAGAGAGAGAGAGAGAGGGGAAGGGGGGGGGAGAGAGAAGGAGGGAGGGAAAGACAGAGGCAGACAGCCAGAACGAGCGTTGTATAAAGTAAAAGCGCTTTCTTTTTTAGTTGTTTGAAATAAAATGTTTGATATTTTTTTTATTTTAAAGTCTTTATTTTTATAATTTCTGTTGTGTTTTTGATTTTCAGAGTGTCGGTACAAAATTCTTTAAAGAATTTTATATTTTACTGAAAATTCACACGAACAGAAAGTCCTGTTCTATTTTGTATCGTTTGTTTATTTATGTTTACTTTTTAAACGCGTCTTCTCTTTGATCTGCCCGCGCGCGCGCGTCTTCAAAAAATTCTTAAACTAAATCCCGGCAACAATAAACAATATAAATAAAAGAATATAATCATCTAAAAAATGTTCGCTGTACGTAAACGAAAATGATTTTTAAAAATTAATAAAAATTCCCGACGGATGATGTTTATTCGTTTTTCCAGGTATTTACTTTTTATTCATTTATTCCACTCATTTAAAGTTTAATTCCATGCATGTAATTATTAACACCTCTACTCATTTCGCATTTTTAAATTCTAATTTTTAAATTATAACAAATGAAAACATTATTTATTCTTATAGTTTTTATGCAATAATGTTGAACTGAATTCTTTTATTTTTAATATTTTTCTGAAAAACTACATTTTAACCTCCCCGCCAAACACAACTCTTTTATTCCTTCTTTAAACCTGCAGTAAAAATCCCCCCTGCAGATTAAACAGCAATAATGATGTTAATGAATATTTAAATTATTATTCAGATGTGCGCCTTTAACTGCGTGCACGCAATTAAATAAGAATAAAATGTCGGGGAATATAAATATATATAATTATCTTTATTTATTTTTATAACAGTCAACAGAATCGGTTCCAGCTGAATAAAGCAAATAATAATGTAATAAAATGTAATATAATTTCGTTTAATGCAATATAACACAGTGTGTTGTAATAAAATGGAAATATGTAATATCATTAAATGTAATGTGATTTACTAAAAAGTGTAACGAAATGAAAAGTAATCAAATATTGAAGACTCACCCTCCAGTCTCATGCCCACACTGAGACACTTCTGGAAGCGGCAGTAGGGACATCTCTTCCTCTGTGTCTTATCAATCCCACAGTCCTGGTTCTGACTGCACGTGTATCTCTTATTATTCTGCACAGTCCTCTTAAAGAAACCCTGCAGAAGCACATCAGCTTCACTTACACATACAGACCATCACAACACACACACACACCACAGGGCAGCACAGAAAGAGCATTATGTGTATATAGATGTGTGTGTGTGTGTTTAAATAAATGCTCTTTCTCTGCTGAGGTGCCTGAAAGAATATATATTATAAATAAACACAGACTCAAATTTAGAAAAGAATATGAATTGAATTAGGAGAAAGAAAAGTGTGAATGTGAATACTAGTGTCAATGTGAGTATAATTATGTGCATGAATCTGACTATTAGTACGAATATCCATATGTGTGTGTGTGTATATTGATATGTGTACAGATGTATTGCATATTAATATGA
>CM029373.1:2902489-2927489 GCA_017165825.1 Hepsetus odoe | reverse complement strand
GTTGTACCTTTGTTTTCTGCCTCCAGCATTTGCCGACAAGCCTGTTGATCCTCCCGTGAGAGTCCGCGCGCACAGCCCGCGTGCAGCTCCGCAGCCTAGTGCTCTCCCATCTTCCCGAGAGAGTGTCACTCACTCCTCTTATGGGCGGCGGCGGAGCGGGGCGCCTCCTTATTGGATTATCAGCGTCACGTGAGGCCTCCAGAGTGCTGACCACAAGGGTGAAGATGATGATGAAGATGATGGTGATGATGGTGATGATGGTGATAAAGGATATAATGATGGAGATGGTGAAGATGAAGATGAAGATGAAGGAGAAGGAGGAGAAGATGATGGTAATAAAGGATATTAGGATGGCGATGGTGAAGAAGAAGGAGAAGGAGGAGGAGAAGATGATGATAATAATGATGGTGATGATTATGAAGATGATGCTGATGATTATGGTGGTGGTGATGGTGAAGAAGGCGGCGATGATGAAGATAAAGAAGGAGGAGAAGATGATGCTGATGATGTGATGTGGTGGGACGATGATGAATTATAATGACAAAAATGCATGTTGCTGGATTAAGTCTCAGTGTTAAATCTCACAGAAGTAGATTTTAATTAGTGTCGGATTAAATTTTACAGTGTCATGTTGATTTGAAAATCTTAAATCTCTCTGTACTGAATTAAATGTTATGTTTCGGATAACATTTTTTAATCTTAGATTAAGATTACTCAGTGTTGGATTAAATGCTGGATTAAATGCAGCAGTGCTACATTTTATTTTAATGTTGAAAATATCCTTTGAATCTAAGTGTGAGAATAAAATATTGTGTTAACCTGAGGTTCAGTGTTTTACTGAATTTTACAGAGCTAGGCTCAATTGTAAAGATGAAAACTTGACAGCGTTAGTTTAAGATTAAGTACCACAGTGTTAGATTAAAATTAGTTTCATTAGATTACATTTTACAGATGAAATCTCACAGTGTTGGATTCCATTTTAAGTCTTAAAAACTGAACTGGAATTCAGATTTTGGGAGAAATTCACATTTAACTAAACCAGCAGCTCAAGAAGAAAATTCATAAGCATCTCAGGAAATCCCATATTCTCAAATCATACATAATCTGATCTAAATGTCTCACAAACAACCAACCAAACGAAAAGATTTACTTGGATTCATTGCTCCATTTTTGTCATCGCTCCTAATCATTGCAGCACGATTTGTTTTCATAACCAATCAAGTCGTTTCAGTTTTTTGGGGGGTTTTTTTTGCATAAAATCCTCATCCTGTCAGAATAATATTCAGTAAAACAGCCAATCCCATCAGTAAACCCATTGCAGGCTGTAAAAGAGCTCAGTGAAAGTGACTAAAGAGCCTAATGCTGCTTAATCTAAAAATCAATCAGCTGCCCGTGTGAGAAGAAGTGAAATATGAGCAGAATGTAAAGCAGAAAGCTGAGTTATCAGAGCTGTGCTGCGGAATCGGAGTCTGCTTGACAAAAGAGAAGTTATGATAACGCAAAAAAGTGCGAATATCTTCTTTACAGTGTATCTGCTGTTGTCCCAAGGTTAGAAATGTTATGCTGGAGTGCTGTGACTACATAACGAGTGTGTGCAGACATGCCTGTGCTGCTTTGGCTCCGTGCTGAGCAGCTTGTGCTGTGCGAGCATTCCTCTGCGCTATGAAAAGTGTGTGTGTGTGTGTGGGGTGAGATAGGGAGTGAGACTAAAACACATCTGCAGCCCCTGCAGCCAGTCAGAGCAGAGTGCAGAGCTCCCACCAAATGAGTTTCTGAAATATTAACACTTCACCTTCTACAGTGAGCTTGTGCGTCTTTAGTGCTTTTGAGGAGCACATGTTTTGCAAGATGTTGAAAAAGAACTTTCGCAGACATACTTTTTGTCCAGGTCCCGCCTCCAGCTGCCTAAACTTCTCAGACTCGCAGAGACTCCGCGAGACCTCTGAAGGTGTGCTGAGGTTTCTGCACCAAGACATTAGCAGCAGGTTCTTTGAACCCTCAAAGTTACCAAGCAGGACGTCCACGCTTCCTCCAGGTGTGTTGGAGCGAGAGGTGAGAAATCTGGAGGCCAAGTCAGCACCATGGTAGGTAAGGTTTCCCAGCAGAACATTGCCCCGAGCATCACACATGACATTGAATATTATTACCATTGTTATTTTTGTACAAGTACATAAAATTAATTCTATCATTTATAATGAACACATTTATTAAGTAATTTCATAGTCGTATACCATGTGTGAGGTATAAACCGTGAGCACAATTTTTAGGCAAGTGAGTTTTTTGAGCACATCATCATATTCCAACTCCGAGCTGTATAAACGTGATCACTGGTTGGATTTAAGCAGGTGATTGAAGCAACCACCTAACCACTAGGCCACCGCAGCCCCAACACGGTAAGGAAGGTTAGGAAGACTGAAACCTGACCATCGCTGAACAAGACACATCAGCTGCAACGTCAAGACTGGAGCAAGAAATATCTCCAGACAGATTTGATGGAGATGAGATGAGAGTGACTCTTGATGGACCAGATGGACGGGGCCATGGCTGGATCAGTAATGGAGAACTCCACTCCACTCCACTATGGACTGGTGTTATTAAAGATGAGCTCGATGGACCTTTTCAGGTTGAAGATGGACTCCAATTCAACTCCCAAACCTGCTGCCAGTTTTTAGAAGACACTTTCTTCAAGCTGTGGTTCAGGAACAACTCTGCATCTTTCAAGAAGACCATGATTTTCTGCAGGACGAGGCTCCATCACATGCATGGAATTTCTCCACTGCGTGGCCACTAAACACCTTAAAGATGAAAGAATAACGACCTGTCCCCCTCCCTCACCTGACCTAAACCCTGTCGAGAACTTGTGGACCTTCTTAGACGGGAGATTTACAGGGAAGGAACACAGTCCACCTCTCTGAACAGAGCCTGGGAGACTGTGGTCGCTGCTGCACAGATGAAGAAACTGACCGACTCCATGAATGGAAGGATTATGACAGTTATTGAAAAGAAGGGCGGATTTATTGATCACTGAAATGTCAGAAATGTTTATTTGAACATTGAGTTGTTTGTTATTCTCACTTTAAAAGATTAAATGAACAAGTGAGATGGAAAAATTCATTTTTTATTTAGTTGTGCACTAATAGCTGCCTAATAATTGTACACATATGTATCCCCTGAGAACGTTCACGCTCACATTTCCTTTGTAAAAGATTCAGGGTTTTTAACATTAAAAGGAATCTTCAAAATACTCACTTGCACACAGTGTATGTATATCTATATTCCACATATCTAATTCTATCATTACATAAAGTAATAAGTATATAATTATGGCTAATATTATATAATTCTCTATAAGTCATGAATGTATATATCCTAACTCCTTTACTGTTCCCCCTAACCCACTCTTTAGACTTTAACAATAGCCCACATGGATATAATTGACCACAATCACACTCTGTTCCTGTCCGCCCCCATTTTGGGGAACGCTTCTTTGTCCCGCAACAACAATGGAGATACGCGCATTCTGACAAGGCCAAGTCCACTTTAGTCCTTGGATCCGTAAAACTATAAATATATTTACCGGAGTAGGCTGGCAGGCGGTAATTCATCACAGAACGGAAGTGGGTGCTCAAGGAGCTCAGTGCATCATGAGACCCTTCAAAAATGCAAAAAGCATGGACTGTGTTCAGCAGCAGTATATACTGCATGCAAGGCCTCCTAGTTCTGAACTTCTCCTAGAAGTTCTGCAAAAGTGTAACTAACGTGCCCGGATGTACCAGGATCCTCTGCATTTTGAGGCTGTTTTGCAGTCGAAGACCTGTGCTGCCATCTTAAGAGCAGCGAGGCTCACCAAAACCCCACTACACCAACCAGCAGGTCTTAAAAATAGTGAATTATGAGGCCTTGGCAACAGCGTGGCACCGTGTGGGTATCTGGCGATTGCAGACGTTCAGTCAAAGTCACTTCAGAGTGGTGATAGAGGACATGCAGTTGGTTGGTTTGAAGGAGGAAGATGCAGAAGACAGGAAGAAGTGAAAACTGATGATCCGCTATGGCGACCCCTAAATGGGAGCAGCCGAAAGTTGAAGAAGAAGAAGCCATTCCAGTAAGAGTGTTAGACTGTACCAGTATGGCTATTAAACATGGACATGGGATTAAAAAGTGAACGTTAGATATGATCATCTATCCTTCCATCTTAACCAGGGTTGTCCTGGAGACGATCCCGATGCTTTTGACGCTTCCAAAGTGGATGTAGAAGCTTACATTTCTAGAAAGTGATGATTTTGTCATTGTGGAACCCACCGCAGCAGGGGGCAGCCGAACATCCGTCACCCAGGGAGCAATGCTGGGGGAGGTACCTTGCTCAAGAGTGCCTCAGGGTGACATACTGGTCTGGGACCATACAAGGACAAGGACCATACCACTAGGCCACAGCTGCTCCCAGCTTCATAACCAGTGTAGATCAATTTATAGGGAGTAGGAAGGCTCTGGAGAAACACAGCCATGATCTCGTGCTAGGTTTTAGCAAATCCCTCTTATCTCCATGTCCAGAATACTACAGTGACAAGGAAAATCTCATTAATATCATAAACAGATAAAATCTTGAGAGAGTGGTTTCTGGGCAGCATTGTACTGTATACACAGAGTGAGTCCAGTTTCATATACCTTAATGACAGCAGTGAGCACTGAGCTGCTCAGCACACCAACCAATCAGCAGACAATAACCAGAATGCCGACCAATAAGCTCAAAGTAGCTACAATGCTAAAAGATAAGCAGGCAGTAACCAGAATTCCAAGCAATCAGCACTCAATATGTGAAAATTCCAACCAATCAAAACTAAGCAGTTTTCAGGATATAGTGTGTCAAAATGCCAACCAATCAGCACTTTGATTCCAAGATGCCTTGCCAATCAGAAATGACCTTATTTTTTTTTTAAGTTCTACATTCATCTTTATGCAGTTTTTAAAATTTGGTGTAAAAGACATTTTATTAACATTTTTATAATTAGATTTAATGTGGTATAAAGAATAGAAAGGCATCTTTAAGCATGAAAATATCAAAGTCCATGAAGAACCCTGAGCAGTGGCTTCAAGAGTGCGCCCTCTTTTGGCGATCTGGGGTTTTACATGATCCAAGATGCTTCAGTTGGTTTGGTCACCTGCACGTTATTGGTTTTAAAATACTAAGTAAGGAGGTGAAGCCTGTGTGTGTGTGTGTGTGTGTGTGTGTGTGTGTGTGTGTGTGTGTGTGTGTGTGTGTGTCCTCCACTGCAGCAGCTGTTTGGATGCACTGCCAGAGAAGCCCCTCCATCCCCCACACAGTCAAGGCCACAACGAGCCGGTAGGTAGTGTGATCCTACACACACACTCACCATTCATCTCCCCCAGCCCAGGAGAGGAATCATTTTGGATGAAGCATTTCAGACATTACTCACATTACTGTATTTTACTTTTTTCCTCCATGTTCTGTGAATGATTTCTTTATATTGAATGATCTCAAGAAGGTGAGCGTGAAACAAAAACCCCTCCAAAATCCAATAAAAGCCCCAGGAGAACAAAGCACCTGCATCCTCCAGAGCTTTACAGTCACCTGCTGCTGTCCCCACGCTGCCCCAACACACACACACACACACACACACACACACACACACACACACACACACACACACACTAGCTGAATGATTTGAGTTATAGAGCATCAGTGCTCCAATAAAAAAGTGATTTTAGTGTTTCAGCCTTGGGGCTAACAGGCCTGTGATAGAGGCGGAGTGTGTTATCTTTCAGTCTGGCTCATCCACACACTCATGCAGCTACAGGTGTGGTCTTCTCTCCCCCTTTCTCTCTCTCCCTCTCTCTCTCTCCTTTACTTCAACCCTGACACACGCCTAACCGCCTGCCATCATATTCACCACGCACACACACGGGCAGAAACACACTCTCTCCCTACCCCCTGACCCTGACAACACGCCAGACCGCCTGCCGGATGGTGGCCAGTTACACACACACACACACACACACAGTGTAACTCAACATATACACAAGTTGACTTTTATATCTTTTATTAGTCTGGATTTGTGTAATATAATATAATACAGACACTTTGTTCAGACGTAGATCACTGTGTGGATTAACCAACAAACAACAATCAAACTGCTCAGGTACAGAGACTGGACTGAACATGAGAGACAACAACACTGTCCTTCAGGAAGATCTGGAGAACTGCTCAGGTACAGAGACTGGACTGAAAATGAGAGACAACAACACTGTCCTTCAGGAAGATCTGGAGAACTGCTCAGGTACAGAGACCGGACTGAAAATGAGAGACAACAACACTGTCCTTCAGGAAGATCTGGAGAACAATACGTTTAGATTAAGTAAAGATTCCTAAGCATTTAAACAGTAGTCGTGCACAAGTTGCCCCATCGGGGGTAAGTTGTCACATTATTTGGGGTAAAACATCACCCTGGTGTCACACAAATTCATTTGGGGCATATTCTTAACACATATTAATACAAACACATATATTGGTGTACTGTATGTGGGTGAGTGTCTGTCTGTGTGTGTGTGTGTGTGTGTGTGTGTGTGTATGGAATTTTTTTTGAAGTCAACAAAGGCTTTGAATGCAGACACATGCTCACACACTGCTGCGCACATTCCTCATCTCTTCTTCTTGCCGTTTTCTCCACAAGGCTACAGCGTTCCTCTCTCTGATTGCGGCCGTACCTCAGAAAATCAGCTAATGGAAGCGAACCTAATTCACATTTACATCCTACACAAACAACCCGAACGGCTGCCTTTCCGACGAGGGCCGTCTGATTCCTCAGCACGTTCATTAGTGCAGCCGGGCTGCGGTTCCTGCCACCTGTCTGAACTGGAAGAGTGTGTAGAAGGTGATGAGATGAAGGCGCATATTTGAAGAGGGATTATTGCAGAGGATATTAAAGCAGCGATAAAGGGAAACTCCAGTGGAGGCCCAGTCGTCTCCGATAGCCGGCAGTGACCCGCGAGCCTCTGCACATCAAACGCGTTTCTCTCCTAACACACTCCTCACTTCTTCCTCCAACTCCCACTCTGAGCCCTCTCCTCGCTCTCCAAAGCCTTCCAGCAGGCGCGTCTACAGCAGTGCAACGTTTGGCCCTTTGACAGCTTGGCCCCGTGCAGCACTTGGGTAATCCTTCAAGTCCTTTCAGGCAACGTTCGAGCTTTTAACTCGGCGTGAAGTTTCTTCAGCTTACTCAAAATCACAGCCTTAGTCGAGCTGTGACATCGTCCCGCCGAACGACACCTTGTTGACCCAAGCAGGTCACTTCAAAGAAGCACCTTGTAAACTCTGAATGGAAGTGGATGCTAAAAGATTCTAGGTGAGCAATTAATGACGAAAGCGAAACACCCTGTGAAGAGCAACTGGTGTTTTCAAATTAGGTCACAAAAGGAGAAAACGAGAAGAACGGGTTGATGTTTTGTCCCAGCGTGGACATCATAGGGAGTCATAAGGTAACGATGAAACGATTAGTTTGCAATTGCGTCCCAGTGTCTTCACCTTCAGAATCAATTGTTTGCAATGCTGATCGGTTTCCTTCAATGGGAAGAAAGTTTGGACATTTGATACGGTGCCCTTCATAATTATTGGCACCCCCTGAAAAGAATTACTTTGAAAACACCTCTTCTGAACACCTCATCAAAATCTGTTTGTAACGCAAATGCATTCATTCAGGAATAAATAAAGCAAGAATGAATTATTGGGCACAAAAACTGTTGCGATACTTGGAACCCATTAATTTCATAGGCTGTAACATTTTACTTGGTCCATCACTGGAGATTAATATTTCTGGTCTGTTTTATTGTTGCTTTTTTTTTTTTTTTACTTTCTTACCAACATGACTTAGATACAGATGGTTTGTTGGGCCTAGTTCTTTTGTTCTTCATCTGTCCAGTTTCCTCAGATTTTTCAAGGACACGCTGTACACCCTGCTGAGATATGCCGAGTTTTTGGCTAATAGCTGCTAAGGAATCACCTTGTTGGTGCAACTATAATATTTCATTCCTGCCAAACTGTTTTATCTTTGGCATATTGAGAAGATGGAATGAAAGAAATGGCAACAAATGTTTTAGTGCTCCAGGCTGCCATGTTTCTAAAAGATACAAGGTTCTAGATAAAGGGGTTCCAACCAGTCAGTGTTCAGCATCAGCAGTAAACAAATCCCCTGATCATCTGGAATCATCTGCTGATCACCTGGTTCTTCACCGCTTGTAGACTGGACTGAACATGAGAGACAACAACACTGTCCTTCAGGAAGATCTGGAGAACCGCTCAGGTACGGAGACTGGACTGAAAATGAGAGACAGCAACACTGTCCTTCAGGAAGATCTGGAGAACTGTTCCTCAACAACACATCAAAATGAGAAAGTCTGGTTTGCGTTCAGACGTGTTCAAACAGTGATTGTGCATAAGTTGCCCCATCAGCAGGCAAGTTATCACATATACGTTGTCAAATACAGAGCAGGGCATCTGAGACCATGCCTCTTTCTTAAACGTTCTCCATCATCCAGGGTTGTAGACCCTCCACTGTGCACTCTCCTCTTCAGTTCGTCCCTCAGGTTCGCAACAGGGTTCATGTCCGGGGGCTGAGATGGCAGAACTAATTAGTTTTATGTCAGATTCAGGCTTCAGTTCATGCAGAAATATTCCATCACAACCCAGTTTTACTTTCCTGGCAGATCTGGACAGAAAGTGTCTTGGTATTTTATGATGCCATGAACCCTGACAGCCTTTCCAGGGCCTGTAGAGGAAAAACAGTCCCACAGTATCGCACAACCTCCACGATGTTTAATAGCTGGGATCGGTTCTTACAGCCATCATTTTTTATTTTTATTCCAAATCCACCTTGAGTTTTTAGAGCCAAAAAACTCCCTTTTAGCTTCATCAGAACAAGGCTCAAGTCAAAGCTGCAAAGCTGGTGCTTCACAAAGCTTTTAGGTTCATCGATGCCCACTCTTTACTACTGCTTGAACAAAACAAACATGGGCATTTTTTATTCCCATTCACTGACCTTTTCTCATCTTCTGAGCGAGAAACCTCCTTCTCCTTCTCTTGAAGGTGGATCTTTCATGACCCTTTTAATGAAATGGACCTCATTGAGTCATATAAAGCCCAGCAACGTCATTTATCCTGAGGGGTAAGCAATTTATTGTTAAAAAATATCTTCCTGGAGGAAGGGTAGTACTTACCATCACCATCCAACACCTACTTCATCTAATCAGTCCTTCATAAAACCTAATCAGGAGCTGTTGATGGAACTGAGCAAACCAACGCAACCACTGAAGACCAGTATAAAAACCTGTGTTTTTCAAACCATCAACTTTTTAATATTTACTCTCATGCCTTCATTGGTTGCTGTGGAGATCAATAGTCTAGGATTTTTGCAGAGAGACCATTTTTCTGAAATCTGTAACGCGTTCACTCTATAAATCCTAAAAGCACACGGCAGCAGTCAATATAATATAATTTAATATAAACAGTTCTCCATTTAATTCATATTTCTTTGAACAGATTTCTTTCAGAGCTCATTTAAGGGCAAACGTCAGCCCCAAATTCACATCCACAGATGATTCAATATAATGCCTTCTCTTGCTTACATATGCTACCCACCTCCATCTCCATGGAAACCACATCAAAAAGTATTTTATAGTAGTTTTAAAGGCTTGCGTCATTCTGCAGATTCGGAACGCCTTTGTTTTGATGGGAATGAGAACAGAATGTTGTTGTAAAATGTGCAGAAATGTGCTGAAGCAAAACCTTGTAACTCCCAAAAAAGCAGCATAATCTTACTTTCAAGTTTAGTAATATTTTCAGACTGGAGGTAGAGGGCTAGCATGGGCTACAAGTGAAAGTGAAGACACTGCTGCTAACACAAGACCAGCCCACAGTTCAGTTACACCAGCTAACAGATGGCCATGTTGACTTGCAACACAATAAGATGTCACTGGAGAGCCACTCTTCCCGTCCATTATGCCCTCTTAGTCTCCCATGCCACAGATGGTAGTGGTTTTATCCAGTGGTTTTCAACCTGTGGAGCTCAAACCCAGTACATTTAAACATAATACATAAGACACAATACATGAAGCACATCATTAGCCTCGACCAAACGACAGCTCATCCGATTTATTTTCATGCAAAAGGCCGCAGGATGTTTATTCTTTTTAATCATCCCATATAATTCATTAACAGACTTCGACTTAACAGAATCCAATGTGAATAAGTAACACATTCTCTACAAATTAAAGCAATTTAAGCCGTTTTAAACGATCGGGCCTTCTTTTGGCCCGTTAAAGCTTCATTGATTGGTTGCCTAGGCCACAAGTTGCAAGAGAAAGATCAATTATTGAAATTTTGGCACACTATGTTTCATACAGTCCCTTCCAAAAGTATTGGAACAGCAAGGTCACCTCATTTTTGTTGCATAAAGCAAAGACATTTGGGTTTGAGATCAAAAGACGAATATTAGTTGAGATTAGCTTTAATTTCCAGGCATTGTTGCATTAAACAAAGCACCTTGAGCAAAGCAAGGAAAGCATTGGTAGATGGGAGGAGGAGGTGTGTCCTCTTAGATTGATAAAATTATAAGATACTCAGAGCTGAAGCTTTTGACCTTGGCCTTTCTGCCCCAATATTGAATCAGTCTGGCAGGCTGTGCGATTTTGCGTGACTTTTCACAGGAATAAAAAAATGAAAAGCTATAAAAAAACAACATAATTGGTTCAAAAATATCTCCGCAATAGGAGCAGGAGTGAAAATTCAGCTATTTGTGCTTTGCTGTCCACATCAAACTGGACGTATGAGATACGGAATGAGTAAAAGTAAATATAAGATGACGAAATGTGTAAAAGAAACGTATGAGCCTTTTCAGTGCACTGCATTTTTGTATGAGCGGCGAGAGTGAAGCAACGGCGCCATTGCTTCTGCTACCCGGTGTGCAGAGTTTAAAAGATGTTAAATGATGCTCAAACCTTATTCACATCCTGCGCCCTCACATACACGCCGTCGTTCCAGCGCACACACATACACACACAGCGTTGCATGGAGCAAGCCCATCAGCAGCCTTGAGGAAGGGGTGCAGGAGTGAAGGTCAGATATGAGAGGGGTCCGTCCTGGAACAGGCTGTTAAGAGAGAGTGGAAAAAGGGATGGAGGGAGGGGTGGGGGGGTGAGGGAAGGGCCTAGATGCAGGCTGGAGTGTGTTGATTGGCCTTCAGAGGATAGTTAATGTGCTCCGTAGCCCTCGCCACGTGGGGAGCGCTGATGCAAACGCTGACAGCCTGGAATCAACCTCCAGATAACCCAAACAGCGCGGTCAATGAGGGGTCAGGGAGCATGCTTTCCGAACATCTCTCTTACATCCTTTCTCCATTTCTCTCATTCCATCTCGCCTCGTCCTTCTCATATTCTCAACGTGGTACTACAGCCTTCATTGGCTTCGCTGGATACAAAAAGGCTGCATGTTTCCTGTCTTGGGTGCTTAGAAATTCAGGGAAAGGATTGTGAATGGGGCGCCACGTAGAGGTGAAATAAAAAAGAAAAGGCACCACTATAAAAAAAGAGGCCACGGATCCTTTGTCACAGTAGACAGAAAACGAATTTCCACTCCTATCGGAGGCCCTTCAGCTGAGCTATACTGTATATTTTTTGAACGTTTATGATTTATAAAGCCAGGGGATATCTTTTATACCCGGTTGCCTCGTTGCTCATTAGCAGCTCAGTACAGAGTCCTGATCTAATGGTAGGAGTGACCTTTTTCTTTCGATTTTCTGATGGAGTGGTGGTCGTCTAGTGGTAGGATTCTCGACTGTGGACCAAGAGCTCGCAGGTTCGAATCCCACCTCCAGCACTACCACCACCGGGTCCCTGAGCAAGCCCTTAACCCTGAATTGCTCCAGATTACCGTCCCTGTAATCTGGAATTGGAAGTCGCTCTGGGTAAGAGTGTCAGCTTAATGCCGTAAATGTAAATGATTAAAAATTAATATGGTATAGTAGAATGTGAAAAGAAACTAAGGGAAAGTTATAAGCCCAAAGTCCTGCAGTTTATATACACTATATATAGTTTTTGGATACCGTAAGGGGGCAGCAATGGCCGAGGGAATAGGGATTTGGTCCCAAAGGTCCTGGGTTCGAATCCCAGAACAATAGGTTGCCCTGAGGTGCCCTCGAGCAAGGTACCATCCCCAACACTGCTCCCCTGTTGTGTTTCCCTGTGACAAATAGTCCCTTTCGGTTAAAAGTTGCCATGGCGACGTAACAGGGGATTAAGTGATTCAAGTTCAAAAATGCCGCGTTGGCTCAGGCAGTGGACAAACCTTGTATTGCCATGTATTAAAGCCTTTTCTTTCTCATCCTCTTGGTTTTTTTTTTTCCTCTTCTCTCTCTTTCACATTGCATCATTTTCATATCCTACCTTCCTACAACCCTGCTTTTGTTTCGGTTGCCGCTGGAAGATTATTAATCCTGCTATTGAAGGGACCATGAACAGCAGCATTATAGATCCTCTATAGTTGTTTTTCAGATCTAACCAGGTCAATGCCAACTGCGAACATTATTATTATTTTTTCCTTCTTTTTTGGGGGATTTTCGATTTTTTTTTCTTTTTTGTTAGGCCTGGACTATGATCCTGATTGAGTGTTTTTTCTCTTCCCTCTTTTAAGTGGCTCTCCTGTTCTTTCATAGAAAGTTACTGAGTTGATGCGTTGGTTTCTGCCTAGCGACTCCAAAGGCTGATATCAAACACAAGAGTAAAGGCCAAGAACACATTCAGAGGCGCAGTGTGCGCTCGCTCGGTGTGGCTCCAAGCATCAAACCAAACAAAAGCACATTCTAATTCAACCATTTTAATACAGTTTCAGGAAATTACTCCAAATAATGGGCCATATTGTGTACTTTAACCTCGCGTTCATCTTTTCAACTTATTTCCATGACACTCTCTCGCTAATCCTTATAGAGAGCATCACGCGTGCTGGCTTTGTTTAAACAGCAGTGCCGTTCCTGATGTGATGCATTAAGAATCCCAAGCAGCAAAGCAACTATTTCATACATTTTACATTTGCGGCATTTTAGCGGACGCTCCTATTTACAGGGACAGTCCCCCTGGAGCGATTCAGGGTTAAGGGTCTTGCACAGGAACCCAATGGTGGTGGTGCTGGAGGTGGGATTGGAACCTGCGACCTCTTGATCCCTCTGTAAGTACCCTCCCACTAGACCGCAGCGGCCCGAATGAATGAATTTCACAGATGAAAATTAAAAATGTATTACATTTGAACCGCCTGCCTAATTTAGGTCCAAGCTGTGCTCCTCTGATCTTCTCTGAAGGTGCATCTAGCACCGAGACATTAACAGCAGATCATCCGTTATGGATCGAAGTAGTGGAAGCAGCTGGTAACAAAGACATCAGTGTGAATGTTTTCACTAATACCTGCAGAGAAAAAAAGGTTTTTTTTGATGCTTTCATCATATTTTTTCAATCCTTTATTAAATTGCTGAATATATTTTTCTTTAAAGTGAGTGCAGAGGCACCGGAGGACGCCCTGGCACAGACAGCTTAGTCTTTCGGTTAATTTCACTGTCAGCATTATGCAAAAGTGTATCGGTACAGCAAGGATGTTTTGTCTCAGTAACGGTGCGAGATTGGGGTTTCTTGTGCCTCCTTACACGATAAGAAAGCGTAATAAAACATGCCCGCCTGCGCTCTCCTCTAGACTTTTCTCTCCAGTCTCATGCTATCATTCATGGAGCTGCAAAGTGCTCTGGCTTAACCGACGGGAAACATGTCATTTACTGTGGCAGGTCAGTGTTCCTGGTGGAAAAGGTCTAATGAAGGAATTCAGTCATTTTATAGTTCTCACTCTTCCCACAAACGGCTTGTATCAACTCCATAGAAAAGCACAGAAAAGCTGCACACGAACGCATGAGGCTAAGGTCACGACTCCAGCCAAGCCTCAGCAAAAGCAGGGACTCTTTCTTTCGTTCCATAAACTGCGGTTCCCTGAGGACCTGGACCAGCATTGGACTCAGGAGCCACCTTCTCTGGATTGAATGGTCCAGCAAGTGCTTCGTGGCCGAGTGCAGTCCAATCCCCACAATGTTCTAGCGTTGAGCCCTGCCAGAGATGCTGTTTCTGCAGCGAAGGACTCCTAATAACGCCACTGATTTCTGAAGACGTTTGGACATGAAGTGTCCCAAAGGCAACCCCTGATTTCCTGGAGAAAGCTGTAGGACCAGCTGGCGAACGCACTGGATACACGAGCAGCGTTCATGATGACGCAGTAGCCCTTATCTTGATTTTACGCAGAAAAATGTGCTTGCACGCTGGAATTCTTCCCTTGTTTTTAGAAGGCATTGGCAAACAGTGAGAATCAGATAAGGGGGAGAAACAACACGCTTTTACACCTCTCTCATTTGGTATCTGTGCAATTAAACAAGAAAGTGCTTCAAAAAGAAAGAAAGGAAGAAAAAAAATAATCAACACGGTTTGGTCGTGAGCTTTCCTCGAGCACCCCAGTCTCAGCCAAAAGCACCAAAAGTTGTCCATGGCATGCCAAAACCAAACAAAGCCCTGAGAGCAAAAAAACGCAGATAAGGTGAGGTGGAACAAGGCTTGGAATTTATCAAACTGATACCGAGCAAAAAGCAGTGGGAATCCCAGCCCAGCATTTCGGCTTAAAAGAAACTGAAACCTCCAGAGACCGCAGAAGCAAAACGGGGCCGATCAGCAGCATTTAGTAGCGTTGATAAGGGACGAGGGACAGTGGTTTGAGATGGCAAGAGTTTTACAGAAGGTCCATCAGTGGTAAGAAAATGTAAATCAAGTTTAGAGCACAATCGATCAAGTAAATGGAATAAAATTCGAGCATCGTGTCAGATGTTAAAATAAGCGCACGTCCCGTACAGGGACACGTCTGCACGTTTGTACACAAAATAGATGTTCGTTTGCTCGACTGAAC
Organism: Hepsetus odoe; assembly: GCA_017165825.1. Lineage (NCBI taxonomy): Eukaryota > Metazoa > Chordata > Actinopteri > Characiformes > Hepsetidae > Hepsetus > Hepsetus odoe. Next base: position 2,912,503 of record CM029373.1, on the reverse strand, counting down.
AAATGAAAAGGGGAAACGGTCCAAAAATGTACGTCAAAGTCGAATTTAATAATGGATAAGGATGGCAAAATTCCTAAAAGTGGCATTTCTCCTCATCCCTCTGTGATCTGGCAGGCCCGTGGTTGTGTGACGGCCCATTCAGGCTGGTCAATATATTTTCTTGACCCTCTCTGGCTCAGCCTTGGCCATGCGGTCACTCTAAAACGGCTGAGTCAGAAAGGCCCGCGGTGACTCGTCTCTCTCTGTCAAACCTCTGTTTATCCTGGTGGGCATGCGGGAGTCCAGCCAAGTGGAGCTATCTCTGCACAAATATTATTCAGCGTCCCAGGCTGCTGGGACAGCCCCGCTCTTCGGTCGGTGAAGCCGAAGCCTCAGGTGGATTGATGCGCCCCAGAGGCGTCACTTGGGTGCCTGTTTGTTTGTGTGAAAGATAATGTTATAACACCCCACAGGCTGTAGACCAGTTATCGAATGGGGGTCAAGGTCGTATCTATTAAAGGGTCCCAGAATCTGCTGACTGGGTTGCTTGGCCTGAAGGGAGGTCAAAACGATATCAATTCAGTCAACAGGGAGGATAAAAAAAAAACATTGAACGTGGCAGACGGATTACAAGAAACTGTTTCCTCCATGGGCATTGAGAGCGTCAGTGTCTGAGCTCATCAGATTCAAACTCGTGACCTCCCGATTGCCAATATCCCAAAAATAGACGCTGGAGCCATGGAGAACCTGAGGGAAAGAGCTGATGGTCGTAGCATTTGGTGCTCATGTTGGAGCAGAAAAGAAAAACTGAAATAAAAGCAACTAATTTGAACTTTATTTAATCAAGACACACAAGCTCACAGGGGGCTGCTGAACATCTCCAGTCCACCTGAAGCGAATGTCTTTGGATGGTGGGAGGAGTTCGGAGAGCACTTCCCAACTGTAAGGCTCTTATTTACTCAATATGTGATGTTTAGCTTCATCCAGGGGCAAAAAAAAGGGGGGTTAGGCCAAAGCAAAGGCAGACACAGCAAGGGTCCCTCCGCTTCGGAGAGGAGTTTGGGCTGAAGCATAGCAGGCAAACAGAAAATCCCGAATCTAGTTCGGCATTAAAGGCCAAGTACCACAAATACTAGAATTTAACCTGCATATCAGCCGGTGTGAAGAAATTGTATTAAAAATAAATGCTCAAGTTTCTAGTGCGAATGCTTCTGGAGCAGTCAATGTTACCCAACATGTTAAAGATCACTGGCCCAGGATGCCCTATTATAGAATGATGAATTCTGGGTAGCGCCCAGTGCTACACAGCCCTGAGAAATGTGAAAACATTTTCAGTGACTGATTATTTAAGCATTTATTTCAAACAATAGATACAAAGGTATATTGGTTAGTATTATGTCAACAATAAATGGACTTTTGGACAAAAAATAAATAAATAGTGGGGCATTGTTTGCGAGCGAGAAGGTCCTGGGTTCAATTCCCAGCTGGATTAGAGATGGTTGGACAGCGTAATGGACAGGAGCTCTTTCTAGGGTGTTTCTCCACCATATACCCTATCAACACTTTTTTTTTGTTTTGTTTTTTTAAATAATAGTGATTGTCATTGTGAAACAGGGCACCCGGGGAGCAGAGATGGGAACGGTACCTTGCTCAAGAGGTACCTCAGGGCATTTTACTGGTCTGGGATTTGAAACCGCTGCCTGCCGGTACTGAGACGGACTCCAGTGCCCATGCAACCCTGGTTAGGATAAGCGGCTCCGAAAATGGATGCTGCACAATGCTGATGATAATGAAGGGAAAACGAGACGTTTCACAGTTGCATAATCTTCACATTTATTTGGTTTCAAGTCCTAAAACATTCTAAACATGCTTTCATAACACGTATGGCTCACATTTTTGTTTCCACAGGTAGTTAAAGTAAGAGGAGCAGATAAGAGAGGCCAGAAACATGGCTTTGGAAAAGCACTTCAGATTGCACTCCAGAAACACGAAAGGCAGGAGAGCCCACTCGGGTTCAGCACTTCGGTTCGTCGAGGTGACGGAGAGAACTTGATGAAGGTGCTGTTGCAACGTCTTTCGTTTAAAGGAGTGCATCTGTTCCCTGAGACATCAGCCATGTTCCCCAACCTCCTCATCTGCCTCCGTTTGGTTTGGTTGAAGCCGACATTCACCACCGTGTCTCCTATTCGAGAATTCAGAAAGCTCTTAAGTCTTTGTGTAAAACTGCCCACGCTTTTGATAGTCTCAGGGACCAATCAGCTGTACCCGTAACAATCAAGCGAAAGAGAACTGATTGGCCAAAAAAGTGTCACAGCGTTACAATGATTCATGGGTAAACATCAACATCAACAACAACAAATTAAAGAAAAAAAAAAAAATCAGTTTGTAAAACAGCAGTCATCAAAATAACGTCAGCCATGACAAGAATTACATTCTTAATGAAAATAATCCACAAAAGAAACAGTGTTTACAACAACAAATATAATACTGGTCATTCAAAGAAAGATGAATTGCACTGAGAGAACGGAACGAATGGAACGGAGTGAGAAAAACGCGTGTGCTGCATGCGGCAGTCGATGACGTCAGGCCTAAATCAACAGTGATCTGTGGCGGCACGTGGCGGTGCCTCAAGACACACAAACGGGCCGACCGTGCTATGAAACCAATAAATAAAGAGTAACACTTTTCTTTAATGAAAGTACGCAACATCATGGTGACACACAAAAGAGGTAGTTTCAATGTAGAAATCGCAAAAAGAAAAAGCACAAACGAGAAAAATAAAAGAAGAACACTTACTACATACATACTCAAGCATATATATATATATTCACACTGACAAATCAATCAGCCACATTTGGTAGAAAAATACTGAGCCATGGATTCCATCTTCGGCGTTAAGACATTAGCAGCGTCGCGAGGTGGGGCCTCCATCGATCAGACTACTTCTCTCTGATGCTCCTGAGCATGATCCTGCTCCATGATCCTTCCTAAAGAAGCCACTGCCCTTTGGAAACACTGTTGTTTAATTGGTCTCCCAGCAGAACGCTGCCCAGAGCATCACCCTTCAACCGCAGGCCATTCGTGCTATGCTGGACCCCACAAGACCGGAGATGTTCTGACTCCGTCGTCTAGCCATCAAAATCCCCCAGATCCAGAACTGCTCTTCACCTGATTGCTCTAGTCAGCGGTTTTAATGTTGTGGCTGATCGACGTGTGTGTAATTATATATATATATATATAAATATATTGTATAGTAAGAACTTCCAAGGAGAGCGAGTTTAGAGGTCAGGGAACGGTTTTCTGCCCAGCGATGTCTGTGAATCATACATTCATTCAGAAGTGTTAAAGCTGAAGGTGAAGGCTGTGAAAGAAGTGGCCACTGTCAGCGGAAGAACGGATTTCTAAGCAGCGAAACAATACGTTTGGCGCTCATATAAAATTTCAAAGCTTCTTCCCCGACGACGGCGTCCTTTTCGCCTTTTATTCTCCTACCGCGGCCTACGACAGCCGCACCGTCGCTGCCGGCAGAGATGGAGGGGCCGGGAGAGGTCACGGTGGAACATGATTGGGGTCTTAATAAAATATCTCAGATTAAGAAAAAAAATGTAAAAATAAAAAAAAAAAAGGACTCCCCGAGCTTCGGAGAAATCACGGAGCGCGTCCCGCTAAATTGCCGCACAATAGCCCCGTCGCGTGACCCGAGGAACGGCTCATGAAAAGCACATTCACAGGAGACGCAGGATGCATAAATAGGGAAATACCCAGTTAAACCGCCTCCGAAAGGCTTGCAAATTGGAAGAAGGTGCGGGCAGCAGCCTGCAGTACGGCAAACGAAAGCGGCTCCAAAACCTGGCTCGGCCTGACCTCCGATAATGAGCAGTCATCGCTGATAAAAATGGGCCTTCACTCTCTAACAAATCACCAAAAAGAGAGAGAGAGAAAAAAAAAACAACATCCACAATAGCTACGAGAGTAAAAATGGAATAAGGTACAACAAAAGGTTAGAAAAAGTAGGCAAAAACGCGCACAACCAGATAAAAAGAGGTTCGACTAATGAAATCGCAGCTTAAAAACATGATTAAGGACACACGACGTGGTAACATTTGGCTTAAATTCGGTAAACTTGTGCACAAGGCTCCATTCGAGAACACGCCATTGCTGAGGCTCAGCTCTGAAAACATCAGATGAGGAAGATTTCAGCAAAGAAAATCTAATTTGCACAATTTGCACGGCCTTGCATGCAGACGAGCTTTGTTCTGATTGGTCCGTTCTGTGCCTCGTTCACTTCTGGCCAGCTTGGCTTCCAAGGTTTCGGGGACCAGGGCGTATATGATATGTTGTGAAATCACAAAATTGGACTTCAAAAGAGCAACTAATTCATCATTTAGACCCTTTAAAAGCAGTAGCAGCATCTTTAGACCTGAGGATTACGGAGAGGCTGAGAAGATGAGATACTGAAGATTAGATTTTAGGTTCGAGATGAGCGCTGAGAACTTGGGAACAGTGTCCGCACGATGCCAACTGGTGAGATAAGCTTCCGCTACCTGGCAACGCCAGCTTTGCAGGAGGACGAAACAGAAGAGGCGACCGTAGTGTGCGTTTGTGAAAATGAGATCTTCCTATTCCTTCAACGTGTACATTCAGGACCTGCGGCCAATCCCGCAGCTTCATTCGCTTCAAACGTTACCACTGTGATTTTAGCTGCACTCGAGAGGCCTTGGGGTAAGGGATGGGAGGAGTGCAGGCATTACCAAACCCCACACACATCTTTGGTATGGCCCGCCGCTTGTCATTGTCTGGTGCAAAAATATGTAAACATTACTCGACGCATAATCTAATGATTTTTTGGAATGTTCCAACCGACAAGTTCGAGGGGGCGAGTCCGCCGATGCCTCCGTAAAGCGACACCTCGGCATGCCCAAGGCCGGCCCTTTCAAGCCTGAGCAACATGTCGGCCACGTTACTTTCTTCCCTATCAGGTCGGTGGTAAATCTTTTCTACTTTTTTTTCTTTTTGCATTTGAAAATTAAACTCCATAAACACCCTTCAAAAAAGCAACACTCCCCTCTTTCCCAAAAAATAATAATATATAAAAAAAAATCCCCCAAAAAAAAAAAATTAAATCACGACCTAAAAGGACCTACAATGTCCAGAAACTACAAACTACAAAACTAGCATCACTGTTGCGAAATCGGAGCTCAAACTCAGTTGAGTAGTAAATGGTAGATTTACCCTGTTTTTTTTTTTTTTTTTTGGTTTTTTTCTTTGGGTTAGTTTCTTTTTTTCTTCAAGATCAGTTCAGGTGGAGGAGAGGAAGAGGGGGATGAAATCGCTACCCCATACGAGAACGTCCTTCTGCATCCTTATGCCGCCTTTTACCTGCAGTTTTGGCGCTTCTTGCGACGACGAAAAGCCACCCAGATGATGTTGAACGCAACGTAAGCTGCATTTGTGTGGAAAAGCTGCCCTGCCTTGACGACGGAGTGACGGAAGCTGCCGCTCGTTCTCCCCCTTCGCTCTACGCCCCTCGTCCTTTACGCACCCCACTGATCAGGTCGCTCACTCTCCGCCAACTTTACAAAACACTGCACTCCAAAGACGACGGAGGGGGGACAAAAAGGGACAATATGCAGCTGTCAAGTTAAAATCTTCTATGATTGTGGAACGTCCTCACCTCCCCCTGCACGATGACTCGTTTGTCTCATGTCTTTACAGGACTTGTGTTATGCGCATCAAAAAAAATAAAAATTAAAAAAACAGCCCCTCTGTGTGGGTTAGAAGGAGAGAGAGCTTTTGTCTTCCTGAGGTAGTCTACGCACTGCATCTAATAAAGATGTCCCAGCTAAAAAAAAATGAAAGAAAATTAAAAAGAAGAAGAAATAAAACCTGTAAAATCTGTAAATGTAATCCTAGCAGGGGAACACTGACACATTCTGCAGTCGGACTAGCGAGCGTGAAATCTGCTGCGGATTTTGTGCATTTTCCGTACAAACAGGAACGACGTGCGCAGTGTGGATCAGTATACATTCAGCTCTGTCTGGTAATAAATAGAGAGAGGGAAAGAAAAAAAACAAACAAAAAAAAAATTGGATAAAATAGCTGCTAGTTACATTCACAAAGGGGGACCGGCGCACCAGAGGTGCCGCCCCCCGTCCCAAAGGCAGCACCTCGGACGCCCCGCCCCCCGTGCAATCATAATGGTGTTTCTTGGGGTTAGTTGGCGGGGGCGGTGCCCTTCGTCACGCAGGGGGAGGAGCTTGTCCTGTAGTTATTCAGGCTGGTCTTGCAGGAGTGCAGGACTGCCTTGAACAGAAGGGGGAGTTGCTCCAGCGGGACATTCACCAACTTTCCTGTAAGACAACGGAAAGAAGATTTAAGACACGGCGACTTCTCCTCACAAAAACTTCCCCTTTTCCTGAAGCTGAAGTGAAAGTGACTATTTGTTGCTGTGAAACACCACGAAATGCAGCCTTTGCATTTCACCCACGCACACGTGCGGCAGGGGGCTGCTATTTAAAAGCGCCCGGGGAGCAGTGCTGGGGACGGTACCTTGCTCAAGGGTACCTCAGGGCAACCTACTGGTCTGTGATTCAAACCCATGACCTTCTGACCCTGGGGACTAGTCCCTAAACACCCCTGCCCCATTTCACATGAGAATGCAAAGCGGCCACGTCAGCTTCCCAGACAATGAGGTGGCATCAATACTTCGTCATTAAACTGGATGACGAAGAACAACAGCGTGAGGATGCTGCTTGTAGAAATCATTGCTGATTGGGCCCCAAATTGGTGGGAAGGTCATTCCGTAAAGGCCAATTCCAGTTTCATCTGCAACATTAAACATGTCTATGAATCACTTTAGGCTGAGGCTAGCCTTCCAGGGCTAAATATCTAAATAAGTCTTGGACTCTTAATTTTCCATCAGAAGTCAACGAGGGTTTTCTGGGTGCGCGGCACAGCGGACACTGAAAACATGAGCGAAACCAATGAGTGAAAACTACACAAACTCCAGAAGAACCAACGCATTTCTAAGGAACATCAAAAATCGAACCTGGATGTAGGAGTTGGGTCTAAAGAACCTTCCGCTTCTTTCATCTCTTCGATTCAAAGGTGTTTCTGTCATGCTCACAAGCCAGGCTGAACATGATCTGCACTGCAATGCCGAGTTGTTGCCTAAGCAAACTGAATAGAGGCTGGATTTCGTGCCGCCTCTGAGATCGTTAGGCACTTATGTGTGTTTATATAAAGCAGTAGATGCTTCTTGCTCTTTGTGAAGCTCCTAATTGCTGTGGAGTCATTGTAAATTCAAGGTTACTCACCTTTTCCTATCTATGAACAAGACAACACAGTAGTCCCAGCTTTGCTGTGCTGTTAGGCGGGGCTTTTTTGGGGGGGGGGCATTCGTTGGAGCAAGAATCTGCACAAACGCCACCGTTTCCAGCAGCACACTATGGATTTCTTCTGAGGATGCTGCCAGAAAAAAGTGTTTCTCGTTCTTCTGAGAAAGGGCACCGAGTCTGGTATTTCTGTGCCTGAACTCAGTAGAAAAAGGACTAAAAGCCTGGAGTGGATTGTGCACAAATGCAGTGAAACCAGCGTTTAATGCCTCCAAACCTTTAACGAAATGGTTACAAACAAATGACTTGAGGTCAAGAACGTTCTGTTTAATGATAGTTTTGAGAAGGTGTCCACCTAAAACATGTATTGTTCATATTTCAGGGTTTTTAAGGCAAAAACGAAAGCGTCCAAATAAAACCTGTTGTCCTTGGACAACAGAAATTATTGGCAAGAGTGATTGGCAGGAGTGATCTGTGAAGGATAGGTAAAAAAAAAAAAAAAGTGAAGTGAAAAGGATGGTAGTGAGACCAGCTATGCTACACGGGTTAAGAAGTTGGTTGCTGCTGAAAAGACAGGAGTTGGAGCTGGAGGTGTCAGAGTTAAAGATGCTGAGATGTGTGTCAGGAGGGACAGCTCAGGTTGGACCGTTGTGGGGACAGCCAGAGAAGCGAGATTACGTTTGGACAGAAGAGACACGAGAGAAGGATGTTGAGAATGGAGCTGCCAAGAAAGAGAAGAGGAAGCTTATGGATGTGATGAAAGAGGACATGTAGGCAGGCGGAGGGAAAGAGGAAGATGCAGAGGACAGGAAGACACGGAGTGAAAGTGAAAGAGGTTCTGCTTTGCTTTAGTGAGAGACGGAGCCGGTGTCGCTCGGCGACTCTGAAAGGGTCTCGGCTTTATTTGCTGATAAAATGAGCCTTACCTGCAATGCAGCGAATCTCTGGGAGACACATCATGATCTCAGGGAAGCGTTTGGGCTGATGAGGGTATTTATACTCAATGTAGTCCTGGCACACGTACCAGTAGCGCTTATTTAACTGCTCCAACTGGGACACGTTAGTCAAACCCCGGATATCTGCATGAGAGAGAGAGAGAGAGAGAGAGAGAGAGAGAGAGAGAAACAAATGTATATAGAGAGAGGGGGAGAGAGAGAGATAGGGGAGAGAGAAACAAATGTATATATATTTATATATATATAGAGGGGGGGGAGAGGGGAGAGAGAAATAAATGTATATATATATATAGAGAGAGAGAGAGAGAGAAAGAGAAAGCAAGATGGGGAGGGAGGGAGAGAGATGGAGTGAGAGCCAGAAGGCAGAAAAAGATGGAGAGAGATGGAGGAGAGATAGGGGAGAGAGAAACAAATGTATAGAGATAGATAGATAGACAGACAAACAGAAAGAAAGCAAGATGGGGAGGGAGGGAGAGAGATGGAGTGAGAGGCAGAAGGAGGAAAAAAGATGGAGAGGGAGGGAGAGAGATGGAGGAGAGATGGGAGGAAGGAAAGAAGGGAGAGAGACAGAGAGCGTGAGCGAGATGGAGAGAGCAAGAGAGATATAGACAGATAGAAGGGAGAGCGAGATAGATAGATAGATAGATAGAAGGGAGAGAGTGAGAGAGATATAGATAGATAGAAGTGAGAGAGCGAGAGAGATATAGATAGATAGATAGAAGTGAGAGAGATATAGATAGACAGAAGTGAGAGAGCGAGATATAGATAAATAGATATATAGAAGGGAGAGAGCGAGAGAGATATAGATAAATAGATATATAGAAGGGAGAGAGCGAGAGAGAGAGATATAGATAGATAGATAGAAGTGAGAGAGCGAGAGAGAGAGAGATATAGATAGATAGAAGGGAGAGAGCGAGAGAGAGAGATATAGATAGATAGATAGAAGTGAGAGAGCGAGATATAGATAGATAGATAGAAGTGAGAGAGCGAGAGAGAGAGAGATATAGATAGATAGAAGGGAGAGAGAGAGAGAGATATAGATAGATAGATAGAAGTGAGAGAGCGAGAGAGAGAGATAGAGAGATAGAAGTGAGAGAGCGAGAGAGAGAGAGATATAGATAGATAAATAGAAGTGAGAGAGCGATAGAGAGAGATATAGATAGAAGTGAGAGAGCTTAGAGAGAGAGATAGAGAGATAGAAGTGAGAGAGCTGAGAGAGATATATAGAAGAGAGAGCGAGAGAGAGATATAGATAGATAGATAGATAGATAGATAGATAGAAGTGAGAGAGCGAGAGAGAGAGATAGAAGTGAGAGAGCGAGAGAGATATAGATAGATAGAAGTGAGAGAGCGAGAGAGAGAGAGATATGAGAGAAATAGAGAGAGAGAGCGATAGAGAGCAATAGAGAGAGAGATATATAGAAGTGAGAGCGAGAGAGAGAGAGAGAGAGATAGAAGTGAGAGAGCGAGAGAGAGATATAGATAGATAGAAGGGAGAGACCGAGAGAGAGAGAGAGAGAGAGCGAGAGAGAGATAGAGGAAGGGAGAGATCGGGAGAGAGCGAGAGAGAGAGCGAGAGAGAGAGCGAGAGAGAGCGAGAGAGAGAGAGAGATAGATAGATAGAAGGGAGAGATAGATAGAAGGGAGAGAGCGAGAGCGAGAGAGAGAGAGAGAGAGAGAGAGAGAGAGAGATAGATAGAAGGGAGAGAGCAAGAGCGAGAGAGAGATAGATAGATAGAAGGGAG